>REGO01000084.1:4920871-4974622 GCA_010120015.1 Rhombomys opimus
GTGGTGATGAGGGAGGGAGGGAGGGACTGGGAGGGAACGAGGGTTCGGGGCACGGCTGGGATACAGAATTAATAAAATGTAACTGATAAAAATAAAAATAAAAAAAAAATTAATCAAATCTTCTTCTTTCCTAAGATTCCCTCCACTCTGCTCAGAGTCTCAGCCTCTGCTTTGATCCATCATTGGAGTCTCTCAGAGGCCCTCTGTGGTAGGCTCCTGTCCTCTTCCCTGTCTTCTCCTGCTTCTGATGTCTATCACATTTGTCCTTCTGGATGAGGATTGAGCATCTTCCCTAGGGTCTTCCTTGTTGTTTAACTTCTTTAGGTATACAGATTTTAGTTTGTTGATCCTATATTATATGTCTAATATCCACTTATAAGTGAGTATATACCATGTATGTCTTTCTGCTTCTGGATTACCTCACTCAAGATCTTTTCTAGTTCTCATCATTTACCTGCAAATTTCATGATTTCCTTGTGTTTAACAGCTGAGTAGTATTCCGTTGTGTAAATGTACCACACTTTCTGTATCCATTCCTCCACTGAGGGACATCTAAGTTGTTTTCAGCTTCTGGCTAGTATGCACAGAGCTACTATGAACATCGTTGACCAATGGTCCTTGTTGTATAGTTGAGCATCTTTTGGATATATGCCCAGGAGTGGTATAGCTGGATATTGAAGTAGAACTATTCCTAATTTTCTGAGAATGTGCCAGATTGATTTCCAAAGTGGTTGTAAAAGTTAACATTCCCATCAGCAATGGAAAAGGGTTCCCCTTTCTCCACATCCTCTGTAGTATCACTTGAGTTTTTATCTTAGCCATTCTTGTGGGTGTAAGGTGAAATCTCAGAGTTGTTTTGATATGCATCTCACTGATGACTCAGGACTTTAAACATTTCTGAGTGCCTGCAGTGACTGATACCCCAACCAAGGACAATGCATGGAGAGGACCTAAAACTCTGGCTCTGATGTAGCCCAGAGACTCAGTATCTAAGTGGGGCCCTAGTAAAGGGAGCAGGGGCTTTCTCTGGCAACAACTCAGTGACAAGTTCTCTGATCATACCTTCCCCTGGGGGGTGCAGCCTGGCTATGCCACAGAGGAAGACAATGCAGCGAGTCCTGATGAGACCTGATAGACTAGGGTCAAAATAGAAGAGGAGGAGGACCTCCCCCATCAGTGGTCCAGGAGTGGGGCATAAGGGGGGGGGGGAGAAGAAAAGAGGGTGGGATTCAGAGGAGACAAAGGATGGGCTACAGCCTTCATTCAAATTGAATAAATTGTAGTAAATGATAAAATTAATTAAATAATCAGTTATTATTGCATAACTGCTTACCATATCGCCAATTAACACAAAAAAATTAATATTTCCCTAGTTGGGGCAAACATTTTCTAATATTAATTTATGTCCTCCAAACCAAGGGAAAGCCATGTAAAAATGTCTTATAAACAGGAAAGAACACTCATATTTGAAAAACAATGCCAAGGATTATAATAATATTTTTCTGTTTTTGAGGCATATTTTAATATATTTCAGAAGCTGAATGACTGTAGAAAAAAACGGAACTGAGTTTTCACTGTTTACAAACATTCTCTGGACTTCAAAGTTTGAGACTGACACATTGTAAATTATAATTCGGCTCAGTTCTGCTTCTTGCAAATTAGCATGTAAAGTGAAACTCTAAAGAATGTAAAAATCTTAGACATCACTGCCTCTACAAGATTATATGACCACAATTTCTAAGATGGAGGGGCTTTATTACGGTGAATAACATGATATATCATTTATAGACACTGGTGTGCCAGCCATCTTTGCATTTAAAAATAATATAAATGCCTTATTTTCTGAATTTATAAATAAGCACTTTTCCATAGAAAAAAAATTCTGAGACCTTTGAGCAGAATCCAAATAAGAGTTGTTGTGGGACAAAAGTGAATTTTTATTCAGAGAAACATCTGATCTTTTTCACACTGCCATTCATCTCTATCTGTCCATCAAAAGGTAAGTAATAGAAAGCAGGAGAAATGCCTCTCAGTGCACTGTTGACTTTAATCTGTTGACGTTGAATTTCTCGTGGTTGTGAGTTCTTTCCATTTTTTTCATACCTGTTGTTCATATTTCTTTCAAGAGAAATATTGGAATCAATATTTAAAAATTCTAAGATATTGGATTTGGTAATAAATTTGTAGATGTGTGACTATAAAGCCTAATATATCCAACGTTTATCAGAACAGTAGACTACCATAGATATCAAGATGTCTTTGTATACAAATTTTTTCTCTGTTTTTTTTTTTATGACTGTCAAGAAACATCCATGGAAACTGAAAATATTTAAGTCCTGACTTGTATTTCAAATTTAAGGGTTTACGTGAGAAAATCCTCACTCATGTAAGAAAGCGATTCAAAGATATTCCTCAGATGGTGAGCAATAATGAACTGTTAGAAGTAGTCAACAGCTAATAAAAATTCTGAGGCCTTTGATCAGAAGTCAAATAAGAGTCGGTGTAGCACAAAACCAAGTTATTATTCAGAGAAAAGTCTTATCTCTTTCACACTGCCATTCATCTTTATATGTCTTTATCTGTCCATCCATAGTTAAGTACTAGAAAGCTAATAGATTTCTAAATCAATAAAAACTGATATATATATCCAAAAGAATTAAAGAAAACATGCATATGTAAAAACATCTACATAAATCAGTGTAGATAATCTTCATAAATGCTCAATGTCCTTAGCCATCAGAGAGATGTAAATCAAAATGACCCTGAGATTTCACCTGACACCTACCAGAATGGCTAAGATCAAAAACTCAAGTGATAACACATGCTGGAGAGGTTGTGGAGAAAGGGGAACCCTCCTCCATTGCTGGTGGGAATGCAAATGTACAACCACTTTGGAAATCAATCTGGCGCTTTCTCAGACAATTAGGAATAGTGTTTCCTCAAGATCCACCTATACCACTCCTACGCATATATCCAAAAGAGGCTCAAGTACACAACAAGGACAATTGCTCAACCATGTTTGTAGCAGCTTTATTTGTAATAGCCAGAACCTGGAAACAACTCAGATGTCCCTCAGTAGAGGAATGGACACAGAAATTGTGGTACTTTTACACAATGAAATACTACTCAGAAATTAAAGACAAGGAAATCATGAAATTTGCCTGCAAAGGGTGAGACCTAGAAACAATGATCCTGAGTGAGGTATCCCAAAAGCAGAAAGACACAGATGGTATATACTCACTTATATAGTCCTATAAGATAGGATAAATATACTGAAATCTATCCCCCTAAAGAATATAAACAAGAAAGAGGACCCAGGTTACGATGATAAATCCTCACTTAGAAAGACAAATGAGATGGACATTGGATGTAGGAGCAAACAATTAACAGGACAGGAGCCTACCACAGAGGGCCTCTGAAAGCCTCTACCTAGCAGTGTATCAAAACAGATATTAAGACTCATAACCAAACCTCTGGCAGAATGCAGGGAATCAAAAAAAAAAGGGGGGGGGGAGGGTCAATACGACCTGGAGAGGACAGGAGTTTCACAAGGATCAAATATATCTGAGCACAGCGGTCTCTTATGAGACTGTTTCTCCAAACAAGGACCATGTATGGATACAACCTAGAACCCCTGCTCAGATGTAGCCCTTGATAGCTCAGTATCCAAGTTGGTACCCTAAGAAGAGGAACAGAGACTGTTTCTGACATGAACTCAATGGTGGGCTCTTTGACCTCCTCCCCACCCCCCCAGGAAGAAGCAGCCTTGCTACGCCACAAAGGAGGACTTTGCAGCCAGTCCTGAAGACACCTGATAAACCAGTATCAGATGGAAGGGGAGGAGGTTCTCCCTTATCAGTGGACTTGGAAAAGGGCAGGGAGGAGATGAGGGTGGGAGGGCGGGATTAGGAGGGAAAGAGGGAGTGGGATACAACAGTTATACAAAGTTAACAAACTGTAACTAATATTAAAAAATAAAAATAAGAAATAATCTTTATAATATTATGCAATAAGACAAGTTACAGAGAAAATATTTTGTTCATTACAGTATACCCATAAGGGCCATGTTGACTTGAGTGGCCTGTGCTGCGACCTGAGGCCATGTTGATGTCCTTGGTCAGTGCCTCCACCGAGGGCCATAGCTGAGAATATTGTTGATATCTGTAGCCTGAGTTACCACCGAAGGCTATGTCTCTGTCCATGGTCTGTGTTGACACCTGAATCTTTACTGATGTCCTGGGGCCAGTCTGCTGTCGGGACCATATTGATGTTTTTGGCCCATGCTCTGAGGCCAGGTTAATGTCCATAACCTGCGCTGCCACCAAAGTTCACGATGCTGTACATGGCCTGTGTTGATGTCCATGATCATACTTCCACCAGAGACCATGCTGAGGTTTGCAGCACAAACTGATGCCTGAGGCCATGTGGATATTCAGAGTCCTAGCTGTTTACAGAAATTACATGGAAGTATATGATCTGGGCACCCACTGACTGTGGAGGTGAAGGAAACTACTTCTACAGTGGTGGCGATGACCTCAGACTCCAATTTGACAAAGAAGAATCGTGGAAGTCTTCTGTGGCAAACCCTGCTGCTATCTCCATCCCCCCACCCTACTCCACCCACAAAGATAACAGCCTAGATAGGATGCCCTCAAAGAGAACTCTTAAAATCTGTGACAGGGCTGCTGAAACATAGCTCTCAACTGATGGCTTCCGGCAGGGGTGCAGGTGGGGAAGCTCTCAGTTTTCTTAAGGAGCTGGCCATGGTGAGTCTCCCCATGCTACAGTGTGTCACCATGAAATCATTGTTTAGACACCTTGAGTTTAGAAAGATGGTCAGATGCAGTCTGTTCCTGCCGGGGTGTGTTTTATTTATTTGTCTTTGAAGATGATGAACAGGCAGAAAGTTATCATGATTGGAAAATAAACATCTCAAGTTTAAATTATAGTTAGAAGAATCGTAGTCTATTCCATGCAACTAATTCTAATCAGTCCTATAACATGCAAACAGAGTAAAAACCTGAAATTTTCTCAAGTTTTCTCCTCTGGCTTCATTCAAAAGGAGCACTAGAACCATCTGGGACTGTGCTAAATGGACCCGTGGTGCTGAGGCAGGGATGTGTTGCCCATTTCCATTCCCTCATGTGCACATGCACAGGGAGGAAGGAATCACAAAATCCAGAATCTCACTGCCTCCTTTCCTCACCCTGTTCTCAACTACTCAAAGGAAAAGTATACATGTGGTTGTTTTGTCTTGGAGCCCTTTTCTTTTCTGAAGAGAAATTGTGTGTGTGGGGGGGAGGTGAGGGATGGATCTGTGGTCTGGGAGCTGGAACAAGTGGACAGAAAGGTAACTGTGGGTGGGATGCATTGGAGAGAACAATTATTTTCAATATAAAAAATCATAATATTAAACACTTTTTACTTGGCTTGTTAAAATTTTAGATATATGTCTCTCCTCCTTTCCTCTCCTTTATCTCCATGAAATAATCTAGCTGTTAGTTGCAGCTGAACACACCTTTCACCACTTTCTCCTTTCTCTTGAAGTTCATTATTGCATGAAAATTTTATTTACATAAAACTATTTTATGCATATAAAAGTACACAAGAGTAAGAAAACAAAAAATACAACTGCTTTGTGTACTCATTATATATATACTTCCAGCACACGTCTGTATTGAAAAGTGGAGAGCTGTCATTTGGTTTAATCATTGCTCTTTTCAAAACAATTCATTCTACTATCCATATTCATTAAAATTATATATGCAAAAGTTAGATCTTTGTTATAAATATTTATAAATCTTGAATCAGTTCTAATGTATTTTATTTTAAGTAGTGTATTTTAAAGAAGTTTTTGTAAATGTATTCATTTTGTAAAATTAGAATGGTTTTAGATATGAAAGGTGGTGAAGAAAATTCAGTACAGTTATGATATTTCTGACTTTGATCAATTGCACAGCCCAACGTTCATGGTTCATGTAACTTTTCATCAGTTCATGAATGCTTTCCATTACTAAATTTAAAGAAATTTATTGATCCCATGTTGCATACTGTGAAGTTTTTTTCAAGGATGTCTATGTTGTTTTGAGTGAGTGTATACAAATGGACTGGAGTTGGCAATGTTAGGACATGCCTTTCTAAACAAAGTGTTGGGCATGCCCTTCTGGCTACCAATATAGCCTGTGTCATTAGAAAGTGGTTCATTATATCTAAAGAAAAATGTGTACAACATTGATTCTTATGAGCAGTACTATGCTGAAGCTGCTATTGAACCTAGTCAAGTAAACATATTAGGAGAATTATTAAATAATACTATGATCTCTATTAATATAAACAATTGCATAGAAATTGTTTCAAAAGCCAAATGAAATGTCGCTAAAATATGTGATAAACCAAAAATTTTTAAAAGACTTTAAGAAATTATTAGACATAATCTTATTTTAGAAATGAGCAATCCATAAATATTGAATCTAAGTAGCTTTCATGAAAGATTTATCCCAGCATTTACTGAAATTTCTGTTGCTATATATAAGACCACTAATTACCATCAGTGCAAACTACAAGAGTTTGGAGATATTCTAGTCCCCAAAGTAAAACTATGATTAAATATGAACACAAAATGAACTCATACAAAGGCCATAATAATCAAGTATTCAAGTATTATGGACATTATGGAAAGTCAGTTTTTAGTTAATTAGTATTATTTATATTATTTATTATTAGTATTATTTATACTAATAAATATAAGTATTTATACCTACAATAATTCCAGGTAACTGAAGTATTGAAATGACAGTTTTGTATAATGTAATCATTTTAGTGGAAACCATATATAAAGGAGCTTAACCTTTGTAAACAGAATATATTCTGTAAAAAATTCACTATTAGTTTTTTATTTGCTGAATTGCAATGTACCTAACTTCCTTAAGGCCTCTGTTTTTAGCCCTCAACTGTAAAATATGTTCAGAGTAAACAGCTAACACTCCATACCTTATTATATGAGGTGAATTTGTTAGAACATATTAAATTGGAAGTTGGGAAGTTTTTGAAAAAAAATTCTTCATGGTTCAAAAAGTTTGTAAAATGTGAGGGCACTTGGAAGGAGAAAAGCAAATGGAGAAACGTTGTAATTATTATATCAAAAATAAAAATTGAAAAAATTGGATAATAAGAATTATGCACTTGTATTTGTTTTAGCATCTCACACACTTATATATTAAACTTTTAAGTTGAAGATACTATTTGTAATATTTCAACAAATTTATTAGCGCCCAGAAATCATGAAAACATCCTAATGATACTTGTGTTCCTCAGGCATAGTGTTGCATGCCTGTAATCCCTGTGCTCAGTAGGCAGAGGCAGGAGAATAGACATGACTTTAAGATCAGCTTCTAATATCTGATAAGCTAGGGTCAGATGGAAGGGGAGGAGGACCTCCGCTATCAGTGGACTTGTAAAGGGGCAGGGAGGAGATGAGGGAAAGAGGGTGGGTTTGGGAGGGAATGAGGGAACGGGCTACAGCTGGGATAAAAAGTTAATAAACTGTAACTAATATTTAAAAATAAAAATTTAATTAAATAAAAACATCAGCTTCTATTCCCTCTTCTTCCATAAAGATTCCTGCACTCTGCCCAAAGTTTGGCTATGAGTCTCAGTATCTCCTTCGATACCCTGGTGGGTAGAGTCTTTCAGAGGTTCTCTGTGGAAGGCTCCTGTCCTGTTCCTTGTCTTCTCCTACTAGATATAAAGACCTAGAGGGGAGGAACTCCATAAGGTGAATAACAGAAGCAAAATACCTTGACCCAGGGTTTCCTACAGAGACCTATACACCAACTAAAGACCATGCATGTAGTGTATCTAGACCCCCTGTTCAAATGATGCCCATTGGCTGCTCAGTGTCTGACTGGTTTCCCTAGCAAGGGGAACAGGGAACGTTTCTGACATGAACTCAGTGGCTGGCTCATTGATCATCTCCCCCTGGTGGTGCATGCAGCCTTGCCAAGCCACAGAAGAGGACAATTTCGCCAGTCCTGATGAGACCTGATAAGCTAGGGTCAGATAGAAGGGGAGGAGGTCCTCCTCTATCAGGGTACTAGGGAAAGGGTATTGGGGGAGAAGAGGAGGGTCAGTGGGACTGGGAGGAGACGATGGAGGGGGCTGCAGCAAGAATACAAAGTGAATAAATTGTAATAAATAAATATATAAATTAAATTAAATTTAAAAAAAGAAAAAAAAAAAAAGAAATCAGCTTCTATTTTTTAAGCATGTTTCTGGCCAGCCAGCACTGTAATGTGAGGCCTTGTACCAATACAAAGTAGTAATATGATTAATAGAGTTCCTTGCTCTCAAAACAGGATTCCTACCAGATCACCGATGACCTTGCTTGCTATCTTAGAAAGGAACAGCTGGTGGCACAGCCTGTCTTGCCTTGTCAAAGAACCTCGGAAAGGTGGGACTTGAAGGAAGGAAACATGATGCATGTTTGAGTCCATCACCTCCTTCGTATTCAAAGCTACAACCATCTCTCTATCCGTGACAGACTCGTCAACTTCCTTCAAGATAGGGGCTGTTCCTCACTGTGTAAGCCAACAGGCATTGTCTTGTTTGCTAAACGGCAAGTTCCTGTCTCTTTTCCGCCACCTGTTGCTTTAACCTGACTTAGAAATCTAATAATATTAAGAACAAAAATAATAAACATTCATTTTCTACAAAAGTTGATACAGGAAAGCACCCTGTTCATAAGTAATTGAATCATGTCTGTAAAAACACCTTTAAATCAATAAAAATAAGTGGATCACAAGAGTTACAGGCATTCAGAAATAGAGGCATTGACCTTGATTGTTGTAAAGCCTCAGCATGTGATAGCATAAACAGAATGTCCAATTGATGCATGCAAAGGCTAAGAGATTTGTTAGTATGAAAACTAATTTCAAATTTAACACTGCATTTGGAGGTGAATACAGTAATTACCTCTAATTTGAAAATAGGCTAGCTGAGACAATGATATGTTTAATGGCTTGAAATAGTTAAGAGAGTTGATAGAACCAGGTTTCTACCTAAGGGGTCTGTTCCAGTGTGTGGTATTTCGTCATATAATGTAATATTAGTCATAGTGCTTTGGTAGGTTTCCTTCATCAAATAAAAAAAAATCTTTGGTTAATAGTTTGCTACAATCATTATTAATCTATAGAGGTATTTGTATTTTGTCACCCTCTCTCTTTATTTACTGAGCTGATCATGAGTTACCTCTATTGTATTAATGTGGTGAATCATAGAACTAATTGTCACTTATTGAAATAATTCTGCATTCCCAGGATAATTCCCACTTGATCATAAAATATTTTTAGTGATATACAACTTTGCAGTTAATATATATTTTGTTACGGCTTTTGCATCTGTGCACTGATGGGCACACTTAGAGTGTAGTTTGCAATACATCGATCAGATCTGGGTCTGAAGGTTATTCCTGTACTTTATCAGCTGGGAGGGAGTTGTTGGCATTCTAAGGGGTTTTGTAAGAACAACATAACCTAATTCTTGATTAATGTAACAGTGAAAACCTATGAATTGATATTTTTATTACAATTTTAATTATGAGTTTAATTCCATCTTAATGGTTTTAGCATGTAATAGCTTAATTATATGTAATTCAATAATATAGAAAGTGCTTAGCACATAGGCTCTTTGTGTAAATTAATTAAAGAAATGGTGTATTCGTTGTCTAGTTTGGATCAATTTGGTAAAGCAGACAGATACAGAATAAAGACTATATATATATATATATATATATATATATATACATATATATGAAACATACATTGTACATATACACATATACATTCACATATATACAAACATACATTGAAAACATGCATTCTCTACATCCAAGCAGGGGTTCTTTATATCCATTCATGGTCCTTGGTTGGAGAAACAGTCTTAGAAAAGACCCCTGTGACCAGAAATATTTGCTCCTTGTGGAGCTCCTGTCCTCTCCAGGTCATACTAACTCCCCTTTCTTTCATATGATTCCCTGCACTCTGCCCAAGGTTTGGTTATGAGTCTCAGCATCTGCTTTGATACACTGTTAGGTAGATCCAAGTGGGTTCCCTAGTAAGGGGAAGAGGGACTGTTTCTGACATGAACTCAATGGCTGGCTCTTTGACCCCTACTCCCAAGGGAGGAACAGCCTTGCTAGGCCACAGAGGAGGACAATGCAGCTAGTCCTGAAGAGACCTGGTAAGCTAGGGTCAGAAAGAAGGGGAGGATGTCCTTCCCTATCAATGGACTTAGAGAGGGGCAGGGAGAAGATGGGGGGGGGATTGGGAGAGAATAAGGAAGGGGGCTACAGCTGGGATACAAAGTAAATAAATTGTAACTAATATAAAAAATTAAAATTTAATTGAAAAGAAGAAAACATACATTCTAGAAAAGATCATCTTGAGTGAGGTATCTTAGAAGCAGATACACAGGCATATATTCACTTATAAGTGGATACTAGATCTATAATATAGGATAAACATACTAAAATCTGTACACCTAAAGAAGCTAAGCAAGTAGGAGGTCCCTGGGTAATATGATAAATCCTCACTCGGAAAAACAAACGGATGGACATTGGAAGAAGGAGAAAACAGGAAATAGAACAGGAGCCTACCACAGAGGACCTCTGAAAGATGCTACCCAGCAATGTAGCAAAGCAGATGTAGAGACTCATAAACAAAATTTGGGCAGAATGCAGGGAATCTTATGAAAGAAAGGGGAGATAGTGGGACCTGGAGAGGACAGGAGCTCCACAAGGGGAAGAAGAGAACCAAATATCTGGGCACAGGTTATTTTCTGAGACTGATACTCCAACCAAGGACCATTCATAGAGATAACCTAGAACCCCTGCTCAGATGTAGCCCATAGGAGCTCAGTCTCCAAGTGGGTACCCTAGTAAGGAAAACAGGGACTATCTCTGACATGAACTCAGTGGTGGGCTCTTTCACCCTCCTCCAAGGAGGGGGAGGCAGCCTTGTCAGGCCACTGAGGAAGACAATGCAGCCAGTCCTGATGAGACCTGACAAGCCAGTGTCAGATGGAAGGGGAGGAGGACCTCCCTTATCAGTGGACTTGGAGGAGTTGAGGGAGGGTGGGTGGGATTGGGAAGGAATGATGAAGGGGGCTACAGCTGGGATACAAAGAGAATAAGCTGTAATTAATGTAAAAATAAAAATTTAATTAAAAACATACATACACACATATAAGTTTTCAGTATGATTTATGATTCAATTTTCTAGAAATGATTCCTTGGTCAGTCATATTTGTAACAGTGGAGAAGAATTTATTCGGGCTCAGACGTCTATTTCTGTATTTATTACTACTTGTCTCACAGTATCATCATATACCTGCCATGAAACATGAGGCGAGCAGTAGGTATGGCCCATGCACTGAAGAAAGATGCTCTCTGCTCTCAACAGAATCCTTTTCATTTGGATTCATAGATTATTCCCTTGTTGTATGAAAGGATGTCTCTTGTGGACTCTGAGACCAAGATCCATATGCTTTTGTGTTCACTATCATCAATACATTTTCCTATTCAAATATCAATTTCTCCTTTGATTTTCCAATCCTTTGTCTTCTAGGTTCCTGACCAATCAGCTAAGCCATTCCATACTCATATTTCATATGTCTGTCTTTTTCTATGCTTCTCTCTTTTTTTTTCAGCAAATCAGCATGTGTATAGGTCATGTGAATAGTTGCCATTTTTCTGAAAACTGGGAAAAGTCCTTCATATTTGTTTCATTTCAGGTCTATTCCTATCTAGAATTAGAATACGACAATAATCTGCATTTTACTCTTTTGACTATATGGAGGCACACTGTACTGCTTAATATGTAGCCACTTGCCTTCCTTAGAGAGCTAATCATAGGGAACTTTCTTAATTATTTTTGAGATTATAATTTCATTATACATTTCTTTTTTCCCTTTTCTCCCTCCAACTGTCTCACATAAATCTTATTTTCCTTTGGATTTATTGCATGCACATTTGTACATATGTATATATAACCCACTCAGTCTATGTATTATTTGTTTTTGAGTCTATGTAATGTTACGAAATGATGGTCATTTGGCATCTAACAATCAGTTGGTGTGCTCTTCCTTGGAGAAGAGCACCTCTCCTGCTCCCAACTTTTCTCAGTTGTCTATAGTTCTTTGTGTACGGTGAAGGCCTCATGGGCTCTTCTCCATACAGTTTGGCATAGCCATTAGCGTCACTCTTGCTCAACATGCATTTAGGCAGTCATGTTGGTGAGACTTTACAGATGTGGCTTCTGATGTTATTAGGAGACACAGTCTCACAGCAAACTCCCTGATGTCCTGGCTTTTATAATTTCACCAGGCCCTCTTCCCTGAGCTTAGGTGTTCAAGAGTTTTGCGGATGTAACCACTGGGACTGGGATCTATAACTATGTAATTTAAGAAGTTTCCTTGATGATGGATCAACAGGCCTACCCAGCTATGATGCCTACAAAGCACATTAATGGCCAGCATGACACAACAACCAGAAGGTCACACCACTGGCACCCATACCTTGGTGGTAACCAACAGCTTTCTAAGTGCACTTAAGACCTGCCCAACAAGAAGGAGACCGTACCTGGTACTTCAAACATAGCTAACTACTTGTAGAAGTCATGGTCTTCGAAGGAAAATCTACAACCACAAATTGATTAAACCAGCATCATCCTTGACAACAATATAGAAGCACAGCTAATAGAACTTTTTAAAATACATAACCTGAAGAACATCTGTGAATATAAGGCACGACATGGGTTTAAAATTTTGGCCTTTTGTACCCATTTAGGCCGGGCCAATGCAACTTACCATCCTTGCTGTGAGTGTTACCCACAGAACCGTGGGCACCCCGGATGCCGTCACTGAAGTTTCTGGCAGGACACATTGCCCCACCGGAGTGGCTGCAGAACCTCAGTTCCCCGGCCTTGAAGTCGCCGCAAACTGTCAACATCCTGGGCCTGGCCAACGCTACCGGGGGCCCACAGGCGGTAGGCCCGGTGGCCATGGGCACCGCGGGGACTCAGGAGACCACCGCCGCCCCCACCAGCAAAGGGCTGGAACCACAGGCACCGGCCAGCCAGGGTCACAGCGCCCAGCCATCGCAGGGGTCACCCCAAGGCCCTCAGGAAAACCCCCAAACAGTGCCCGGCTCCTCAGCTGACCACGCCAGGCCCCTGGGCCCAAGCAAAATGGACTCCGAGAAGGCGGCCTCTGCGGGTTACGCTCCTCTGCGCAGGCGCAGCACGCAACCGAAGCTTTACCGATGGTAGCAGCTTCTGGGCCTCCATCACTCTCCATAGACAGACCGGCTCCAAGGCCAGCGGGGCCCCATAGGCAGCCCGTCCTGCACTTCAGCGACGTGAGCAGCGATGATGACGAGGACAGGCTTGTCATAGCAACCTAGTGGTTATTTTTTATTTATTTATTTATTTTAAATAACAGATTTTTTTTAACTCTCCTTTCCTTAAAGCACATTTTTTTTTTCTGACATAAACTCATGACTAATCTTTGTGCAATCATGAACTTTTGACCAATAATTGTTGTTTTGTGTCAGCTCCAGACAGTTTTGTACATATTGTATAGACAATTGTGCCTTTTAGGAGTTTAATGTTTAGAATCTGTACAGACAGTTGAATATCCATATACATACAAATATGTTATATATGTATACGAAAACCAGGTAATTGTGTTCGGTAGAAACCTGTCAGATAAACCAGATGAGTAAATTATATGTTGCACTGTTAAATATAAACGTTTATGGCTGTGGGGCAGTTTCTGTGTATGAATTAGTGCGTAAACCCCACAATTATTGTATTCATTTTAGCCTTTGCAAATGCATCAGTCATTGTGTGAGACAGTAGCTGTACACTTGAGACAGATTTCCTGTGTTATGAACTGTTTCAGTAAAAATACTGTTCACTGACTTTAATAAAAAAATAAAATAAAATAAAAATTTGGCCTTTGTTACTCAATTGTTGAAACTTCCCTATAAACATTGTATCCTCTTGGTTCAACCTCACACATAAATTTTCTATCATAATAAGCCAACTGAAACAACTTGATGAGATAGAATAGAATGAAATCTCAAAAATAACCCCTCAGTGGGTGTTCTACCTTGGTGTTTGCACATCAGCTTTCATGAGACTTAAAACAGAGCTGGCACCATAGCATACATAATACCTAGGTCTTTGCTCTTTGGATAGGCAAAGCTGACTTCAGCATTTAAAGAAAGCACTCATGTGAAGAAGTACTGTTTTCATAGTCAGGAACTGGAATTACGACTGATAAAAATGAGAGATCGTAAACTATATTTTCTTCAATCATATGACAGTGGCAGATTTACAACTAGAATTTTGTTACAAAATTTAAGAATTCTCATTAATTTTCCAACTTTATAATTTTCATCCACACTTCAAAATAAAATTAGTTATTTTAAATTAATTAAACTTTTCAAATAAAATAAAATAAAGTTATTATAGTGTATATTCTGATAAGCAATATAAGGAACTGTAACAAAATGTTTGTAAACAACCACTTTGTTCTCCACTCAAAACACAATGATTATATCCATCTAAGGAGTTTTGAGAGTTATTGCTGAATTAATGGCACTCTTGCATTTAAGAGTTCTATTTTTGGTCACTTAGACATTTTTCATAAAATAGGAGAAAATGATATTCTCCCTTAGTTTGTTTTTAAGTTGTCTTTTTCATCAAATAGATAGCTTCTCCAATGTTTATGACTATTTATTTTACTTATGTGTTATTTCTTTTCTCTTAGGTTCTTTAGCTTCTTGTAACCTGATATAGTTCTATTATCCATTATTAAGATTGTCATATGTAGTAAATGAATTATCTTTTTGTAATGTAAAGATCAATATTTTACTATATATGTTTGGTAACTAGAAATCTTTTTTATACACTGTTGAACTTACTAATTTTTTTCTAATGAGCCTTAAATAACTTTTCTATTCCATTGCTAGGAAAACGATCCCATCTTTTCTTCTACTTGTAATCATTCATCTGTCTTAAATATTTGAACATTTTAAATGTGTTTACAAATTATCATAACATAATTTAATAACGTTTAGTTTGACCGTAACTTGAAACATGATCTGTATAACAATCTACATTTCTAAATGTCCATTTTGTCTATTTTTTATTTTAGTAATACGTTCTAAGACAATGCCATTTTAAATCTTTAAGTTGCTTAAGTTTTTAATAATTGAAGACTTAGTAAGTTATCAAAACAGCACTTTTATCCTTTTAAATTATTCATAATTAAATGAGACTTTAAAATATCACCTGTAGGGCTGTCGATGACCGAGAAATTTAGAGCAATTGCTGAGCTTGCGGAGAACCCAAATTTGAGGCTCACAGCCATATGTCACCTCAATTATACAGAATCCAACACATTCTCCTCCCCTCTGTGGGCACTGCATGCATGTGGTGTACACATAGACAAGCAAATACACTCAGATACACACGGACCCAGTGGATGGAGATGCTCGCTGCCAAGCCTGACAACCTGAGGTTAGACCCTGGAATTAATGATGGAAGGAAAAAACCACTTCCTCCACGTTGCTCTCTGTGCCTCAGACATATGCCATGGGAAGCATGTATTAAGCATATATGCATGCACATACGCAAAGTAAAATAAATGTAATAAAATAATGCCAGCTGCATAGTTTAGAAGACCAGTCAGCCAGATGAAAGATACCATAGAAGTTAGAAATTTCTTCACAAATAATTTCATCATTAATACCTCATATGCAACACTCATTGTTTTCACATTGCCTAATGTATTTTTCTTGTAGTATATTTTCTGTATATGCAAGACAAATTAACGACCCAAAAAGATGCTTATCAATCTAAAGCTTCTGATTCATATAACTTCATCTGGATTTATTTATTCTGCAGCTAATCATTTAATCTGATAAAAAGAAGGGAGAATAAATTAAGATATACTACCAATGCCACTTCATTTAAAAATTTCGAAACTGTAAATTACTTCTAAAATTCTGGTTGTAAAAATGGAAGATTGTCCACTATGCATCTGAACATCTTGACTTCCTATGTTGCTTTCCAGCATCTGATTTTCCACAAGTGGAGCGCCACTGATCTTGAGAAACTGATCTTTTTCCAGCCACTTAGGCCAAATCATAATTAGACTAAACATGCCAATCTTACCTCAGCCTCCTTCTGTAGTGTCTATGAGAATAGATTATGACAGTGATAACTTCTCTGGTAGATTTCCCTTTCCAATAAAAGATGTTGGGAGACAGGAGTTGTAGCAAGTGGATTGCTTGGTGAAGAAACAACACAAAATAGGGCTCAAGGGAGGGTCTGGAGAGATGGATCAGTGTTGTGGACAATTTGGTTTCTGATATGTAAATATGTTTTATACTCCCAAGCGACAGATTTTACTTTGTCCACTTCTGTTGATTTTCTCGTACGGAATGTGGTCTTTGCCAGCTGGAATTAGTTGAATGTTGAGGATATTGAGGTATATGAATGTGATCGGCCAGAGGAAGAAGATACACTGGCTTGGAGGAGGCAGAGGAATGCTTGCTGCATTTTCTAGTTTACTGGTTACCTGCACTTCTGGATTCCCTGACTACTGACTTTGGTATTGCCCCCTAAAAAATTCTACCAGCCTACACAGCAGGAAGAAGTAATGAGGGCTCTGTCCCCTTTCCCCTGTCCAACTTTCTTTTTATGCTACCTGGGTTTGGGAAAGTGAAAAGGAGGTATAAGCTTCAAGCAACCCCCAAATAATGTAGCCTACAGATCAGTCCATCAGCTGACTTCTGTTTAAGTAAGAAGATCTGAGTTTGAACTTCAGCACCCAGCTGTGTGTGCTTGTAATTCCAGCACTGGAGAGGCATGGAGGTAAAGATCCCTTGAGCTCTCCTGCCAAGTAGTTTATCCAGAGTGAATTATCCTGCTCAAAAATGTAAGCTATAGAGCAAGCGCCAGAGATCTCTTGCCACTGTTGGCACACACATTTTCTTAGACATGCATCTGCATGCACATGTGTGCATGCGCGCACACACACATACACACACACACAGGCACTACAGTGTGAAAGCTCATCAACACTCCATAGTTAGTCTGCCGAATCAATCACTTTATTCCATAAAATGAAAGAAAAGGAAAAATTACAAAGTAGAAAATAATTCAAAAGCATATAGTTATGTTAACCCATAATTATCACATCTAAACAAATAACATTTTATTATCACATCTGGACAAATAATATTGCCCTCATAAAACTACATCAAATGTATTCTTTAATAGTCTATAAAAATCTAATGCTAACTCCTTTTACAGGTTTCGCTAAAGCACAAAATAAGGGTCAGCTGTTTGTTCCAATCCTTTATTTAGGCTCTGAACATTGATACCTTTAACACCAGCCGCCATGTCCCCAATGACCCTTGACTTCTGGTGTTCATGGATTGGGTCATCCTCTTCCTTGAGTGTGATCAAGACTCAGACATCCTCCAAGGTAAAATGGGCCAGAGATGCTAGACTGTTATCTGTGTTACAAAATATCCGAGTCTTCTATATGGGCTATCCCTCTTGCTGATTTCCTAGGCAGTTCTGTGTACTCCATACCGCGTCAAAAACTTAGTGAGGAACTTAGGTTTCTGGCCATTCACCAGTGAGCACCTGAGGTCTGCCAGTGTTCACATGATGAGCTTGAAGACAAATTTCTTCCCTCTCTAGAGAGCCCAAAGAGGTCCACAGTCCAGCGGACATCTTGCTCGCAACCAGGGATTTTCTGCTTCACCTGCAAATGTAGGGAAATCATGAAAAATGCTTCACGGCTGCTGCTCATCAGTGTCATCACAAAGCACTTAGTCTTCCTTTATCCTTTCTGGTTTGGAACGTGTTAGATATTCATTATCCCCCTCACTGACATCCTTTAGTCTCTAATTTCTTCTCATCTACATTAATTTGTCTGTTAAAATTGTGCTTGCACAAAACACAATTGTAATGAAAGTAAAATATTTTCTTCCTCTCAGTAATGGCCTTTAAATAGTTGGTGATTACGGTGTGCTCATTCACCTCTCAAGAATCTTTTGTACTTTTTCTCCACAGAGAGCTGTGCATTAGCAAATAATGAAACTAAATGGAGGATGGTAAAATTATGTGAGGATTTCATAATTTCATGGGAAAGTGGCAAAATTATTATGAAATGTTTACATTATTTTCAACATCTTAGGGTGTACATGAGCATTTATTAAGGTATTTATATGCTGTAAACTCATACTGTCTTAGCAGGGACTCTGCTGAACACATTTTTTGGCTGGCAACAGGCTCCCCTCTTTGGTTCTGCCAAAGAAAGTGCTAGAACTCAGGAATAAGGCAGGCAGGGGAGGCGTGACTCCTCCCTGGTTGCAGGAGTGATTGTAGCATTGCTCTACTCTGGGACCCTGTCCTCAATGAGGCTGCAGTTGTTCCTGGTTTCCAGTTCTCTCACTACTTTCTGTGCAGGGGTAGTCCTTCAGTTTCCAGAGATGGCAACGTTAGCATTGGCATCTTTACAGAGTCCCTGGTTCTTGGAGTGTGAGTTGTTCCTGGAATATGCTCTCTTCTCTTCTATTTGATCTCTGAGGTTGAGCACTGTTATCTCTTTCTTCTAGTTGTTATTTCTTAGCTCTTAAGTAGACTTAAAAAGAAGATTGAGCAATTCCCTCATGGCCTCTGCATTTCCTCAAAAACATGCTTGTTTTTGTCACTCTTTCCTCGGCCTGGGCCTGCATATCTGCTTTGAACAACCTGCCGCATGTGTCAAAAGGTCTTATGTACTGAATGCTTCCTGTTACCAAAAGTTTTCCGCCAAAATACAAGCATAAGTACTTGGTGTGTGCTAAATTTCATTCCGTCTCTCATTGCTCCTGGATTGCCTCATTGCGTTCTCTGTTAACGATAAGCTTATTTGGTAAATACTTGGTGATAAACACATGTGCATTCACTGTGCTTGCATTCTGGAGCAAAGACTTATTTTAAAGACATGAGTGAAAAGGAAGTGTGATAGGGAGCTAGGAAAAAGTGAAAAAGGCTGTACACAGTGGATCAGGACTGTGATTCCAGGAGGTGGTAGGTGGAATCAAGAGGTTTAGGAGTTCAAGGCCAGTCTGAGCTCCATGAGACTCTGTTTATGATGCAAACAAAAGCTAGAATTCCAGTTTCAGAAAGTAATCCCACCTCAAAATATCAAGATGAAAATGACAGAATAAAGCAACTCACACCGTTCTCTGGTATTCAAGTGTGTGTACACCACAGACACCCCCCCCACACACAAACAGTACACATGCAGGCTACACACATTGACAGACACATGCACATCACATACACAAACACATGCTATCAGACATGTGCACGTGAACACTACACACACGTACATGTACTCATGGAAAGAAAGAAATATCAATAATAGGACTGGCAATATGTCGACATGATAGCTACTTTAAATCATTGTTAAAAATCTCTGGTTGAAGTCCACAGAGGAGGACAATGCAGCCAGTCCTGATGAGACTTGATAGGCTAGGGTCGGATGGAAGGGGAGGAGGTCCTCCCTATCAGTGGACTGGGGGAGGGGCATGTGAAGAGATGAGGGAGGGAGGGTGGGATTGGGAGGGAGTGGGGGAGGGGGCTACAGCTGGGATACGAAGTGAATAATCTGTAATTAATAAAAATAAAACAAAAATTTTAAAAAATCAAGAAAAATCTCTGGTCGAATAATTTAACTAACAATTCCACATTTGTTAAAAATTACACATATTTGTTTACTGGCTGAAGAAGATACATGTTTTAAATTAACATGTTTATAAGTTCCCTTAAATTCAAATATATTTTTTGTTGTTTTGAGGCAGGATCTCACAGTGTAGCTCTGGCTTGCTGTGAGATGTGCTTGCCCCTGCCTCCCAAATGATGGGGTGAAGGATGCCCCTGCCTCCCAAAAGATGGGGTGAAGGATGCCCCTGCCTCCCAAATGATGGGGTGAGGGATGTGCCATCACAGCAGACTGCTTAAATCTTTAATACAAAGTTCTACACGTAATTGAAATGAAGCATATTTGTCTTTTCATACTTAGCTATTTCACATAGCATAGTGTTGTTGGGTTTGTCCATACTGTTGCAAATTTCAGAATCTTTTAAACTTTCAATGCTGAACATTATTACATTGCGTATGTGTGTATAGCTAATTTTCTTTGTTCATAGACTCCTTGAAGGAAAATGTAATGAGCTTTATTATGAATAAGCCTGAAGTGAACAAGTGGCAGATCCTTTCAATATACAGATTTCATTTCCTCATGATATATGTCCATGAATTGGATTGCTAAATCACACAATGTATGCTTTTATATTTTGGGATATTTCTATTATATATTCCTGTGGCTATAGTAATTTATATTTAATAGTGTTCATGGAATCCAATTCTCCAAATCCATTCCAATCTTCAAGTCTTTCTTTGTTTGATAATGACTATTTGAAAGGTATGAAATATCTCATTCTGATTTTTTTTAATTAGTGATACTGAAATTTTTTCATATACTTCTTGAATATTTATATGGCCTGTTTAGAGAAATGTCTTTTATATCCTTTATATGTCTGAATATTCAGTTATTAATTTTATTAGTGTATATTCATTATACAAAATGATGAGCTTCATGATACTTTCTTTCAATGCCATCCTTTACTCCAACTATGTTCACCTCATCCATCATCCTATCCTTTTTTTTTCTCATTCTCATTTATTCCTCTAAGCCTTCCCCAATGTCTCACTTCTATTTTATTTTCTCTCTCTATGTGTTACTATACAAACACGTATTTACACACACACACATATATTTAAAAGCTAGGATCCACATATAGGAGAAAATATATGATATTTGTTTTTGTATGCCTGGTTTTATTTCTTTTAATATGGTAGTCTCCATTCCACTCATCTTCCTGTGAATCACAATTCTGTTTTTTTTTTTTTTTGTGGCTGAACATAATTTTATTGTGTACATACAGCATGTTAGTGCTATACATGGCTATGCAGATATATACGCTGACATATTCCTTTCAGTATATTCTTAGGAATGGAAGTAATGGTTCACATGGTCATTCTATCTTCATTTCTTTCAAGGAATCTCCACAATGATTTTCTTAATGGTTGCTTCAACTTACAGACCTACCAGTGTCCCTTTTCTTGCCACATACTCTAACAGTATTTCCTGTTGTTTTCTTTCTTGAGGATACTCATGAGTAAAGATCTAATCTCAGTGTAATTTTGATGTGCCTTCTGCTGCTGCCCTTAGGGTAGTAAATATTTTCAATATATTTCTGGATCAATTGTGCTTCATCTTGTGATCACTCTCTGTTAATGTCATCTACCCATTAGATGATTGGACTATTTGGTCTTTAATTCTTGGTATATTCTGTCTATCAGTCCCTTGCACAGCATGTAATTAAGGAAGATTTTATCCTGTTCTGTAGCCAATTTTTTTCACTTGATTGTCCCTGCCTCCCTTCCCCCTTCACCTATTCTTCAGAAAAGTGGAACTACCTTTCTCATCCACCCAGTTCATCCAGTTACATCAGGACTGAGCACGTCCTTTTCCCCTATGGCCTGACAAGGCAGTCCAACCAGGGGGGAGTGATAAAAAGCTGGGAAGCGAGTCCTTGTCTGATGCAGTCCCCATTTCCCTTACTAGAAGACCCACCTGAAGCCCAAGCCATCCTTCTGTTACTTCTCCGTAGGGGGCCTAGGTCCAGTTTGTGAATGGTCCTTGGTCGATGCTTCAGTCTTAGCAAGCCCCTCTGAGCTGTAGTCAGTTGGCACTGTTGATCTTCTTGTGGAGGTTTTATCATGTACAGGCCCTTTTCTTTTTTCTCATACTTTTCTACAAGACTCCCTACTCATTAACCAATGTTTGGCTGTGAGCCTCAGCATCTGTTTTGAGGAGCTGCTGAGTAGAGTCTCTCAGAGGACAACTCTAACAAGCTCCTGACTGCAAGCTTAGCAGAGTATCCTTCATAGTGTCAGGGGTTGGCACTCTCCCATAGGGTAGAGCTTTGGTTGGGCCAGGAATTGTTTGGGCATTCCTTCAGTCTGTGCTGTATCTGCTCTTCTTTATCTCTGTACATCTAATAGGCAGGGTAAATTTGGGCTCGAGGTTTTGGTGGATGGGTTGGTGTTTCCCTCCTCAGCTAGGAGACTAGTTTACTTAGAGGGTGTCCTCTTCAGTCTCTATGGCCTCTGCTACTAGGAGTTTCTGCTTGAATACCCTCATATCCTCCCAGGAGCCTACCCTGACTTAGGTATCCAGCTTGTCACAGAGGTACCCCTCCCCTCAGTTTCTCTTTTCTCTAGAGGCCTTCTGTCCTCTCTGCTTTTTCCCCAGGTCTGACCTCCACCCTTCTTTATGTTAGAAATTTCATTGTTATTTTGTTAGGGATTGTATTGAATTTTTATGTAGCTTTTTGGTACTAATATGTTTTAAATTATATATATATATTAATTAATTTTTAATATTTCAAAACTGTATACAATAAAATACAATCATATATAGTTCTCATTTCTCCCCCAATGACTTCCTTCATGTCTCCTCAATAGGTTTTCTTCTTGATAATTGACTGAGCCCAGTTACTGCTGCCCACATGGTGGTATGTAAGAAGGCTATCTACATGTTCTTCCTGGTTTTATACATAGACTTTTGCTGAAATTATTAATTCCGATAAGATATGGATGGCCTCCTTTGGAGTTTAATATATGATCACTTTGACTGAATACATTTATTCATTATTGTGTTATTTGGCTCCCTTTTCATTTCTCATGTCTAGCCAGTATTTTCAGTAATAAATTAAGGAGCTTTTCCATGGGGTAACAAAACACCCAAGGAGGAACCATTTAACTTATCGGGAGGAAAGGTGCATTTTATGGTCAGATGGCTCTCTTTCTTTCAATCTGTGGTAAATCACAAGATCAAGGTTTCTCAAATATATGGCAAAGAAAGCTCTCACTTCACAGTGCCAGCACGAAAAAGAATGGAAAAAAAAAATTAAAAAGACTGTGAAGAAGGTAGACCTTTCAAAAGCATACCTCAGTGACATAGTTCTTTCAACTGCAACTCTGGAGGGTCCACTGAACTGTGGACATATCCCTGAGAAGCTCCACTGATGAGTTAATAAGCCCTAATAATTCAAGCACCTTGTCATCAGACTCAGCAATTGGGAACACATGCGTTTCGGGACATTTTTATACGAACCATAACATGTGACACCATGTTGGAACAAAGTGTCAAGGCTGTGCATTATTTTTTCATTCTCAGTCCAAATCATCAATTGCTATGGATATGCAATATATGGCCTTTATAGAGTCTGTTGTATTAAAGTATGTTTATTTTAATAGATGCATTAGGCTTTTTTGGTGATGAAATAATATAAAAAGTTTAGATATATTTCTGCATCTTGTGAGAATATTTGTTATTTTTTTGTCTTTTATGCTGTTAAGGTCATCTGTCATATTCAGAAATTTATGCTACTCAAACCATGCCACTTTATCTTAATCAGATATCTAAAAATGTTGTTGAATTTGACTTGCTAGTAGTTTATGGGTATTTAATGTGAAAATTGCATCTGCAATTTTCTTTCTTTTCAATTTTTCTGTCTGGTTTTAGCATCAGGAAAATGCTGACCTCATGAAATGAATTTTCATGTATATTATTGTTTTACATTTTTTGAAAAGCTTTTAGTGATTCTGGTATTGATTCTTCTTAAAATGTTTGGTAGAATTCTCAGGTGAAGCTATCTATTCTTGACCTACTATTTTATGAGAAGTCTTTTTACTTAGTCACTCTCACAACTTATTATTAGCTTATACAGACTTTATATTTCTTTTTTAAAATTATTAAATTATTGTTATTCTTATTTATAATTTATCCACTTTGTATCTCCCTCATCTCCTCCTAATCTACCCTCCTTTCCTCTTCCCCCTCTATGTTCCTCCACTAGTCCACTAATAGAGGAGGCCCTCCTTTTTTTTATCTGACCCTAGCCTATCAGGTCTCATTAGAACTGCCTGAATCCTCTTTCTCTGTGGTCTAGTTAGGCTGCCTCACCAGGGGAAGGTGATCAAAGAGCCAGCTGAAAGAGCCAGCCACTGAGTCCATGTGGGAGACAGCCCCTGCTCTCCTTACTAGGTAACCCACATGGAGACTGAGCTGCCCATGTGCTACATCTGAGCAGGGTGTCTAGGTCCTCTCCATGCATGGTCCTTGGTTGGTTCATCAGTCTCTGCAGGACTCCCTGAGCCCAATTTTTTTTTTTTTTTTTTTGCACTCTTGGTCTTCTTGTGGAGCTCCTGTCCCCTCCAGGTCTTTCTGTCTTCCCCTTCTTCCATAAGATTCCCTGTACTCTGGCTATGGGTCTCAGCATCTGCTTTGATACACTGCTGGGTAGAATCCTTCAGAGGCCCTATGTGATAGGTTCTTGTCCTGTTCCCTGTCTTCTCCTACTTCCAATGTTTATCCCGTTTGCCCTTCTGTGTGAGGATTAAGCCTCTTCCCTAGGATCCTCCTTGTTGTTTAGAATATACAATAAGCATAGTAAAATCTATGGTCTGAAAGATTTTCTATTACTTAATGATTATTCTTTAAAAAAATTGTGTGTGTTAGTATGTTTTGTCTGTATGGATGTCTGTGTATCACATTTTCATAGTAAACAGGAAAGCCAGAAGAAGGCTTGGGATCTTCTAGAACTGGAGTTACAGAAGATTGTTAGCAGCCTTGTGTTGAGAACCAAAGCCTGGTTCTGGGAGAGCAGAAAGGGCTTTTCACTCCTGAGCCATCTCTCCAGATCCAGATTCAGCTGTCAGACTTGATCAGTGCCTATATATAAGTGAGTTTCACTAACTATTAATTACTCATAGGAAAGCACTTCTGGAGGAGCTGTCTTACATTTCATAACAAAAGAAATGAGAATTACATCCAAGCTTTGTTAAATGTTCTCCTGAACAGGAAATCTAAATCTTAGAATCTCTGAAAATGTTGTTTTGGCAAAATATTTACCATGGAGAAAAAGTCTGTATATTTAAAAGTTCCTAAGATTAAAAGGTATAGAGAGGGTGGGGCCGGGAGGGGAGGAGGGAGTGGCTTATGGGGGATACAAAGTGAGTAAGTGTAAATAAATAAATAAATGTCCCTAAGATTAAAAGGTATATGTTAAAATTTCATCACAAAATACATATGCTATTCTGTTTGTTTGTTTGTTTGTTTGTTTGTTTTTTGCCATGCACTGATGGGAAAAAGCCTCATTTGCATTCTGAAGAGGCATCTTTTGAGTGCTCTACAACTCTGTAATTTCCAGCCAGATATGTAACAACTCTCTTGGCCTTGCCTCATTTGAAAAACCCAGGCAATAGTGTTTTCTTTGCACAATTTCCAGTGGACAAAAAAAAAAAGTAACATAAATTAAATGCAACAAATGGTCAAAAAGTATTTGCTGTCTCCATACACATCATGCAACGAGACCTAGTACACAATGCCAATTGTACTAGGATGAAACACATGTTTCATCCCATGGGTGTTCAACCCAGAAAATGTTTTATGTAAGCCTAAGTTACAGTTTGTTGTTTTTCTTAAATGAAATATATTAATCTTAGTCTAGCTAGAAGGAGGACCCTGGGTAAGCTGATCAGTCTTCACTCAGAAAGGCAAACAGGACAGACATTGGAAGAAGGAGAAAACAGGAAACAGGACAGGAGCCTACCACAGAGGGCCTCTGAAAGACGCTACCCAGAAGTGTAGCAAAGCAGATACTGAAACTGATTTCCAAACTTTAGGCAGCGTGCAGGGAATCCTATGAAAGAAGGGGGAGAGGACAGGAGCTCCACAAGGAGAGCAACAGAACCAAATATCTGGGCACAGGGTTCTTTTCTGAGACTGATACTCCAATCAAGGACCATTCATGGAGATAACCTAGAACCCCTGCTTAGATGTAGCCCATGGCAGTTCAGTATCCAAGTGGGTAACCTAGCAAAGGAAACAGGGACTGTCTCTGACATGAACCAGTGGCTAGCTCTTTGACAACCCCACTCGAGGGGAGAGCAACCTTGTCAGGCCACAGAAGAGGACAATGCAACCAGTCCTGATGAGACCTGATAGGCTAGGACCAGATGGACCCTATCAGTGTACTTGGAGCGGGGCATGGGAGGAGATGAGGGAGGGAGGGTGGAATTGGGAAGGAATGAGGGAGGAGGCTACAGCTGGGATACAAACTGAATAAACTGTGATTAGTATAAAAAAAATAAAGATTTAATTAAAAATATAAAGACAACAAATAATTCTTAACTAAAATATTTCTATTACCATGGATATATAAATATATGTGTATATGTGTGTGTGTGTATATATATATAATTTTTATGATATCCAAAATGTTAGCCTTTGTTTTAGACTGCAGTTTTCTATTAAAAATTTGAATTAAATCTTCAATTTTGGGAGAGCTAAAAATAGAGAACAATGCAGTACGTATAAAAAGATTTAGATAGTACAGTCATCAAGTCACTGCCACACAATTCACAGTTAGTAACACTGGATGTTTTCCTCTGCCCAAATGACTAAAATCTTTCATAGAGCTGTCTTCATTACTGTTAAAGATCTATACCTTTTAAGAAGATTTTAATTCCTTAGCAAATATTTTTAGTATCAACTATTATTTCCTTTAATGAAGTAAAGTGGCTTTAATAAAATAGATGTGTATATTTTTCTCTCCCATAAACATCTTCCTGTCCTATGTTCTGAATGGTGACACTGTTTAGGTAACCAGGATCACATCCCTTAGCTCCTCAAACTTTTCATCTGATGTTCAAAGTTGATTTCTCACTATTTTTTGTATTCATCTATTAGATTTATTTATTTATTCCAATGCATTTTGTATCCTAGCTGTAGCTCCCCCCAACCTCCTCCCAGTGCCACCCTTCCTCCTTCTTCTCCCCCTATGCCACTTACCTATGCCCCTGATATGGGAGGGCCTGTTTCCCTTCTATCTGACACTAGCCTATGAGGTTTCATCAGATTGGCTGCATCCTCTTCTTCTGTGGCCTGGCAAGACTGCACCCACCAGGGGAGGGTGATCAAACAGCTAGCCAATGAGTTCATGTAGAGACAGCTTCTGTCCCGCTTACTAGGGAACCCACTTGGAGACTGAGTCTATGGACTTCCTCTGAACAGGGGTTTAGGTCCTCTCCATTCATGGTCCTTGACTGGAGTATAGGTCTCTGCAGCACATCCTGGGTCCAGGATTTTTAGCTTTGTTGCTCTCCTGTGGAGTTCCCGTCCCCTCCAGGTCTTTCTATCTCCCTCTTAAATACAAGTTGAAGAGAACAATACATGAAGCAAATCTACAACAAATAATTGTAACAAAAGATTAAACTGGATTAAACTGTTTTCACTATTCCATCTCAGCATGTAGTAAATCACATCAAAACACATCTGCAAGAGATTTTTGTTCCCTTATCATCATGGAAGGGTCCAACATAAAAAAAAAAAAAATTCTTATTTCTTTTAAAGTTTCCTTTGAGTCCTTTTAACATATGCTCTACATACATTCAAACACATACTTTTTTTCTTTCCTATTTTATTTTTTTATTTTTTTAACTTTTATTAATTACACTTTATTTACTTTGTATCCCCCCATAAACCCCTTCTTCCTCCCCTCCTAATCCCACCTTCTTCATGTATGCCCCTCCCCCAGGCCACTGATGGGGAGGTCCTCCTCTCCTTCCTTTTGATCTTAACCTATCAGATCACATCAGGAGTGGCTGCTTTGTCATCTTCTGTGGCCTGGTAAGGCTGCTCCCCCCTCAGGGGGAGGTGATCAAAGAGCAGGCCAATCATATTATGTCAGAGACAGTCCCTCTTCCCATTACTATGGAACCCACTTGGACGCTAAACTGCCACGGGCTGCATCTGTGCAGGGGTTTTAGGTTATCTCCATGCCTGGTACTTGGTTGGAGTATGAGTCTCTGGGAAGACCCCTGCAAACTTTTAAAGTCTGTAAATATGAACACGTTTTCTGTCATTTATGACAGATATGTTGTTGACAAGTAGCTTATATGGTTCTTATAAAATATGGCATATTTATGCTCTATGTGCATAGCTTGTTGTTGTCTACACAATCACTGTATAATAGTGTTTTTTTTCCAGAAAATATATTATTTTACACAGTTCATGAATATTGTTACTTTTTCATAAGTCTGTTTCTCACTTTATTGAATTTCCTTCCATAAATATTAATTTTATCCTCATACAACTTTCCTCACTTTGTAATTATTTCTTTTAAGTTATTTGTTTAACCATCAATAATAGGAGTATCTTGTTTGGCAAAAGTTAACACCATGCCCTTTCCTTTATATCATGATTGAGCCTATTGTTACAGCTAAAACTCTGATTTTTGTTCTTTATTGGGCATTTGAAGCTAATATTAAGAAACACTGAAATCAGAAATACTTTTATAATTGCGTTAAGGGTTAAGTAAGACTATTTTAATCAAGGTTTGGCATAATGATAAGAACTTTATAGCTAACTCTAAATGTGTTTGGAATGGACAGAGTATAAGTTAAACATTTATGCGTAGGTATGTTTGAGTTTCTCACATTGGTAATTTTGAAAATTTGTTAAATATGACGATGTCAAAAATAAGTCACTGTCCTACTATCCACCATTTAAATTAGGGTCATTAAATAAATATGACTTTTTAATATTATATTAAAATTGCTTTGGTAGATCTCATACATGTGGCTATAAACAGACTTATCAATTTATCATCTATCTGTCTATCCATATATCATCTATTATATTTGAACAGAAAACAACCTTTGCAAATTTATATAACAAGGCACAGATTATGCCATATGATTTCTTTGTAACTTTCGTGCCTCTTCCTCGGGATCCACTCAGTGTCCATTTATGGAAGTGCTGATAAATTCAGAGATCCTTCCTACTTATCTACTAAGCCTCATGGTTTAGCCATCATTGTGAGCAGGTTCATAAAGATCACTTTCCAACCTTTGTTTTCACCTGAACTATTTATTCTTGAATGCCAAGTTGGGGCACAATGTTTTCACTGTCACTTGACATGTAATGTGTGCAGTCTTTTTTTATTTTCTTACTGTCATCTTGTTTCTTATGAAGAAATAGTAGTTTCTCCATATATATATATATATATATATATATATTATATTCATGTATGAATAGAATATGTAATATTTACTTTTAAATATGTCTTTGGATGCTTTAGAAATTGCTGAATTCCATATTACTTTTATTTTAGAGGAGATAGGGAACCATTTGAATCCTAATTTCCTTTTTTAAAATAAATAAGTTTACAGTCATCAATGTTATGTCATTTTAGGTGAAAAAAATAAAACAATATCATACACAGTTATTTTAGAAGGCCATGCAACCTACAAGTTCTCGTTATAGTTTTATGGTACGTTTACTGAGAGTAAGTAACCTTATAAGTACAAAGTGTGAGATATTTTTAACTGGCAGGTTTGTGGGGCAGAAAATGGTACTTACCCTTAGTCATAATTCTTATGAGTTGTCTCTGCTTGTGCTGGGGAGAGTTTGTGATGATAACATACATTTTTAAAAGGAAATGGATTAAAAATACAAACCTAAATCATGGGTAATGACTTAATGGCAAGAGGTTTTAGGGGAAGATACAGGAACTCTATTTCATAAAATAAAATATTGATTTTGGTTAGTGCTTATTAATATGTATTTTTTGGCTTTTAAGACATAGTCTATGGTCATGAGAGAAACTTCATAATCTATTTTTTCCATTCCTTCATCAGTTTTCCCACATCATTTTTTAACTTCTCTCTCTACAATACTTGTTATGCATGTGGGTTAAAATTACTAGAAGAGCAGAAGGTGACCTTGTCCTTAGTGACCTCACTATTAGCTGCTTGAGAGCATATTTTTATCTGCCATTGTAACATCTGGTTGCAAATTTAACTTACTTATGGCCTGACATTTATGTGTGTTGTCTTTCCTGTTTAAAGGGGAGAGCATATGCTTATGACTTTTATCAATTTGCCAGTGGGACTGAACATGTAGAAGCCTTTCACCAGGCTTGAGCAGTATCTCCAGGATGGCAAAAAGCTTTAAAAGTTGCTTAATAACTTTGGAGGCAAGCCTCATCTACTGCAAGTTCCCATACTGCCTATTAAATATTCTAGCCATCTGGAACCCTAGTTGCTATTCAATAATTCATCTCAATAAAATTCCACAATTTAGTTGGTTAATAATCCTTAAACATCATGTTACTAAAGAAATAGTTTCACTGGATAACTTTTTAAACTCATACAAGAAAATACAAATAATATCTTTTGGCTATATAGGCCATAGCCCTATCAAAAATAATTAAATTCCTCAAGTAATTATATGGCAATATATTCATTATTGAAAAGGATCATGTTTACAGATATGAAGTATAGCATGTCAAAAGGCAGCTTAAAAAGAAGCACAATATAACTAGAAATGTGAAGCAAACATTCAAAGATTTTAGGAATGTTAAGCAACAGTTCATCTGCTCACATATCTAAATGAATCAAAGTCATAAATTGGATGCCTTGAAAGAAAATATGCACATTTTATGTCTTGAAAATCTGAATTTGAGGAATGTATAAATGACTAGCATATTAATATATCATTAGATTTACTTGTGTTTCAAAAGAAAAATTGAATGTGGATAGAGCTGCAATATAACTCAGACCCTGCAGTAAAAGTTGTTTCTTTTTTTTCCTTTTTATTTATTTATTTTTTATTTATTACAATTTATTCATTTTGTGTCTCAGCTGCAGCCCCCTACCTTATGCCCTCCCAGTCCAATCCCACCCACCCCCTCCATCTTCTCCTCCCATGCCCCTCACCAAGTCTGCTGCTAGGGGAGGTCCTCCTCCCCTTCCATCTGACACTAGCATATCAAGTCTCATCAAGACTGGCTGCATGGTTGCATTGTCCTCCTCTGTGGCCTGGTAAGGCTGACCCCAGTTGCTCCTTTCTTATGAGTCTTTTTTTTTCCTTCTGGCTTCCAAATGTCCATTAATTCAGAAGCCATGAGTTTCTGTTGACTTACCATGCATTGCTAACCTGAAGAGTTTGCTTGCTTTAGGTAACAGATTTAGTGTCCCAAATTAAACTAGGATTTGTGACTTTAAATGCTTTGTGTGCACTGTGTGCCTCAATGTCATCAAATTAGGTGTATCATGATACATAGATGAAAGAAACAAGACACTCGTCCTACCTATATTACTAAGGACATTACCGTATCATGCCCTGAGCTGCTGCTATGGGCTTAGCTGTCCCTGTGATTGTCTTTAACAAGCTCTATTCAGACATTATACAGGAAAATTGCTACCTAATATAAATGTTTCTTCCTCATTTATGTCAACATAGTCAGTGACCCTACAATGCAACAAAATATTAAAAGACAAATAGAGGACTTTTGGCAGTTAAGTGACTCCCATTAACACTGTATCCTTGACACCATTTTAGATACAAACTGTCTTAAATATGGCAACTTTGCATATGTTTTAAGGGGAAGTGTCAGCAGAATTGTCTTTTTGATATATTGTATTTCCAGGTGGTCTTGCATATCTTACCACATGACTTAATCAGAGTAGTTAAATTTCAGTAGGTACTGAATATATCTGTATACTGTGTCTTTGGCATAACTTTGATGAATATTACTGGCTCAGAAAATTATTCTATTCTTTAGAGAGTAAAAGCAGGTGCTGTTATTTGGGAATATGATTAATACCCTTATTATCAATCATTTCATGCCACCCATAATTTATTTGGACACACTGAAAAGTGGTGCTCATCAAAATATAAGTTTTGAACATATTTTGAACAATTTTTTAGCTCCTGTGTCATTTCACGAAATAAACTACATACAGGCTTTCTCAGCCCCGTTTACTCTACTCTGTAATTATAATAGTCTAGACATTCTAAAAGATTTTATATAATAGTTAAGGTGTAGACTACAACTCCATGTTTTTGTGGATCAGAAAAATGTAACACTTGATGTTCTCTGTGATTTCAAAACGTACTCCACTCTGCAGAGTTGTTTTGTCTCATTAACTACATCAGCCCACACAAGGGCGGGGCCTACCCTTCCCATTTTATAAATGGAGATGCCAATACTGAGACAGAACAAATGACTCGACTATGACCAGCTACAGAGTACAAAGTAGATCTACCTGCTTCTCACCCCAGCATCCTTCCTGTCATGCAGCATTACCTCCATGAGTATAGTAAATCAATGAACCCCCACATAACACCAAGAGCAGAAAAGTGGTTCTCAAAGTCTTATCTACCCAGAGGGCTTATTAAAAATGCACTACCATGCTCCCAGCTCCTAATGACAATGAGTTACACTGTGTTGGCTAGGCAGTCTAATTGGCATTTAAAATAAATACTGCTGGATATACTATGGCAAGTGTACAGAAACTCACACTATGTAAAATTCTAATGTAAAAAAGCACATAACAAATCTCCAGTAATAGCCAGATGAAAACTTACATACTTGAGGAGAAAAATGTGCAAAGGGTTGGTAAGGTTCATTCTTATCTATTTGTTATATATTTTCATACATGAACCACAAAATGACTTGATAACAAAGACATATATATATATATATATATATATATAACAGATATAACATATGCTACATTATATTTACTATATAACATATTAGATACTGTAATATATGTATAATTTTCATATTTATATAAATTATATATAATATATGTTACATTTATTGTATGTAATATATGTTAGATTTAATATTAAGGAGCTCAAATCATGAGGCTTTATCTGCAGAGATACCATATTCTAGAATGTCTGAAATGGCGGAACATACTGACACTAGAATTGCTGTTTTCTTTCTACCTTTTTAGTTTTTTTATCGAAAATAGATTCTTCTGTCACACAATACATCCTGACCACAATTTTTAACCCACTTCACTCTTCCCAGCTCCCCACCCCACTAATCCACATTTACTTCACCTTTATTTCCTTTCATAAAAGAGCATACTCCCAAGAGACAACAAACCAAATCCGCAGGACAAGGTATAATAAGACAAAACAAAATCCCTCTTATTGAGCCTGAGAAAAACAACCCAACAGGAAGAAAAGAATGTCAAGTGCAGGCAAAAGAGTTAGAGACCCACCAGCTCTCACTGTTAAGAGTCACACAAAAACACCAAGCTAACCACTATAACATATACAAAGAGGACCTGGTACAGACCCTTACAGGCCTGTGCTTTGCCACTTCGGTCTTTGTGAGCCTGTGTGAATGCTGATTAGTTGCTTCAGGGGGCCATCTTCTCCTGTTTCCTCCATCATCTCTTACTCCTACAATCTTCCTTCAACATTTTCCTTGCGATTCCTCAATCTCTGAGGAGAGTGACAGATAAGGACCTTCAATTTAGACTGTCTCTTCACATAATGTTTGGCTGTGCTCCCCTTTTTTTTCAAATTATGGAATCTGATACATTTTATTATTTCAGTAGATTAAAAAAATGATGTGTTCTGTGGGTCATGTTTTATAGCTATAAGCTATATGGTCAAACAGATGCTACTGAGATGAATAAACCAATCAGTAATTTGTATAGGAAGTGGGGACTGTTGGTTGGTTCACTGTAATTTTGATTAAATGTAATATGTAACTTAATGCATATGAATGTTTGATGTCTCCTGAAAAAAATGCTCAAAATTGTCACAATACTTGACATGTGGTCATAAATTAAGTTAATAAGAATAAAATACTATTTCTTTAAAGTGCTGTTATTAGCCACGTTGTGAATGTTAGTAAAATGTAACTCGTTTCAACAGTATAAAATAACTGATACATAATAGGTCATTATTACAGAAATTCTACTATATAGGTTTGCTGTAGACTCTAGAGTCTAGATGCACACTGAGCTTGGAATGCTTGTGAAGATACAGAATATGAATTTGCTTACCTTGCCTCTTGAAGAACAAGATTTTAGGTTACATTAGTAGACAGAAAAACAGGAATCTTAAAAAAAATGCAATAGCTAATCTTGATGGGTTGGCGACAAGAGTATCGGATGTTATGATAAAGTGAGTTCTTAAAATTCCACAGGAAGAATGGATACTGGTGGTGTTGTAAGTGAAAGTGAAACACAACCAGAATCAGTAACTCTGAGAAACACAGCTGTGTGACAGCTGCCTGAGCTCCTAGGCTTTCTAGAAAGGCACCTTACTTTCAGTTTGCTTGTTGGTATTTATGAAAACTCTTGGCATTTCCACAAGTACTCTTCCAGCACCATACTCCTTATTTCTGTTTCCATCTTGACTCCTCTGTATTCCACTAAGTAAGAGCAGGTGGTTTGAAAGGGGTTTATCACAGGATGCAAAAATGAAAAGCAATTAGTAGAATGATGTTTAAAGGGAGCTAACAACCAGCTTTGATGTCCCTGGTGAGCAAATTAAAAAATATTTTTTAGGGAAAGTTTGATTTGTTGCTTAAAAAATTAGGAAGTAAGGTAAGTTTAGGCAGTTCATTCTCCCTGCATTCCTTAGCTTATTTTGTTGTCTTCAAAGGTAGACTGAAAATGGAAATGAATAATGAGTGTGTATGTGTGTGTGTGTGTGTGTGTGTGTGTGTGCGTGTGTGTGTGTGTGTGTGTATCTGTATGTGTATATATGTCTGTGTGTATGTGTGAACTGCTGCTGGTTTCAGAAAATCTCCATTCTACAGAAAATGTTGAACATGTAATTCTCAACTTGAATTAAGTAGAACCCCAAAATATTTTAATGAGCATATATTAATTGAATAAAATAATAAGCTTTGTTGCAACATTTTTGTATGTGAACATTTTCATCATTCTCATCTATACATCCCTTCTTCCCTTCATCATCTTTCTCTTTTCAAATAATGCCATTGCAACTTTCACAAAACATGCTTTTCCAGATTTCTTTTGTAAAGGAAAAATATATAAAACTTATTTTTCTGATTCTGGATTATTTCACAAACCTCTATTGCTCTAATCTCATATACTTACCTGAAAATGATGAACGATGGTTAATATTGAATTTCAAATAGAATTACCTTGGAGGAAAAAAAACCACTCCTCTGGTATGTCTATTAAGGAATTCCTGGACTGAGTTCATTGGAGGTGGAAGAACCACCTTACATATGGGTAAGAATAAGTTGGGGACCTGGTTTGAATAGAAAAAAGAATAGAAGCTACACATCAGCATTCAATGATTCTGCTTCCTGACCAGCAGATATACTGTGACCAGCTTCTCCAGGTGCTAGCCCCTATGAATTACTGAAAATGACAGAAGTACCCCTGGACTGTGAACAAAAACTGTCTCTCCTTTTAACTCTTTATTCAGGTAGTTTGTTGCAGCAATGAAAAAAAGTAACAAATTACAAGATGATTTAATTCTTTATGACTAACATTATTGTAGTGTTTTGTTTTGAGTCTGTGAATGTGTGTGTGTGAAGCAAGAGAGAGACTGAGAGAGAGACATGTCACAAAGCTTTGTGCCCATTATCTGCTGACATGTATCTAGGTTGATTTTACAACTACTCTAGTGTGCAATGAATTTGAATAAGCAGGTAGCTCTATCATAAGCTGAATTTCATTCCCATGGGTATATACCAAGAAGTACTAAAGCCGAATCATATGGTGGTATTATTTTAACTTTTGAGAATTTTGTTTGTATTTCCATTATATTTAGATTAATTTATATTCTCACCAGACTTTATACTCTTATATAAAGACCTATTGCCCCCAAACAAATGACTTGGTCAATTTTTTTTGGTTGCTTGTATTGTTGTCTTCATTATGATAACCTTTCTGAAAGCTCAAAGTAGGAAATTCCTGTCCTGTTTCCTGTCTTCTCCTGCTTCTGATGTCTATGGCATTTGCCCTTCTGAATGAGGACTGAGTATCTTCCCTAGGGTCTTCCTTTTTGTTTAGTTTCTTTAGGAGTATAGATTTTAGTATGTTTATCCTATACTATATTTATAATAACCACTTATGAGTATATACCATATGTACCACAGACGGCCTCTGAAAGACTCCACTGATTGAGGTATCGAAGCAGAGGCTGAGACACATAGCCAAACTTTGGGCAGAATGCATGGAATCTTATGAAAGAAGGGGGAGATAGAAAGACCTGGAAGGGATAAGAGCTCCAAAAGGAGATTTAAAAAAAGCCAAAAACAAATAAAAAAAAAACTGGGTCCCCAGGGACCCTGCAGAGACTGATACCCCAACCAAGGACCATGCATGGAGAGGACCTAAGACCTCAGTTCAGATGTAGCCCATAGACTCATTCTCCAAGTGGGTTCCCTAGTAACGGGAGCAGGGACTGTCTCTGGCATGAACTTAGTGGCAGGCTCTCTGATCACCTCCCCGTGGGGGGAGCAGCTTTGCCAGGCCACAGAGGAAGACAGTCCTGAGGAGACTTGATAGACTAGGTTTAAATAGAAGGGGAAGAGGTCCTCCCCTGTTAGTGGGCATAGATGGAGAAGAGGGAAGGAGGGTGGGATTGGGAAGAGAAGAGGGTGGTGGCCAGAGCAGAATAAAAAGTGAATAAATTGCAATAAATAATAATAAGTAATAAATCCAAAATGTAGGAAATTCCCCTGAATTTCCATGGTGGCTAAAGATATTAAACACTTTTGTTTGCATACTTGTTTATTGGCTACTTATGCGTCCCTTTGGAACTGTCTGTTTTTCTTATTTGGACATTTATTGATTAGATTATTTGCTGTTATGGTGTATGATATTTTGAATTCTTTATATACATTAAAATTATTCTTTTGTTGATGGAAAGCTAGCAATGATTTCTCCCATTGTGCATGCTGTCTCTTCCCTCTGTTAATAAGTTTCTTTGCTTTTCAAAAGAGCCGTAATTTGATGTAATCCCCTTTGTCATTTGGGGAAGATTTTTACCAGAGCTGTTGGAGTTCTCTTCTGAAGATCATTGCTTACTCCTAGATTTTCCATAATACCAGTATGTTTTCCTCTACTTGTTTCAAGTGGCATTTACATTGATCTTCAATCTACTTTGAATTGATTTCTGTGTGGAGAGAGATCTTTTTTTCAGTCTTCTATGTGTCTAATTTTACAGTGCCAATTATTAATAGGGCTTTCTTCCAACTTTTTTAGCCCTTTTGCCAAATGTCAGATGGCTTATGTAGGCATATTTCTGAAAATTCCATATTACTTTCTTTAAGATAGGGCCTCACAAAATAGACCAAGCTGGCCTCAAACTCACAGAGCTTTGCCAGCCTTTGCTTCTTAGCTCTGGAATTAAAGACATGTTCAACAATGTTCAGCTGTCATAATCATTTTCAAGATAAAACCACGGGTCTTAATAAAATACAGAGTTTCTAAAGGGAAGTGACATCCCCTTTTACAGAGAAGTTCTTAATGATGAGCTGTGAGCCGGGCAAAGCTACCTATTTAGACCTGTCTCAAAAAAAAGTTAACATTTTGAGTACAGTCAATCCACAGTTATGAATTTGATGCAGTTGAGATGCTGATTGTGGTTTTCTAAATATCTTAGTTTGCAGGGAACCATGGAGTTGACCTGTCCTAGTTGCCTTCAGAGGCACGTGTCTTAGGGTTTTCAGGCTGGAATCCATAGCTCCTCAGGCACAGTATGCCTTCCACTTCCTGAGAGTCTAATGCACTTCCTTGGGCAGTGAAGCATTCGTGCTGCTATCACATTTCTTTGTATGCTCCCTTGGTAGTAAAGGAAACGTGGAAACTTGGCAGGACAATTGGTGTCAGACACTAATCCTGTGTGCCCTATATGACGTGTAAGCTTTGTTGTATCCGGGAAACTACAGCTGTATTGATCCTGGCAATCACCACTATATTCTGTTTCTGATAAAGGTATAAGAAGGCTGATTGCTCCCAATGAAACTGTCCCAGCCCCAGTTGTCCTATGTCCCCACCTCCCCAAGCCTGGTTCCATTCTGAGCAGCCATATCTGGTCACCTTGGCCTGTTACATAAGCATGGGTGCTTATATTAGTTAGGGTTACTATTGCTATGGTGAAACAGCATGACCAAAAGGCAGTTAGGGTGGGAAGTGGTTATTCGGCTAATACTTCCTCAACATTGTTCACCATCAAGGGAAGCCAGGAGAGAAATTCAAACCAAGTGAGGACCTGGAGACAGGGGCAGATGCAGAGGCCATGGAGGGGTGCTGCTTACTAGTTTGCCCATCATGGCTTGGCAGCAGCTTTCTTATAGAACTGAGGACCACTAATCCAGAGACAGGAGCCCTGTGACAAGCTGGGCGCTGACCCGTCAATCTCCAATAATGAGAAACTACACAGGCTTGTCCACACCTTGGTCTTTTATTATTTTTAATTTTTTATTTATTACAATTTATTCACTTTGTATCCCAGATGTAGCCCCCTCCATTATGCCTTCCCAATCCCACCCTCCCTCCTTGTTTTCCTCCCATGCCCCTCCCTGAGTTCAATGATAGGGAAGGTCCTCCTCCCCTTCCATCTGACTCTAGCCTATCAGGTCTCATCAGGAATGACTGCACTGTCTTCCTCTGTAGCCTGATAAGGCTGCAACACCCTCAGTGGGAGGTGATCAAAGAGCCAGACACTGAGTTCATGTCAGAGAGAGTGCCTGTTCCACTTACTAGAGTACCCACTTGAAGACTGACATACCATGGGCTACATCTGTGCAGGGGTTCTAGGTTATCTCCATGCATGGTCCTGAGTTAGAGTATCAGTCTCAGAAAAACCCCTGTGCCCAGCTTTTTTGGTTCTGTTGCTCTCTTTGTGGAGCTCCTGTCCCCTCCAGGTCCTTCTATCACCCCTTCTTTCATAAGATTCCCTGATTTCTGCCCAAAGTTTGGCTATGAGTCTCAGCATCTGCTTTGATACCCTGCTGAGTAGAGTCTTCAGAGGTCCACTGTGGTAGGCTCCTGTCCTATTCCCTGTTTTCTCCTTCTCCCAATGTCCATCCCATTTGCCTTTCTGAGTAAGGATTGATCATCTTTCCCAGGGTCCTCCTTCTTGCTTAGCTTCTTTAGGTGTACAGATTTTAGTTAGTTTACCCTATATTGTATGTCTAATATCCACTTATAAGTGAGTATATACCATGTGTGTCTTTCTGCTTCTGGGATACCTCACTCAGATATCCTTTCTAGTTCCCACCATTTGCTTGCAATTTCATAATTTCCTTGATTTTATAGAAGGCATTTGACAGGCATTTTCTCCATTCAGGTTTCCTCCCCTCAAATGACTTCAGTTTGTGTCAAGTTGACACAAAACTATCTAGTATACTGAAGTACATAACATTGTCTATTAATAAGTAAAAAACAGCTATTTTTTTAAACTAGGCTAAAGACCAGTAGGGATTTCTTAAATCAAAATGGCCATTAAGTATTTGAAAATGTCCAGCAGCCTTATTCATCAGTGAAATGCAAATTAAAATGCCAGAGAGATACAACTAGTCAAATCAAATGTGCAAAATGAAAAACACAAACAGCAGGAATTATTATCAAGTGTCATGAAGCAAGGGGAAAGTTGATTATATTGCTAGTGATCCAAGGATTTAAAAGCATTTGGAAAACTGATTGGTAGAATTAAGTATGAAAGCATATATACTCTCTGATGGAGAAATTTTCCTCATGTGTACCCTTTACATGAGAAAAGAAATGAATGCTTTTTTCCCAAAAGCAGATATCTGCAATAATTTTCATAAGTAGCTTCATACATAATAGTCCCTAAGTGAAAACAACCCATATCACCACCGATGGAGACATATAAATAGATGACAGTGTGGCCAAATAAGGGTACGATATAAGCAGGAAGAATCTTTCAGCAGAGAGAGCTGTATTTGATAGCCTTAACTAACTGCTCCACAGTGCCACAAGTTAATATATCAGATATAACATTGATAGAAATCAGAGACTTCTCTGTCAAGTGTAATACCTGATCCCATTTTATGCAATGTTCATAAACCCACTAGTATATCTATGAAAACTGGAGTCAGAATATACTTGCCTTTGAGGGATGGTGCAGCATACTGTCTTGAATTATGTCTGAGAATACACAGTGTAATGCAGAAGTTGATCCATACTGTGCTCTCAATGGTAAGTGCCTAATGTATATGTATATCACTGTCTGGCGTTGACTCTCAGGGGCTTTCTCCACCTTGAAATGACAAACTCTGAGGCTGCCCAAACGTACAATATACAATGACAGCATGCTTACATATGACAGACTCTCATTCCAATAGAAAATTCCCTCTTTGACCTTCCTTACTGTTTGATAGTTTACAAGATGTTTATCAAACCTTAACATTGTCCCTAAGTTTCCTTTTAACTTAAAACACACTTTGATATCTATTTAGTGTTTGTTCATGTGTGTGTGTGTGTGTGTGTGTGTGTGTGTGTGTGTGAATGAATGTGTGTGCATGCATGCTTATGGAGATCAAAGGACAACCTCAGATGTCTAAACTTACCTTGAGCCTTATTTGAGACAGGATATATTTATTTACATTTTCCTACTATATATACCAGAATAGTTGGCTGGTGAATTTCTGGGAGTTAGCATGTTTCTGCTTCCCATCTCTTTCCAACAAGTACTAAGATTATAGAACTGTGCTAATGAATCTGGTTTAAATTGTAAGCTCAAGGAATTCGAACTTAGGTTTTCAAACTTACATGACTGACACTTAATTTAATGAGTCATTGACACAGTCCACAATATCCTTCTACTTTCTATTGGGTTACATTTGAATCCTTCCTCTCCAGAGGTGTAGAAGGGAGCTAGGCAAGCCCTTGTATTTGTAAGAAAAACTTGTCTCTTAGCACTGTCATTGTGTCCTATAAGTTTGTGTATGTTGTGCTCATTTTCGTTGTATCCTAGAAAGTCTTTAATTTCTTTCTTTCTTTCTTCCCTAACCCAGCTGTCATTGAGTAGCAAGTAGTTCAGTTTCCATGTGTGTGTAGGCTTTTTGCTGTTTCTGTTGTTCAGGTCCAGCTTCAGTCCATGCTGGTCAGATAGGATCCAAAGGATTATTTCAAACTTATTGTATCTGTTGAGGCTTGCTCTGTGACCAACTATGAGAATGAAGTGCCTCTCCTCATCTTGATTTCAGCGCAGAATTCTACCAGACCTTCAAAGAAGAGCTAACTCCAACTTTCTTCAAACTATTCCACAAAATAGAGACAGAAGGAACATTAACAAACTCATTCTATGAAGCCACAGTCACCTTGATACCTAAACCACACAACGACCCAATAAAAAAAAGAGAACTTCAGGCCTATCTCACTTATGAACATTGATGCAAAAATACTCAATAAAATACTTGCAAAGTGAATCCAAGAACACACAAAAGATATCATCCACCATGACCATTAGTCTTAATTCCAGGCATGCAGGACTTTTCAATATATGGAAATCCATCAATGTAATCCATCATATAAACAAACTGAAGGAGAAAAACCACATGATCATGTCCTTAGATGCCAAAAAAAGCATTTGACAAAATCCAACACCCATTCATGTTTAAAGTCTTTGAGAGATCAGGGCTACAAGGCAGGTACCTAAACATAGTAAAGGCAATATACAGCAAGCCTATAGCCAACATCAAACTAAATGGAGAGAAACTTAAATCATTTCCACTGAAATCAGGGACAAGACAAGGCTCCACACTCTCTCAATATCTCTTCAACATAGTACTTGAAGTCCTAGCTAGAGCAACAAGGCAACTAAAGGATATAAGGGGATACACATTGGAAAGGAAGAAGTCAAATTATCACTATTTGCAGATGATTAGATAATATACATGCATCACCCCAAAAACTCAACCTGAGAACTCATTCATCTGATAAACACCTTCAGCAAAGAGGCTGGATATAAAATTAACTCAAAAAAACCAGGAGCCCTCCTGTATACTCAAGACAAAAGGACTGAGAAAGAAATTAGGGAAACTACACCCTTTTCAACAGCCACTAATAACATAAAGTGCCTTGGTGGGACTCTAACAAAGCAAGTGAAAGACCTGTTTTGTGACAAAGAAGTCAAAACTATACAATAGAAAAAAGACAACATCTTCAACAAATAGTGTTGGTCTAACTGGATGTCTACATGTAGAAAAATTCAAATAGATCCATATTCATCACCCCACACAAAACTAAAGTCCAAGTAGATCAAAGATCTCAACATAAAACCAGATACACTAAATCAGTTAGAAGAAAAATTGGGGAACGGCCTAGAGCTAGTTGGCACAGGGGACAACTTCCTGAACAGAACACCAACAGCACAGGCTCTAAGAGCAACAATCAATAAATGGGACCTCATGAAAGTGAAAAGCTTCTCTAAAGCAAGGGACACTGTTGTCAGAACAAAACAAAAGCCTACCAACTGGGAAAGGATATTCATTCAACCCTGTATCTGACAGAGGACTAATCTCCAGAATATATAAAGAACTCAAGAAGTTAAAAATCAACAAATCAAGTAATCCAATTAAAAAAATGGGGTACAGAGCTAAACAGAGAATTTTCAAGAGAGGAATATGAAATGGCAGAGAAACACTTAAAGAAATGTTCAACATCTTTAGTCATCAGGGAGATGCAAATCAAAACAAACCTGAGATTTCATCTTACACCCATCAAAAGGGCTAAAATCAAAAACTCAAGCAACAACAACTGCTACAGAGAATGTGGAGAAAAGAGAGCCCTCCTCCATTGCTGGTGAGAATGAAAACTTGTACATCCTCTTCGGAAATCAATCTGCCGCTTTCTCAGACAACTAGGAATAGCGCTTCCTCATGATCCAACTATACCGCTCCTGGGCATATATCCAAAAGATGCTCAACTACACAACAAGGACATTTGCTCAACCATGATTGTAGCAGCTTTATTTGTAACAATCAGAACCTGGAAACAACTCAGATGTCCCCCAACAGAGGAATGGATACAGAAATTGTGGTACATTTACAAAATGGAATACTACTCAGCAATTAAAAACAAGGAAACCATGAAATTTGTAGGCAAGTAGTGGGATTTAGAAAAGATCTTCCTGAGTGAGGTACCCCAGAAGCAGAAAGGCTCACATGGTATATACTCGCTTACAAGTGGATATTAGCCATATAATGTAGGATAAACATACTCAAATCTGTACACCTAAAGAAGCTAAGCAAGGAGGATCCTAGGTACGATGATCAATCCTCACTCAGAAAGACAAACAGGATGGACTTTGGAAGGAGAAAACAGGAAACAGAACAGGAGCCTACCACAGAGGGCCTCTGAAAGACTCTACCCAGCAGTGTATCAAAGCACATGCTAAGACTCATAACCAAACTTTGGGCAGAGCGCAGGGAATATTATGAAAGAAGGCGGAGACAGTAAGATCTGGAGTGAACAGGAACTCCACAGAGTAACAGAGCCAAAAAGTTCTGGGCACAGGGGTCTTTTCTGAGACTGATACTTCTACCAAGGACCATTCATGAATATAACTTAGAACTCTTGCTCGGATGTAGCCCATGGCAGCTCTGTCTCCATGTGGGTTCTCTAGTAAGTGGAACAGGCACTCTGTCCAGTGGCTGGCTCTTTGATCACCTCCCCCTGAGGTGGGTGCAACCTTGCCAGACCACAGTGGAAGACATTGCAGCCAGTCCTGATGAGACCTGATAAGCTAGGGTCAGATGGAAGGGGAGGAGGACCTCTCCTATCAATGGACTTGGAGAGGGCATGGAAGGAGATGAGGGAGGGAGTGTGGAATTGGGAGGGAATGAGAGAGGGGTCTACAGCAGGGATACATAGTGAATAAGCTGTAATTAATATAAAATATAAAAATATTAAAAATATTAAAATTAATTTAAAAAAAGCAACTTGTCATCCTCTGTGCCTTCTGCCTTACTATTTTCCATGACCCAGAAGTCTGTCCCTCAGCCTCTTCATTGGGGAGTCTTTCATGATTTTCCATACATGCATTTACTTCTTCATTGCTTTCATATTTTTATACAGAGATTCAGTTTGTACTTTTCAAGTGTTAATTCTCCAAACTGTTCTTCTAAATGTGTGCCTGTGTTTTGAGGTTTGTTTTTCTTTTAAGTTCCAGGTTTTAAAAGTCCAAACACATATTTCATTTTGGTTTTCACAACATTATGATAAACAGAAGCAGCAGGTCAGTCTCCTGAATAAGGTGTTAGCATGCAAAGATGCACAATTAAACTTATTTTAGTAATTATGAAAGAATATACTTGCTTTACTTTATAAACTTATGATTTTTAAAACATTAATTTCACAGGATGATTTATCTTTGATCTACAAACCATATGTTTCCAGGGTCTGAAGAGAAAAATTTCTCTAAATACATGTTCTTACTTATAATATGCACATAGTATATTTTTATCTATATAATCTATAACGATACACTTATCAGTTCAAAGAAAGTGGAAAGTTATGCAAGCAGAGAAATGATAGATGGATAGATGATAGATAGTTAGATAGACAGATAGGTAGATAGACTATAGATAGATGATAGATACAAGCACACATAATACATACATACATACATACATACATACATAATACATACATACATAATATGTAGATTCATTATTGATATAGACTCAGAAACTGCCATGAATAAAAAGTCAGGTTAATATCAAAGTGGCCATGTGACTTTGAGACCTCTATTGCTTCTGTGTTCCTCTCTAAGTAGAGACACATGTAGAGGTCAGACTAGAGCTGCAGAAGGAGGTTCCACATGTGACTCTTGTAGGAGATAAGCCACTCTTTGAGATCTCCAGTGCTTTAAATTTTGAGGTTAAGGAAATGCAAACACTACACGGATATGTTTTTCTCTTTTAGATTGCAGGGCTGGGACACTGAGCGCTTTCCTGGGATTAAGTTCCTGTCTTAGTCTGCCTTTCTATTGCTGTGTAGAGACACCGTGAGCACAGTAACTGGAACAAAGGAAAACATTTAATTATGCTGGCTTACAGTTTCGTAGGCTTAGTCCATTATCATCATGACGAGAAGCATGGCATCACGCAGGCCGACATAGTGCTGGAGGAGCTGAGCTCTACATCTTGATCCAAAGGCAGCAGAAGGAGACTGTGTGTCACACCTGAGCATGTGAGACCTCAAAGCCAGGTCCCAGTGACACACCCACTCCACCAAGGCCACAAGCGGCTCCTCCTATACAGCTTCCTCCTGTGAGCCAAGCTTTCAAACACAGGAGCCTCTGGGGGCGTTCCTACTCAAACCACCTCACTTCCGGTACAAGCATGTGCAAGAAAGAAGTAATACAGTGCAGCTATTAGTCAAGTTTCTTTGACTTACAGATGTCAGAGCAGCAATGGATACAGGACGCCTTTTACCGTGCTTATCTGTGCAGGTAAGTGTGACATACTGTAAGGCAACTGTTCTAAATCATCATTAAAATTCATCTCCTTTGCTTGCGGCTAAATACTCAGAGTCATGGCTGTCTCTTCAGGGAATGGGTCCCCAGAACCTCTTCCCATATATCTCTTCTATGACAGTTCGTCTTGCAGCCACTCAGGAGCAGATGGCTCAATGTTGCAGAATCAGCAAGCATCAGAAGCCTCAGCACCGTTCTGCTAAATACCCCAGGAATCCATTTCTGCTGAGGTGCTCTGTTTACAACAATCAGAACCCTCCTGTCTTAGAGTCTCTATTGCTGTGATGAGCCATTGGGTCCTAAAGTGACAGGAAGTAAAGAGTTTAATTCAGCTTACAGTTCCGTAGCGTACTCCATCATTTGGGAGAGGTCAGGGAAGGAACTTGAGCAGGGCAGAAACCTGGAGGCAGGGCTTGATGCAGAAGCCACGGTGGAGTGCTGCTTACTGACTTTCTCCTTATACTTCGCTCAACCTGCCTTCTAAGGGCACCCGGGACCGCCGGCAAAGGAATAGCTCTGCCCAGAGTGAGCTAGGCATTCCCACACCAAACATCAGTCAAGAAATGGACCACAGGTTTGTGCACAAATGAATCTAGTGAGGAAGTTTTCACAAAAGAGGTTCCTTCCTTCCAAATGACACTAGCTTGTGTCAAATTGACATAAAATTAACCAGCATGATAGATTTCATGGAAAAATCTTTGTTTGCCTGCTCTTTGTAAAAAAGACATAAAAAATTAAAGTGTGTGCAAGTATGTAAAGGAATATGGAAATCATATTTCTACCACGTGGCCTCTAGGTATTGAACTATGTTTTTATGCTTGAAAGTGACTTTACCCACTGACTCCTTTTGTCAAAACTTTTTTTTTAAAGTTTGAATTGAAATTATTTGACTGCATTAAACACGTGCAAAGATTCCCAAATAAGTTTTAACTCTATGGAAAAGAATACAAAGAGTTTTCCCAAAACTTCACATACACACAAACATACACACACACACACACACACACACACACCACACATTTACACATGTACACCTCACATACATATACATGCAATAAAAACACATAGGCAGAGAAAATATAATATTTATGTGAAATGTAGGTTTTCCACAGATATTTTAATTGATGCAAATGTTCCTTGTGTCTGTTGTACTTTTAGACTCATCCTGCTTCTTTAAAAAAAATTAACAGTCCCAACATTGTCTTGGGCCCATATGAAATTGACAGGTATAGTCCTACCTTCCATTTTACTTGGCAGCTCTATCTTCCTCTATCTTTCCCTGGACTTAGGAATGTCAAATAATGACTAATCTTAAGTACTTAGCATTATTTTAGATGTAGTAAATATTTTAAAATGCTCATTGTGCTTTCAAAAAAATACATAACATAAAAAGACTGCTATTTCAGATGGGCTTTATAAATTTTGATATGCCCTAGATAAGAATAAAAGGCCTCATGTTACATGTCCTGAAAGAACCAATGGCTCATACTGGGTACACATACAGTTGACTGCTCAATGACATGATGTCACTGGTAAAGCAACTATTCTGCCTACATTTCCCTATTACTTCACTTTTTCAAAATTACATCATTTTCCCCTTCAGTTGTAGCTTTGGACAGCTAATGACAAGTGGCCATTGTTTGGCGTATTACCCCATTTTTTGGCAAAATAGAAAAGCTTTAGCTCTCTTCCCCGACCTTGCAGCTGACTAGCGCAGCTCAAGTCCTGAACTCCAAAGACAAGAGTGCTGGAAAGTGTGTGTCATGGAATGAATTATTCTGTACATGGAGGTAATTATTGTGACTAGTGTCAAGTGCAGAAGGAATCTTTTTTTTTTTAACAATTGCTCAGAACAAAATGATGAGATATGCATATAATGTATTTTAACTCCAGTGTCTTTCAATCAAGCATAGCTAGGTGTCGCCAGATAGTTAGGGGGCTATGTATTTTGATGAAAATTGGGAAAATTAATCGTTTTCCCTCATAGTTTTTCTATCTTCTTATTGTAAAACATTTTGCTTTATTGAATTTCAAATTCAAATTTTAACTTGTTAATCCCTCTTTTTCATTTAATGATATATATGCATTTATACACATATTCATACATATGTATAATACTCTATATACGTATGTAAGTATGAATATGTGTCTCAGGGATATAAACACTGCTGCAACCTTACCACGTGCTCTGTCTGTGATGAAAACACAGTGCTCAGCTCAGTACTATGGCAGGAGGCAAAGACGAAAAGAATATTTGAAAGCACAGCAATATTTATAAAGTGAAAATTCATTCAAACACCCTTGTATATTGAATTTCTGTGGATGATATATGTGAACAGAATAGCTAGGGTGTAAAAGTTTCCTGCAGAACAGAATAGAAAAAAAAATCAATGTACAATTTCTTTAATTCCCCGGGCTGGTGGGATGGTCCATCTTTAACTGCCAGACCTATTGTCGTTGTATTGAAGGGTAATAATAAGTTGAAGCATCGTGGAGCTTCCCTCTGCTTGTAAATTATTAGCAAAGCTGCTTAAGAGAAATATTTACTGGATTCCTTTTAAAAGATGACAGCTTAATACTAGTCACTCCTGTCAAACAGAGTATTTCTCTTTCATTCTGCATTTTTGTAGCTTTTCACAAACGCATAATCATAGGAGAATGCAAATGGAGGTGATTTCTTCTTCTGAAGCCTCGACTACCATCACCATCCGTCACAGCCACGCGGGGATGTTCCCAGAGAAGGAAATTAAGACATGACTTGAAGGAACATAACTCTGGGCCTCTGACTACGAGATCATTTCTAAGTTGCTCAGTAAATTAACTTAAAATGATTTTTACTGTCACTAATAAAAAGTGTCTGGGTTTTGTAATTTACATATTTTGTATGTTTCTGTTCTCCACTATTAACAGTTAACTATATGCTATGTTTTTAATTACAAGGTTATTTTGTTACCAGTACAATAACATAACATAAAGAAGAAATTAAAAATAACTCTTTTCTATTACTATGCCACTTTCTCTCCCACCAAATAACGGTTACAATCAAAATTATTATGTTCCAGTTTTACATCTTCATATGACATACAGTATGTTTATGTTCATAAAACATATTAACATAAACAATTTTATATTAATACAACCATTTTATCTGTAATCAAATATTTCCCGATTCTAAAGGTCATTTTTCCAGAATAGTTTATGTCTGTTACTTTAGATGACTCTTTTTGTATATACGGGCTACTAAATATTCATTTTTCTTATTTTTAATCGTGTATAAATATATGTTTGTGTGAATATGTGCACATGAACTCTGGTGCCCACAGAATTCAGATGAGACTACTAAATTTCCCTGGAGCTGGAGTTACAGGTAGATTTGAGGCACCTGTTATGGGCATTGGTCCCTGAACTCAGGCGTTCAGAAAGAGAAGGATATGCTCTTAACTGCTGAGCCATCTCTCCAGACTCTAAATATATGTAATTATAATATAAATGGTGAGTTAAGAAAAAAGTCTAGAATATCTTAAATGGATATTATGACTTGTCCTGTCTTTGGTTAATTCAATTTATTTCATTTCTCGACTACAAGGTTACAAATTTCAAATTATTGGACTATGGCCTAGAATACAATGATAGGCCTTGATTCTGGCTTTAGTGTCTTCTCTTTTAAACATAGAATAAGTGACCTAAATTTTCAAATATTCTCACATCTCTTTTCTTTATATTTTTATTCAGTAATGCCATGTTTCTAGGAAGTAACCAAACTGCTCACTCCTCAGTGAACCCTGGATGGCTCATCCTCCTTCCTCTCTTCTTCCCTCTCTCAATTTCTCCCTCTCTTCCTCTTTGCCTGCCTTCCTTCCTTCCTTCCTTCCTTCCTTCCTTCCTTCCTTCCTTCCTTCCTTCCTTCCTTCCTGCCTTCCTTCCTTCCTTCCTTCCTTCCCTTCTTTTTTCTTTGCATCCTTCCTTCCTTCCTTCCTTCCCTTCTTTTTTCTTTGCATGCATGTTTAGACTAGAAATTAACTTTCTTTCTCAACATCTTCTCATCATATTTTACTTTATTTTATTTTAACTCACAGAAGTGGTCGTGTTCGGCATTATTACAGCACAGCAAGGGAACATTATAAGTCACCATTGTGAACAGCAGAGCGTAAGGAAAGTGGGTGACTCACACAATTTAGCCACTTGCCTCATATTAAGAAAGAAAACTTTCCACTGATCCTGGAGCTCACTAATTCAGCTATCCTGCCTAGACATGAGGATGTATTAGACTGCTTTCTGAGTACTCCACCATACGTGCCCACCTTTTTACATGGGTAAGAAGATATTTTCTTATGCTTGCATGGAATTAATCCCCTTCAGCTGCAGATCTCTCATGTTTTATAAAATACACAATAAGTTAGCCTATGACGATAAACAAAGCTACTAAGACCTATTTTCTTGGCTTTCATATTTATCCAGTATTAACAAACATCAAACAGTTGCATAATGAAGAGAGCAAATTTTAATTCCATGAATCCACTCAGTCCCTGATGTCTTTGTGGACAAAATAAGAATTGAGCCCCAAACATCCATTCTTGTGCATGACTTTCAGTCTGAAAAGTGCCTTGTCTTTTGCTGTATAGCAATTGCCAACTACTAATGATGAGGAGGGGCATCAGGTGCAGTATCTGTAGCAATTACAGGGTGATGTGATTCCTAGAGTTAGGATAGTAACTCTATACCTTCTTAATGCTGTGACCCTTAATACAGTTCCTCATGTTTTGGGGACCCTCAGCCACAAAATTATTTCCATTGCTACTTCATAACTGTAATCTTGCTGCTGTTATAAATTGTAACACACGCAAAAAAAATTTTTTTTGGAGAGAGAATTTTGCCAAAGGGGTTGCAATCCACAGGTTGAGAACCACTGCTTTAGGACAGTATTTCTGTAACAGAATTACGGAGCATGGAAACAATCTCGATTGTTTTCCAGCCAGTGGGGCATGGCTTCTTTCACTTTTATAGCTGAAGTTTCTTTGTAACCATAGAAGAAGCAGGTTAGGATCCCTGGCCCTTCAGGTGTCAATAGAAAGCACAGGAACAAAACTCCACTACCATCCTCATAGGATGGGCACTGGAGCCTGGTTATAAAATGTTTTTATACACATATTCCTGGGGAAAAAATGAACTGGGTCAAGTGGATTGAAAAGGATGCTCCATCTTGTCCACTTTTGATCACTGCAGAATGAAAGTCTACACATCTCTCTGAGCCCTGAAATTGAGTTCTTAGGGGTGGATTTATAGGCAGTTAGCTACAGAAAAGTGGAAAGAGACCAAGCACAAAAAAATAAACGTAAAGAAGCAGGTCCAAAGAGGTCATTGTATTCTCACTGTGCTACACATACATAAATATTCTCTCTGAAGCTTACTCAACTTTGGTCTATATTTAGAATGAGCAAAGCTGTATCAATAATTCCCTTGAAATGATTCTTTACTCTGGAAGCATACGAGGATTTTTTTCCCCTATAGCTAAATTCAGAAATACAAAGATAAAACAATGTTTTGGTAAATATTTTAAAATATGCCAATGTTAGACTAAAAAGATCACTACATGCAGGTCAATGGTGTTTTACCTTGAAAAGCTCGTTACTGTACATGAAGGGTTTATATGCAATTTCTTATAAATGTATATATATATTTACTTATAAATGTATATATATTTACTTGTATGTATATTTACTTGTTTACTTATTACATCCAATCTACAGTTCCCCTTCCCTCTTCTATTCCCAACTCCACTCTCCCCTCATCCCTTTACCCACCCTCCCCACTTCTCTTCAGAAAAGGACAGAGTTCCCATGGATATCAACGAGCATGATCTATCAAGTTGCAATAAGACTAGTTACCTCTTTCCTGTTAATGCTAAACAAGGCAATCCAGTAGAAGGAAAAAAAGCCCCCAAATCAGGTAACAGAGTCAGAGACAGTCCCTGTTTTTACTGTTAGGATTCCCACAAGAAGATTAAACCACACAACTGTAAAAAGAAAAAAAATGTGCAGAAGGTCTATGCCAGTTCTGTGCAGACTCCTTGGATAGTGGCTTAGTTTCTGTGAGCCCCTAGAAAAAATATTACTTTTTCTTTTTTCTTTTAAAAATTTTTTATTGTTATTAATTACAGTTTATTCACTTTGTATCCCCCTGTAGCTCCCTCCCACCTCCCTTCCCAACCCCACCCTTCCTCCCTCTTCTCCACCCACGCCCCTCTCCTGTCCACTCATAGGGAAGGTCTTCCTCCCCTTCTTTTTGATCCTAGTCTATCAGGTCTCATCAGGAGTGGCTACATTGTCTTCCTTTGTGACTTGGTAAGGTTGTTCTCTCCTCAGGAGGAGGTGATCACAGAGCAGAACAATCAGTTCAGGTCAGAGACAGTCCTTGTCCCCATTACTATAGAACCAAGTTGGACACTGAACTGTCATGGGGTACATCTATGCAGGGGTTTTAGCTTATCTCCATGAATGGTGCTTGGTTGGAATATCAGTCTCAGAAAAAAAAAAACCCTGTACCCACATTTTTGGTTCTGTTGCTCTCCTTGTGGAGCTCCTGTTCTTTCCAGGTCTTACTATTTCCCACTCCTTTCATAAGATTCCCTGCACTCTGTCCAAGGGTTGGCCATAAGTCTCACCACCTGCTTTGATACCCTGCATGGTAGAGCCTTTCAGAGGCCCTCTGTGGTAGGCTCCTGTCCTGTTCCCTGTTTTCTCCCTCTTCTGATGTCCATCCTCTTTGCCTTTCTGAATGGGGATTGAACATCTTAGCCATCAGCCACCAGTACATGCCACACTATCAATGAGGCTCTAGATCCCTTTCTTTCAACTTTCCTCATATCAGACAACTTGTGTTTGAATACCGAATGGCTTAATTATCTAGGAAGATGATTTTTATGTGTAGTTCTTGTAAGCTGTATTGTATGTCTCCAGTGCCCTCTAGTTACTGAGATACTCAGTTTGGATGCAATGGAAATCAGAGTTCAATGTAGAAGACACCAAATTTCTTGAATCCCTTAATCATGCTTTTTCTTTTTTGTTTTCATATAGTAAGTAAATAGAGGAACTTGGAAAAGATGTCCTGTATATAGTGGTCAGTAGCTGACAAGCAAGTTGGTGGAATGGAAAAATTGTCTCATTCATCTCAGGTTCAAGGGCAGTGAGACAGCAGTCTCATTTTTCACATGGCCTAAATACAACTGCACTATACAGGCCAGAATCATGCCTAGCTGTATTCGCACATCTACTTTGAACAAATGGCAGCTTTCCCTTTGGAGTAATACCCTGTGACTGTCATCTGACTAAAATTCGGCAGGAGTAGCCTTTGAAAACAGCCTTTTCCCAATAATGTTCAATTGAGAAACATGGTCAGGGGAGTCTGAAAGGCGGTGAAATGTATGAAGTATATGTAACATTTAAAAAGTGACTGAAGAGAACATAAGCTGAATGGAAGGAGGGCATTGACTGATGGATGTCCTTTCCTGATAGAGACTGAGGGCAGAATAACCTAGCAAAGGTTTGGACATAAAACAGGGAAATGTCAGTTAAGTTGACTTTTTTTTAATCTACAAGATGAGGAAATGTACAAACTGCAGTGTGAGGCCCAGACAAAACCAGAACCCATCATAGAACACTGGCAAATTTTGGTGAGGCTACGTGTAAAAATCAAGAAAAATGTCGTATAAAAATTTGTGGCATTTTGACATTTTGACATTTAGTCTTGGGATCAGTGCATCTGTCCCATGCAGTAAGGAATCATATATTTCCTGTGTCTTTCAAACCTTGGGATACAAGCTGGAAACACTCATTTTGTGGGGTGAAACCATGTATTTGTTCACGACAGAATGACAGGCTCAGAATAAAAGAGAGAATGACACACACAGGCACACACACACACACACACACACACACAGAGTTTCTCACTAGTGCAGATAATGGAAGTACTGATCAGAGGCCCCAGGAATGTTGGTAGCTGAAACACTTCAACTACAGAATACAAAATGGGTACAATGAGTGCTTTCCTGCACTGTTGTGTTAGGTCATTTTTTTTCTTAACTTTTTTTTGGGGGGAAGGGGTTATTATATGTAGGTTTGGATTTTTTTTTAATTTTTTATTTAACTTTTATTAAATACACTTTATTCCTTTTGTATCCCCCCATAAGTCCCTCCCTCCTCCCCTCCCGGTCCCACCCTCCCCCCCTTTCTGCATGAA
>REGO01000084.1:4974632-5033782 GCA_010120015.1 Rhombomys opimus
TTTTGTTCTTCTCAATGCAGTTTATTCAGGAACCTTGGACAATCTTCTGACCCTGGGGAAAGCCAGCCCACAGCTTAAAATAGCCTCTGGGTAGCCAACCCCAGCGTGCCTCGTGGGCAATGCAAATAGGTCCACATACACGGAAGCAAGCCAGATCCTCAGCCTTAGCCAAATATGGAGTTGTTTGTGACAGAGAGCACTCACCGTCCGGAAGGTGGAAGTTTGGATTTTAAGGAATTGAATTGTCCTCAAGCAGAAAACAAGAACAAAAGTAATCCAGCACAACCCATAAGAAGGGACACAGTATAACTTAGCCATTTGCAGTGGCTAACGAGGCCATGGATTCTAGAGAAGAATGGGCTACTGCCACTTTCCTAAATAAATATAATTCCTAACTTCATTCTAATGCCCTTGTGCCCACAAGTAAGAACAGCTCTCACCTCTTATCAGAGAAGATTATTTTTGAAACGGAGACCATAACCAAATTCTAAATCTGCCCAAAATGCAGACTGAATATGGTGGACAAGAGCTGACTATGGACCCAATCCCAGCCAAGACATATGTTACACAATGCTTACATCTAAGTCTCAGGGAGCAGCACAGAAAAGGGGACAGAAAGATTGTAAGGGCCAGAAGACAAGAATTTCTGCTATAAGATAGTGAGTCCGAGCTGTGACAGGAAAATTGCACTCTTGAAACTTAAAAACTAGGGCTGACTAAATAAGATCTACACAATAACAATACCAGTTGACATGCCATCATGGATGGGAGAAAAATCACCCGGTGCATTAACATGTCAACTGGCATTGTCATTGTGATGGTACTCTTTAGGAAGCCATACTTGACTTCTATTTTAAAAGCCACTGACAGAGGGAGAATCAGTCTTTGCCAGACAGGAGACTCTGATAGATTATTCAGTCCTAAGTGGTCAGTGCTGAACACATAGAAATACAAGCAACACTAAATGGACTCAACAATGTGGGTGTGAGTGAGTGTGTGTGCGTGTGTGTGTGTGTGTGTGTGTGTAGCAATAATAATTAAAAGAACAAGAAGTCATGGGTCATGAATTTGAAAGGAAGTAAGAGGCACAGGGAAGAGTTTGAGGAGGGGAGAGGGAAGGATAACAGTGATGTAAATTTAGTATTCAAGTATGAAATCTTTGAAAAATTAGGAATATAGAACAAAACATCAAATTGTGTGGAAGAGGCCACAGCAGACACTCTGCTGTGCTCCAAATATTACCCCTCCTCAGATTATTCTATTGTATACTAGGAATATTGAGAGCTGGCCACTGGCAGCAAATCAGCCCAAAGTTTTTCCTCAACTGAGAAAAATTACCTCCCCTCTTAGATGAAGCCATCATCATTAGATCAAAGGTTCCTATGCCACCAGCTGAGGGCTGTAAGCATATCAGAATCTAAACTCTGCTTTGTGCAGTTCTGGTTGTCTTCAAATTTCCGCAGTGATTGATCTCAACAGTATTCCTTAATAAACTTACATGAAAATTTCCATCCCATGATTTACTAAATGAGAAAATAAACCAGAGGATATCCAACATGGCCAGCACACACTGACTCTGGGTATCAGGACTGTAGTGACTATGGAGTAAGTGAGAGGCTTAAACCTGGGCACACCAGCGCCAGAAGGAGCGGTTCCAGCCTCTTGGCACATGGCTATTCCTGTCTTCCTGGGAGAAAGCTACCAGTTCCCAACCTCTATCCACCTGACTCCCAGGATCTAGGGCTCAGCTTCTGGTCCACAATTCTACCCATCTTCTTAGGGGACTGGCCAGAGTTAAGAAGCATACATGATCTCACTCAAAGATGGTGATGTGCAGTGCATATGGTGTCTGGGCAGTTTGTGCTCAGAGATAGTTGAGCAACTAAGCGAGTGGCTGGGCTGCTGGCTCCAGGAGTTCACCAGATGAGAGGAGCATTCCTGGGTTCCCGAGGAGACTTGCCTTCCTCAGGATCATACAGAATAGACACCCCCACTCCAAACCCCTGCCTTGAGTATAACTGGGACACAGTGACCTGAAGAGAACTGCATTCTTCCCTGATATCCAGCAGCAGCCAGTCTCCAACCACCCTGAGTAGGGCTGTTCTAGGAACACCCAACCTCTTGCCTGCGGTTCTTCCTGCACCCCAGAGAAATCCAGCCAATGCTTTTGGCTTTTTTCTTTTGGCCTGTCATCTGAGCTAACAGGCCTTTACTCCAGGGCTGTCAGCTGAACTGAGTAAGAAAGACTTCAGAACGTGAGCAGAATAAGAAGGTCAGCTGAGTACTTTCTCTGCCTCTCTGAGCTAGCAGGTTTTTACCTCAGCGTCTGCCTCCTGAGTCTTCGTTGGTAAAATTAAATGGATGGGACTTTCTTTCTTTTTAAAAACAGCACTATGAAAAGATGAAACCTAAGAAAAAATGAAATAGAATAAAGAGAAGATTCCAAGATCCAAGACCTGAAAATTATTTTCAACAAAATCAAGAAGAAAATTTCCCCAACCTAAAAATATAAATGCCTATAAACATAAAAGAGGCCTGCAGAGCACTAAATAGATTAGACCAAAAAAGAAAATCCTCCTGCCACATAATAATAAAAACACTAAATGCACAGTGTAAAGAAAAATAATTAAAAGCTAAAAGGAAAAAAAAAAGGCCAAGTAACATAAAAAGGCAAACCTATCACAATCACACCTGACTTTTCAGCAGAGACTTTAAATGCTAGTAGGGCCTGGATGTCTTGCAGACCCAGAGACCACAGATGTCAGCCCAACACAGCAAAACTTTCAATCAGTATGGATGGAGAAAACAAGATATTCCATAAAAAACATATTTAAACAATATCTTTGCACAAATCCAGCCCTATAGAAGATACTAGTAGAAAACCTCCAACCAAAGGTTAACTACACTCAAGAAAACAGAGAAAATAAATAACTCCACTGCAGCAAACCAAAAGAAGAGATACAAACAAACACACCAGCATCAAACAACACACCAGAAAGAACCACCAACATCAAAAGAACAAGAATTAGCAGTCATTGGTCATTAATATCTCTCAACATCAGTGGACATACTTCCCCCAATAAAAAGTCAAAGGCTAACAGAATGAATGTATAAACAGGACCAATCATTCTGTTGCATAAAAGAAACACACCTCAGTAACAAATATAGACATTACCTCAGAGTAAAGGCCTGATAAGTTTTCTAAAGCAAACAGACCCAAGAAGCAAGCTGGAATAGCCATTCTAACATCTAATAAAATAGACTGTCAACCAAAGTTAATAAAAATGAATGCAGAAGTACACTTCACACTCATCAAAGAAAAAAATTCAGCAAAATGGCATCTCAATTCTGAACAACTAAGCCCCCAATAGAAGGGCACCTACATTAGTAAAGAAATATTAATAAAGCTTAAATCACACATTGAACCCCACAGATTAGTAGTGGGAGACATCAATATCCCACTCTCACCAAGGACAGGTTGTTGAGATAGGAACTAAAAAGAGATATAATGAAACTAACAAATGTCATGAATTCATGAATCAAATGGACTAACAGCTACAGAATTTCTCATTAAAAAACAAAAAAGAATATACCTTCTCAGCATCTCATGGAACCATTTCCAAAACTGACCATATAGTCAGTCACAAAGCAAGCCTCAGCCGATAGAAGAAAACTAAAATTACCCCTTGTATTTTATCAAATCAACATGGATTATAGCTGAACTTTGACAACAACAGATACAACAGAAAGACTACAACATCATGGAAAACGAGAAACTCTCTTCTTAATAACCACTGGGTCAGAGAAGACATAAAGAATAGAAATCAGATTATGCCTATTACAAATAAGGCTGCTACAAACATGGTTGAACAAATATCCTTAATGTGTACTTGAGCATATTTTGAATATATGTCTAGGAGTGGTATAGCTGGATCTTGAGGAAGCACTATTCCTAATTGTCTGAGATAGCGCCAGATTGATTTCCACAGTGGTTGTACAAGTTTACATTCCCACCAGCAGTGGAGGAGGGTTCCCCTTTCTCCACATCCTCTCCAGCACGTATCATTACTTGAGGTTTTTATTTTAGTCATTCTAATGGGTGTAAGGTAATATCTCAAGGTCGTTTTGATTTGCATTTTCCTGATGACAAAGGACGTTGAGCATTTCTTTCAGTGTTTTTCTGCCATTCTACATTCCTCTACAGAGAGTTCTCTGTTTAGCTCCGTACCCCATTTTTTAATTGGATTACTTGATTTGTTGCTTTTTAACTCTTTGAGTTCTTTATATATACTGGATACTAGCTCTCTGTCAGATATAGGGTTGGTGAAGATCCATTCCCTGTCTGTAGGCTGTTGTTTTGTTTTGACGACAATGTCTTTTGCTTTACAGAAGCTTTACAGTTTCACGAGTCCCATTTATTAATTGTTGCTCTTAGAACCTGTGCTGTTGGTGTTCTGTTCAGGAAGTAGTCTCCTGTGCCAATGAGTTCTAGGATCTTCCCCTCTTTTTCTTCTAACCGATTTAATGTGTCTGGTTTTATGTTGAGGTCTTTGATCCACTTGGACTTTAGTTTTTGCAGGGTGATAATCATGGCCAAACTTTGGGCAGAATACAGGGAATCATATAAAAGATGAGAGAGCAGTAAGACCTGGAGAGAACAGGAGCTCCACAAGGACCAAATATATGTGGGCACAGGGGATTGTCTGAGACTGATTCTCCAACCAGGGACCATGCACAGATATAACCCAGGACCCCTGTTCGGACATAACCCATGGTAGCTGAGTATCCAAATAGCTTCCCTAGTAAGGGGAACAGGGGCTGTCTTTGGCATGTCTGTGGCTAGCTCTTTGACCTTCCCACGCCCCATGGGAGGAGCACATTACAGCCATCCTGGTGAGATCTGATAAGGTAGGGTCAGGTGGAATGGGAGGAGGACCTCCTCCATCAGTAGACTGTGAGAGGGGCAGGGAGGAGATGAGGGAGGAAGGGTAGAATAGAGAGGGAATGAAGGAGGGGCTACATCTGGGATACAAAGTAAATAAGTGTAATTAATATAAAAAATAAAAAGGAAAAAGGAATAGAAATCAAAGACTTTCTAAAATTTAATGAAAATGAAGGCAAAACATACCCAAAGTTATGGGACACATTGAAAGTAGTGCTAAGAGGAAAGTGCATAGCACTATGTGCTTTCTTAAAGTAATTGGAGAGATTAGGAGAGAGAAGAGGAGAAGAGGAGAAGAGGAGATGAGGAAGGGAGGATGGGATTGGGAGGGGATAATAGCAACTTAATAGCCTACCAGAAAGTACTACAGAAGAAGAACAACAAGAACAAGAACAAGAACAACAAGAACAAGAACAAGAGCAAGAGCAAGAGCAAGAGCAAGAGTAAGAGCAAGAGGAAGAACAAGAAGAAAAAGAAGACACAAACACACCCAAGAAGAGTAGACTGTGGGAAATATCAAACTCAGGGCTGAAGTAAATAAATTAGAAATAAAGTAAACAATATAAAGAGATATATTATAATATGATATAATATAATAATATAATATAATATAATAATATTATAATATAATATAATATAATAATATAATATAATATAATATAATATAATATAAACAATATAAAGAGATCAACAAAGCCAAGAGCTGGTTCTTTGAGAAAATCACAAGACTGACAAACACTTAACCAAACTAAGTAAAAGGCAAAGAGAAAATATCCAAATCAACAAAATCAGAAATGAAAAGGGGATATGACAACAGCACTAAGGAAATGCAAAGAATCATTAGATCTTACTTCAATAGTCTGCATACCATAAAATTGGAAAATCTAAAAGAAATAGGCAATGTTCTTGATAGATTCCACTTACCAAAGTTGAGACTGACTCTCCACCAAGGACCATGTATGGATATAACCTAGAACCTCTGCTCGGAGGAAGCTCGTGGTACTCAGTAACCAATTGGTTTTCCTTAGTAAAGGGAACAGGGACTATTTCTGACATGAACTCAATGGCAGGCTCTTTGACCTTTCTATCCCCCCAAGGGAAGAGCAGTCCTGCTAAGCCACAGAGGAGGACTTTGCAGCCAGTCCTGAAGATACCTGACAAAACAGGGTCAGATGAAAGGGAAGGAGGTCCTCCCCAATCAGTGGACTTGGAAAGAGTCCAGAGAGGAGATGAGGGAGGGAAGATGGGATTGGGAGGGAATAAGGGAGTGGGATACTACATTAATAAAATGTAACTAATAATAAAAAATTAAATTAAATAAAAAGATCAGATAAACAAGTTAAATAGTCCCATAACCCCTAACAAAATAGAAGCAGTCATTAAAAGTCTCCGACCCATCAGGATGGCTAAGAGACCTGATAGACTAGGGTCAGATGGAAGGAGAGGAGGACCTCCCCTATCATTGGACTAGGGGAGGGGCATAGGAGAAAAGGAGAGAGGGAGGGTAGGATTGGGAGGTGATGGGGGAGGGGGCTATAGCTGAGATACCAAGTGAATAAACTGTAATTAATAAAAATAAAAAAAATTAAAAACTCAAGTGATAGTACATGCTGGTGAGGATATGAAGAAAGGGGAACACTCTTCCATTGCTGATAGGAGCAAAAACTTGTACAACCACTTTGGAAATCAGTCTGTCAGTTTCCCAGAAAATTGGGAATACCAAAACGTAGAGAGCCTGCTATACCACTTCTGGTTATATACCCAAAAGATACTCCACCATACTGCAAAGACATTGGCTCAGTTGTGTTCATAGCAGCTTTATTCATAATAGCCAGAAACTGGAATCAACCGAGATGTCCTTCAACATCTAGAACGGATAAAGAATGGGTCAAGAAAATAATGGTACATTTGCGCAATGGCATACAACTCAGCTACTAAAAACAAGGAAACCATAAAATTTGAAGGCAACTGGATGGAACTAGAAAGGATCATCCTGAGTGAGGTAATTCAGAGCCAGAAAGACACAAATAGTATGTAAATGCCTATTAGCCATATATCACAGAATAACCATACTACAATTCACAGACCAAAAGAAGCTAAGTAAGAAGGAGGGCCGAAGAGAAGCCCTCCTTAAATCTCATTCAGATGGGGAAATAAAATAGAAAGCAGAAGAGGATGTAGAGATGGAACTATTAAGAGAAGATGTGGGGAGGGGCATGAGGTGGGGAAACAGATATGGGAAGGGTGGGAATTCGAGGGGAGAAGGCTTGGAGAGAAAAATAAAACCTAAGGCAGGTGCATCACTGAGACAAGCAGGGTAGACCACTGTCACAGTAGGGAGGATATGGGGCTTTCAGTAGCTGAGCCTCCTAGCAGCAGGGGCATGGAGACTGAGGAGGCCACCTTCTAGCCCAGGCAGGACTTACAGTGGTGAGAGGGGAACACCAAAGCACATATAAATCCTTCCACCCAAAATTTACCCTGCCCACAAGATGTGCAGAGATAAAGATAGAGTAGAGACTGAGGGAATGTCTAACCAATGCCTGGCCCAACCTGAGAGCCACCCAACCCCTGACACCAGTAAGGAGACTCTATGTTTACAGACAAGAGCCTAGTATAACCATCCTCTAAGAGGCCCCACCCAGGAGCTGACTGAATCAGATGCTAAGACTCATAGCCAAGCATTAGGCAGAGCTTAGGGATTCCAATGGAAGTGGAGAGGGTATAGAAGGACCCAGAGGGGACAAGAATGCCACAAGAAGACCAACAGAGTCAATTGTAGACCCATGGGAGCTTGCAGAATTGAAAGGACCAACCAAAGATCATGCATAGACTGTAACTAGGCACCCTATAAATATGTAACTGATGGGTAGTTTGATCTTTATATAGCTCTTCTAGTAGGTAGAGTGGGTGCTGTCTATGACATGGACTCTGTTACGTGCTTTCAGTCACTTTCCCCTAATGGAGCTGCCTTGCCTGGCCTCAGTGGAGGAAGGTGAGCTCAGTCCTGATTAGTCTTAATATCCTGGGGTAGGTTGGGAGGGGTTGCCCTTTTTTGAGGAGAAGGGGTGGGTGGGAACAGGAGGAGAGGACAGAGGGGGACAGAGGGTTTCTACAACTGGGATGAAAAGTGGATATATAAATTAAAGCCGATTTATTATTTTATATGTATTATTTTTTTTGCCTGCATGTATGTAAATATACCACATGGGTGTCTTGTGACCTGAGAGATCAGAGAGGACATTGGATTTCCTAGAACAGTAGTTACAGATGGTTGTGTTCCACTAAATGGGTGCTAGTAACTGAACCCAGGTCCTCTGTTATAACCAGTGCTAGAACAGCTCCAAGCCACTGAAAACTCTCTCCAGCCCCAGTTTATGCTTAAACTTAATCTAAGTTTACAACTTATTCTAATTTGTGGCATCATACAATCCATATATTATCTTCAATGTAACTAAAAAGTAACCAAAGAAATTTGTGTGGAAATCTACACAGGCATGAATGTGTGCTTGTATGTATTCTTGTTACTCTAGGTTAGGTCTCCTTTATGGACTGTCCATCAGTAAAAGGCTGAAATGACTGGTCTAGAGGATTTGAGGATTCTGAATATGCATTGAAATATTAATTTGTAAGGCACATGTGAAGTCAATTTTGTCTTTTACTGAGATACATTAGAGAAATATTGCTGAACTGTCACACAGCTTTGGTTGAGCAATGTCTCTTGATCAAAAATCAATAATTACTCCATTTTTCCCAAAACAAATCAGAACTGCTTAATTGGGCAACAGAATGTCTCCTGGTGCCTAAGATTTTGGTCAGGGAAGCTGTATTTTTGCCCAGTCTTTGAACTGTGCTCTTGTGTCTGTGTTCAGTGCTTCTGGGATGGTACAAGGAACAGCTCATTTCCTCAATACCACTGTTCACTTGCTGTCTAGATGTTGTTCACTGTACTGTCAGCTAACCATGCATTTCTAGAAGTCTGTTGAAACGTAGTTTTTATGTTGCTGCATAAATTTAGTTAAAATTTTCAAAACAAGAAAAAAGAGAAACTAAACTATAGATATACATGTCACATTGTTTATTTCTATTTACTTTTAAGACTTTTCTTTTTTCCTATAGCCAAGGTAGGACTAAAACTCACCATTTGTTTTTATTCAGTCTAAGAAGAGCTTATGTTACATTCCACCATTCCTGATTGTCGTGATGATATCCTAATAGATATTCATCAGCGTAGTCTTAATAAAACTCTGAGAGAATGAGAGTCTGAGTCTGGGGACAGAATTGTATTAGGATTTTTGAAATTCCCAGGAGCTGTTGCAGTCATAACCAGGTACTTTTATCAGGTCACTTGGAGTAGCTGTGGAGATGAGAAGAAAGCAAAGGTTTGCATGCAGAGTATTGGTCCGTGTAAGAGCAGATAAGTGAAATAAAGTTTCCTCTCTTGTCAGCAATCATTTCTTTGCGGATACTGAAAAATTAGAATGTTTGCCAATTACTTTTAGAGATTGCTTCACTGGTGGAAATATAATGCTGTGCTTTCATGCTTGGTACCCACAAACCCACAAACTGAACTCTTTTCCTGGGATACTGTCATTATCGTTTGAGCATAACTTAAATATTTAGTTAATTCATAATTAACAAATACTACTTACATACTTACAGAGTAGTCAATAACCAGTTGAAGCTGGTTATCATTTCAGACATTTCTTGGTTTTAGAAACACTCAAAAATACTCTTTACTGCCTGATGTAGAACAGTCAATTTACATTTGTCAACGATCCTAATCTACAGTGCCATAGGGTGTTAGCAATGGTCCCTCTTGGCAGCTGCACCCCATCCTCCAGTGAACTTCCTCTATCTGTGCCTAGGCTTTGGTAACTCTCTTTCCACTCCCTACTTCTTTGAGTTCAACTCTTTCGGTTTCCACTTTTAAGTGAGACTATAAAGCATTTATCTTTCTGTGCCTGACTTATTTAATATAATGCCAAGCCAAAATTCATTTAAGACCTGCTATGTCACCTAAAAAAAGTTGAAATTTTATTTACTAAATTCAGTTTTGTTTTTGTTTTTGTTTTTGTTTTTGTTTTTTTTTTTTATTCTGAGAAGTTAAAAATCATCCCTCATGTATAACAAAATTTCTTTCTTTTTTTATGGTATGTTACCTTTTTTGTTTGTTTGTTTGTTTGTTTGTTTTGCTTCTTTTTTATTTTATTTTTCTTTATTAATTACACTTTATTCACTTTGTATCCCCCCTGTGGTTCCCTCCCTCCTCCTGTCCCAATCCCTCCCTTCCTCCACCCTCTGCATGCATGCCCCTCCCCAAGTCCACTTATAGGGGAGGACTTCTTTTCCTTCCTTCTGATCCTAGTCAATTAGGTTGCATCAGGAGTGGCTGCATTGTCTTCTTCTTCTGTGGTCTGGTAATGCAGATTCCCCCTCGGGGGTGGGGGGGTAATTAATGAGCAGGCCAATCAGTTCATGTCAGAGACAGTCCCTGTTCCTATTACAATGGAACCCACTTGGATACTGAACTGTCATGGGCTACATCTGTGCAGGAGTCTTAGGTTATATCCATGCATAGTCCTTGGTTGGAATAGCAGTCTCAGGAAAGACCCTTGTGCTCAGATTTTTGGGTTCTATAGCTCTCCTTGTGGAGTTCCTGTCCTCTCCAGATCTTACTGTTTCCCACTTCTTTCCTAATATTCCCTGCACTGTGCCCAAAGGTTGCCCCTAAGTTTCAGTATCTACACTGATAGTCTGCAAGGCAGAGCTTTTCACGGGTCCTCTATGTCAGGCTCCTGACTTGTTCCCTCTTTTCTCCTTCTTCTGATGTCCAGCCTAGCTAAACAGAGAATTCTCTGCAGAGGAATATCACCTTATACCCATCAGAATGGCTAAGATCAAAAACTCAAGAGACAACACATGCTGGAGAAGTTGTGGAGAAAGGGGAACCCTCCTCCACTGCTGGTGGGAATGTAAACTTGTACAACCACTCTGGAAAGCAATCTGGCACTTTCTCAGACAACTAGGAATAGTGCTTCCTCAAGATCCAGCTATACCACTCCTAGGCATATATCCAAAAGATTCTTAAGTACACAATAAGGACATTTGCTCAACCATGTTTGTAGCAGCCTTATTTGTAATAGCCAGAAGCTCGAAACAGCCCAGACGCCCCTCAGTGGAGGAATGGATGCACAAATTGTGGTATATCTACACAATGGAATATTATCAGCAATAAAAAACAAGGAAATCATGAAATTTGCAGGTAAATGGTGGGATCCTGAGTGAGCTATCCCAGAAGCAGAAAGATGCACACGGTATATACTCACTTATATAGTCCTATAAGATAGGATAAACCTACTAAAATCTGTACACCTAAAGAAACTAATCAAGAGGGAGGACTCTTGCTGAAATGCTCAATTCCTATCCAGAAAGGTATGACAAAATTTCTCACTTAATTGACTCTGATCTCATTGCTTCGGCCACACCTGAGAGTCCCAACCTCTCCTCTAACATAGAGCTATTCATTAACCAGCTCCAGGGGCAGCTGCTCGTGGTCCTGTTGACCGTTTTCCTATTCTGAAGGCAATCTGTGGACCTGCAGCATCAGCATCGCTTGGGAGCTTGTTGGAAATTCAGAATCTCTGATCTTCTCCAGACTTAACTGTCTTCGGAGAAGATCCGGGCCGTGTGTATGCATAAGGATCTATGAGAGGCAAAGCTTTGTGAATGAAATCGAGTTGTGACAGCACCTTGTGTGACTGCACACAGCGGTTGCAATGGAAGAGGCAACTTCTGCAGCACCGCCACATTTCCTTCCAGCCACCTTAAGAGCTTTCGTTTGCTGTAAATAGCCTCTCACAAAACTCAGAGATTCTCCGAGCAGTCCCCTCAGTTCTGCTTCATTCTTAGGCATTTACAAAGGAACTGTACCTCTCCATAACCCCAACTTTCCCTGCAGGCACGGCTCCCTATTCCACAAGAAAATTCTCTTTGGCTAGCAGACAAGTAATATATTTGTTTTCCTGGAGTGAATCTCTAAACATTTTTCATTATTAATTTTAGTCAATGATTACTTTGCTTGCCTAACTGAAAATTTAAAGCTGATTGGCAGCACTGGAAATTTTTCATACTGCTTCTCAACTCAGTAGTTTTAGTTCCTATTGCTTCTAAAGAGTTGGCAAAAGTAGAAAAGAAGTGTGTCAGAATTGTTCATGTTTCCCACCTGTTGAACAATTAAGCACCTTCTGTGTACATAGAAAAAGTATAAGCACACTGTGAAACCTTCTCTGGTAATACAGCCCAGTTCATGTGGGTTTCCTAGTTAGGGGAGCAGAGATTGTCTCTGACGTGCACTCCTGGCAAAAAAGAAGAGTTTATTTTGCCTTTTAGTTTAAGAGAATTAAATTCTATCGTATCTTGGAAGTTATGGTGTCAGGAATGTGAAGCAGTTATTTCTATTTACAACTGGAGAGAGAAAGAGAAAGAGAGAGGGAGAGAGAGAGAGAGGGAGAGAGAGAGAGAGAGAGAGAGAGAGAGAGAGAGAGAGAGAGAGATCATCAGAATGTCCCAGGGGCGCAGACCATGGCATGATGAAACCCACCTCAGTTAATCTTTTATGTCCCTCACTGACATCTACAGAGGATTGTGTCCTTGATTCTAGATCATACCAAGATGGTAATCAAGACTGAGCACCACTAGGATAGGAAAATTAAAGTGAATAACGACTTTTGACTAGTACAGTTTATAATAAAATTTTATTTTACTATTATCTAGTATGTAACTGTTGGTTCAGCCTAATACTTTATTACAAGGAGTTTACCTTTTCATTGCCATGCTCTCTCTGTCTCTGTCTGTTTCTCTCTCTCTCTGTCTGTCTCTGTCTCTGTCTCTGTCTCTGTCTCTCTCTCTCTCTCTCTCTCTCTCTCTGTGTGTGTGTGTGTGTGTGTGTGTGTGTGTGCATGATCTCTATTGATTATCCCTGGTGGAGTTTTGTACTAGTTCTCAGTGACTGAATAGGTTTTGAAGTTTGGATAGTCAAAGCCTCACTGTGAGGGTAACACCATAAACTTTTTAAAGCCACTACCATTTTGACCCTGCTATTTTTGCCAGCTAAGCATATGCCATAATTTTGCCTGAATTGGCACAGAGCTCTAGAAATTTCTGTACTTTTAACTCTTGATCTCAGTGCAGCTCAATCCTGTAGTAATGATATTCATGGAAAATATTGCTTGAATCCTGTGGGTAATTTGATCTTTTATTAAAAACCACTGAAATGCTCACATCTCTCAAAATTTACCTTTCATCAGCACTGTATCTATGGACACGGGTGCAAGTAAACATCTACTCTACATTCAATTTTACAGACGTGTCTCACAGGCAATGCAAAATCAACACATCAAAATTCCTGGAACTCATTATTTTTCAAGAAAGCTACTTTTTTTTTTTCTTTTTTATTCAGAGAATATTTTATGGTATCATTACTTATACGAACAACTGAGAAAGAAATCTTGGACACCTGTTTACTTGATCCTCTTTCACACTCACTATACCCATTCAGTTACTAGTAGTAAGTAGGAAATTTTATCCCTTGGTTCTTCCAGAGAATATTTTATTCTATTGATCTTAGTGGTATGGCCTCCTATTCTGAGTTCAGATGGTCATCGTGTCTCTGCATAATGGCAGTTATTTTGAACTAATCTCCATTCAATCTCCTCTGAGTCACCTTTCCAGTAATCTCTGATAAGTCAAAGATTATTATTACTATTATTACTATTATTATTATTATTACTTACCCCGATGTACACCCCAGCTAACACCAAATCTTCTCCCACCAAATCTTGTCCACTTTACCTGACACATTAAGCATAACTTGGTGGTGTGTGCTTCTCAACACAGCCTTTTTAAACTGCTTTTCTAACCTCACTTAACCTCCTCCAGGTTCAGTTACTCAAGATCCTTTATGCTGTTTTCATTAAGAATTGTGATGAATGCATCTGAGGTTTCAGCAGAACGGAAAAGGCCTCTACATACCTGGTGAAGAGTAACTAGAAATGTAAGATCCCTGCACGACATCCATCGTGGAATCTAGGGAGAAATACATATTTCAGGAAAGAGTTCTTTTGACAGTCATCAAACGGTGTAGTGGAATGCAGAAAAAAAAATTCCACATCTGCTTGCCTATTTCTTGTCTTATAAATGTCTACAAATAAAATGGTTCTGTGTTACCTTAGTCAAATTTTAGATAATTTCAAAACTAAAAGCTCTGAATAAATGATTAAATTACCATTGTTTACATTTATCTTCCCTGACATTTTGTCTTGGTAATACAATTTCTTCTTCCCACCTGAAATTATCAGGCCAGCTGTGCTGGATGATTGGTTACCATCTGCAAATAGGGATGAAAAACATCCTTTCTATAAGAGGCAGTTATCATTTGAGTCACCCAAGCTTTATTGTGGCAAGCTTACACTAATTTCTTCTCAAATGCTCTTAAGTATTAGTGAATTGTTTAATTTTAATAGAATATCTACTATGTAATCAGGAAATTTAGGGTGATCTTCTATATTTTAAACTTTATGTCAAGCCGTGCCTTGTGGCTCACTGTCTCTTCCTGCTGCCTGTTGATCAGGATGGAGAACTCTCAACTCCCTCTCCAGCACCATGTCTTCCTGCATGCTGCCCTGCTTCCTGCCATGATGTCAATGGACTAAACCTCTGACCTGTAAGCCAGCCCCAATTAAATACTTTCCTTCATAAGGGCTGCTGTGATCATGGTGTCTCTTCACCGCAACAGAAATTCTAACTAAGACAATGGAAATGCACTTTGGGAAGCAGAAATTGACAATAAGCAAAAATTGTCACCCACTGAAATGACAACATGCACTAGAAAACAGGAAAACATCACCATCTATTTGATCAGGGTAAGAGCAGAAAATTTGTCACCGAAGTTGTGGAAAAAAAGACATATTTTCTGCAAAAGATCAAAATGCCTAGTTTGCATCACTATTAAATCTAGATTGTTATTAACTGTGTGCACACCCCAAACTTGAAGATATAACATTAAAATCCCTGAGTGAGTAGTCATAGCAACATGTAATACCTTCCCTCACACAAATGCATGGACATAATCCCTAAATATGATGTAAAAAGTATTAGCAACCACATAAAGAGTAGGAATTTCATCAGGATTGATAGAAAACACAAATCTCTGACATTACAAATAGAAGTAGTATAAAATCATATTTAACAACAAATTATGTTTAAACATTAAAGAGATGAGAGGGAGAATATAACCATAGTATAATATGTACAAGGATGATTTATAAATAAAAGAATGTTTTATAAATGAAAAGCATATTTGTTGGAATGCAGACCGAACACATGGTTGGACGGTCATGAAGAATTTATATATAAAATTAGGAAGACAAAGTCATGTATAACAAATGACAGGGATAAAGATTGTAAAGTAAAATGAAAAACAATCACTTCACAAAGATAATCCAAAATATGTGAATGAAGAAATTACAGTATAAATAACATGTAATAACTGAAGGAATTCTGAAACTGGAGGAATATATCTTCAACTTAACAGATATTAATATCACCAATGGAATGAATGAAAGAAAACTTCCATCTACAGCCACTGTGAGAAACTACAGATCATCAAAGCAATAGAGAAATTGTAAAGAAACATGCCAGTAAAAGAACCATGTGTTTTTTAAAGTAGTTATAACTGGTTTTTACCAGACATTCCCAGAATGCTACCGGAGACCAGAAGGCCAATCAATAAATCATCACATCACCAAGGTGGTGCAACTCTCAATTTTGAAATCTAGAGCAAGTTTATTAGAAATCAAAAGTAGAATTAAATGAAGACAAGTCATGATCACTGCGATGAATTCCACATAGCAGTTTATATTAGAAAACTTAACCTGATCTCCTGGCTTAAAAGAAGAAAACACCTGCCTTACTCTGCTTACTGTTGCTACAATAAAACACTTTGTCCAACAGCAGCTCAGGGAGGAAAGGGCTTATTTGTCTGATGGGTTGTAGTCTATTTCTGTGGGAATGCAATACAGGAAATCAAGCATAGCAGCAAACTGGAGGCAGGAGCTGAAGCAAAGGCTATGAAGAGCTCTAGTTACAGACTTGCTCACCATGCTTTACACAGCTACATTTTTTATATGGCTCAACCAGGAGAGACACCACTCACAATGGGATGAACCATCATCATTAATCAAGTGTCCCAGAGTCTTGTTTACAGGCCAATCGGATGGCGGTGTTTTTCTAAAAAAAAAACTGAGGTTCCCTCTTCCCAGATGACTTTTGCTTGTGTCAAGCTACCAGCATAAAACCCACTGGAAGCTTAGACTATATATCTAATCAGAAAATACGAATACAAGAAGATACAGAAAAGAATAAAGATCAATAGTGAACAGATGAATTATTGAAGTTAGCAAAACCCTATAAGATTATGCTTTTAAAACATTAATAGATTTCGGCGCCGTGGCCGCTATCTTGCAGCAGCTAACCCCGAGGAACCGCTGACCCTCGAGGATGACGAACACCAAGGCCAAGAGGCGCGGCCCGCGCCACAGGTTCTCCAGGCCCTTCCGCAAGCACAGCGTGGTGCCGCTGGCCACCTACATGCGCATCTTCAAGAAGGGCGACATCATGGACATCAAGGGCATGGGCACGGTGCAGAAGGGTGCTACCACGGGAAGACGGGGCGCGTGTACAACGTGACGCAGCACGCCGTGACGCAGCACGCCGTGGGCATCATCGTCAACAAGCAGGTCAAGGGCCGCATCCTGGCGAAGCGCGTCAAGGTGAGCATCGAGCACGAGAAACACTCCAAGAGCCGCGACAGCTTCCTGCGCCGCGTCAAGGACAAACAAGCAGCACAAGCGCGAGGCACGGGACCGCGGGACCTGGGTGCAGCTCAAGCGCAGCCCCGTAAAGGTGATGTGCACTTCCTGAGGACGAACAGGAAGGAGCCCGAGCTGCTGGAGCCCATCCCCTGTGAGTTCATGGCCTGACACGCGCGCGTGCAAGAGGACCTTCCCATGGCCTGTGCCTGATGAGCATAAAGAGGCTCGAGTGTGCAAGTGTGCACACATGTGCTGTGTTCTCCAGTACAAGTTTACCGCCTGATGTGCAAATAAAGAGAGTGTAAGTGTGAAAAAAACATTAATAATAACCTATGTATCCATTATTTATAGAATATGTGAAGTTTAAGTATTACAGTATTATACAGAAAGCGTGATAATCGTAAAAGAAATTAAATAGGTTAACAATTTTTATGTAAAAAGAGATGAGAGTGATCAGTTTTATATTAACTCAGACAAGTGTAAATATTGAAAATATGAGAATAACCAAGAAATTTAAATATGGTATCTAAGAGAACATAGAAGGAATTAGGGAATGGATCAAAGAAAACTCTTTATGTTCAATGAAGTTAAGTATGGAATATTGAACCAAAATATACATTATACAGTAAAAATAAAGCAAATATAGCTGGGAGAGGTGGCACATACCTCTAATTCCAGCACTCAAGAAGGCAGAGGCAGGTGGATCTCTGTGAGTTTGAGACCAACCTGGTCTACAAAGTGAATATAGGACAGCCAAGGCTACACAGAGAAACCCTGTCTCAGAAAAACAAAACACAATAGACGAGCTTAGAGCATTTTATAGCACCAGCAATTAGAAATGCTGAAAAAACAAGCCAAGGAAACAAAGTCTCACAACATAGCTAAATAAAGCTACATTGGATAATTGCTAAAGATATAAAGCAAACACCAAGAACTTACACTGAGGAAATGAACAGATAAAAGAAACAAACCATGCAGGATTCCAAATAATTCATTATTGCATTTAGCTCTCAAATAATCCCCTGATTTTTAAGCGTGTGCATTGAATGACTTCCTTCCAAAGGATACAATGGGAGTTAAATGTGAGTAACTTTGTTGTAAGGTACTATAACAAGGGTATGCCCAGCCAACAGATTGAAATCAATACTGACAGTCATAAATTTTGTTGATGATGTGCATCATCATCAACAAATAGTATCATTAAAATGGCAGTATACTGTTGTGATCCAACTCCTTCAAAATCCATATCTCCCCCTCTTATTTGATAAAATTACCAGACAAATTCAATTGAGGAAATATAGATATACACGCCTGAACAGTATTTTGCAAAACTGTCTGGGACATCAAAATTAAGGAAAGATAATAAGACACTGTCACAGAAATCCAAAGGAGCCTTGGGGGACAGGAGACTGGTGAAATGTGATGTCCTAGATGAGATCCTTGAAGAGGAAAACATATACAATGAACAACACAGTGATTTTATAGATTGCTGATTTTACTTAATAACTTATTGGTATTGATTTATTAATTATAACCAGTGTACCAAGATAATACACACGTGTTTATAATAGGTAAAATAACTAGGGCAGACTATAAGGGCTGAGCTTTATTCAATTTTCCTGTAAATCTAAATGTTGCTCCTATCACCTTTCTGTTACTGTAACAAAATTTCCCCAATGAAGAAGGGAGGATTATTCTGGATATGGTTTCAGAAATCATAGTTCATGGTTACTTGCCTGTGAAATGAACACGGAAGTGGGGGATCACCCAACAAAATCCCCTTTGAGGCAGGCTCTCACAGACCTTCCTCCCAAAATTTCTCCCACCTGTCAACGGCACCCAGTCTGATAACTGAACATTTTACATGCAGTCACTTGTAGGACAGTTAGTCCTACCAGAGGAACCTTTAAAAGTTTAACAAAAATGTTTCCAAACCAAACATGGCAAAGAATGCTTATTTTTGTTACCGTCTTATATGTAATTATATGGTTAGACAGACGATATGTAAGCTTACTTCTGGAATGTGATGAGAAATATTTTATAAACAATCCCTGGTTTACCCATTTTTACTCATCCAGCTTCTGAACTCCACAGTGTTGTCGGTGATCCCGACAGTGTGTGTTCACACCCCAGCAGGCTCCAGGATACCGTGGTTCACTTCCTGAACAAAACTCAAAAACTGCGTCTGATTATAAAATCTAATGACGAAGTCATTCAGCCACTCTTTCATATTTCACATTCCGAGTATCCATGGAATACATTAAAATGAACATAAATATTTATATTCATTTAGAAGAAATATCAATAATTCAATTAATTTAAAAGTCAACATGCCTCATAAAATACAGAGCTATTAATTTTGACGTATATTTTGAAAAATTTAACACTTTGGATGATACAAGAGAAATGTACTTTAATAAAAATTTGTGGAATCCATTTTATTTCCAAAATTACTCATACCATTTCCTTTTTTAACAGTCCCATAAAATTATGTAACATGACCATCTATATTGTCAGCTCCACACTGCATATGAAAAAGAGATAAGTATGCACGTAGGTCATTAGGCAGATACACAAATAATTGATATATGATAATAGATGATAGATAGATTAGATAGATGATAGATTATAGAAGAGGTAGATATATATATGACACATAGATAGATAGATAGATAGATGGATAGATTATAAATAACTGGTACAAATTATATAGAATGACAATCCTAATATCTGAGTCAATGCTGTGAGAAAATCGGAGACACAGGAAAAGAGTTTAGTGAGCATATGAATGCCCAAGATAAAGAGTTGGGAGTTATGAGGCAAGTTGGCTGTACATATGGAAACAAGAGGCAAATTGCACAGAACAGGAGGCTGATGAAACCATAGAAATATATTACAATAAGCTTTATAAAACTGTATAAACAGTAAAGATAATAAGCTTATATATAATAAGTTTTATAATAACAGTAGGGTTATAATAGCAGTATAACAATAATAGTCTTATAATAATAGTAATTCTATATAACCAGTAAAGATATGATTATCCAATACCAGATGGGATCAAGATCCCTGATCCAGACAATTAACTGTTAAGCATTCTTTCCTTGATTAAAATTGCATGTCCAAACCATTAGCCTGCAAATTTGCCTGTATTTTTCATGCATTTGAAATCATGATGCAACTTAAAGATCTTATATAAGGACAGAACACAGAAGTAAATCACAACCATTTCTTAATTTCTCCAGCTTTTCTTCACCATAAGTCACCAATAATCCCCCCTCCACTAAGGTTTGCTTATAAAAACTCAGGGGTACACCTTTCTGGAGGGGTCCACACCTCCTCCTGCGAGCATACTTTCACCAAATAATACTTCCCAGTTCCTCACTTAGGATTATCTCTGAGTCTACTGTCTGGTGGTGACAACATCCGGGAAAGACATGAGACAAGTCTCCAAATTTCAGCTTGCTGCAGACCATTCTGTGAACCCCTTCTTCCTCCTACCTCTGCTTCCCTTCTTCTTAGTCTCCAGACACTGGGCCCACCTCTTGTCTGTTCTTTATCATTCCTCCTTGTCTCAGTTCTGATTTACTATTGTATAAGGGAAATCCAATGATAAAAATTTTTTCGGATGTTAATAGCCTAGAGGAAATTAGGTTATAATGTAAACTAGATATAATTACATAAAAACTGTTTTTGCATCTCATTTAAAAAGTTACAGTTTTTCTTCTGATGAGACCTGAGAGGCTAGGGTCAAATAGAAGGGATGGAGGACCTCCCCTATCAGTGGACTAAGGGAGGAGTATAGGAGGAGAAGAGGGAGGGAGCATGGGACTGGGAGGAGATGAGGGAGGGGGCTACAATCAGGCTACAAAGTGAATAAATTGTAATAAATAAATAAATAAATATATATATATATATTTAGAAATTATTGTTTTCTTTTTTTCTTTTTGTCTCCCACCCCAAAAAACCCCACAAAGATCAACTTTGAAAAGTAAAGCCATGTAAATCATTTTTGCTAACAATGTGAGCTGGTTTTAAAACATTAGACTTCTCTTTTGCGCCAGTGTCTCATGAAGGTTACATCATGGTCGACTTCAGAGTAACAGAAAAATTCACAAGCAATCAAACCCAGTGTAGGGTGTCACAGCAGTGACATTCTAGAAATGCAAACAGAGATGCACAGGGATGCTCATATTGAATTTCACAGAGCTGAAATTTCTATCAACTGCTGACAAGATGAAGAGGATTGAATTCATACACCTGCCAGTTCTCAGCAACCTATCCATAGTTTTCACAACAAACAAACCCACCCATGTTCTGTAGGCATTATCGAATCTGCTTTCTGGACTTTTCGAGCTCTTTTGTTGAACACGCTCTAGACAGATGGTTTTCTGCCACATACTTCGTCTGTGTCTTCTGGTATTTCTCTTGCAGCTTCCAAATTGTTGACTCACTGAGTAAAACAGGATCTTTAGCTTCTCCTGGGAGAATGAACCACTGCCTTTACATAGGTGACCCTGAATTTTGTCCATTTTTTTCTTTAGAGGAACCCTGTACATGTCTTTTTACTACAGGGCATAATTGTTCCCCTGGAAGCCATGGTGTAAAATGTTAAAAGAATGCACTTTATCTCTGTTACCTGGCCCACATCTCACAAACTCTCAGGAGCTCCAGTGATGAGTGAAATGTAGCATGTTAGTGCAATGACTAATGGCTAAGGGTTCTGTATGGGCTGGTGCTAACATAATGAACGAGGAGGTTGGCACTTTTGGCTCTGCACCTGGACTCTGGGAAGTGTAGCTCATGCATCCTTGTGTTTTTCCCTTTGGCTAAAATATAGTGAAGATATTTTCCTTTATACTTCATTCCCAGTGATATTCCCAGAGAAAACAAACAACTCTTGGAATGTCAAGGTTGAAGAGATTTCATTATCCTGGCCTTCCTACTCTGCATATCACTTTACTCTAGCAAAGATAGCAAAGACAATTGAAAATACTGTGTTTAGATAAGACAGACATTCAGCAATCAGGGTTGAAGAACAAGGCTCCCAACTTTAGCCCTAGAAATCTTAGAACAGTACAAGAAAAAAAAAATTGTAGAATCTGTTCTTTTAGCTGAAGAAGTGAGATACTGTGGGATGTTGAGATAATCTTCTAGGTTTGAGGGGTCAAGTATGTTGTGTAAAGGAAGTCATATGATCCGGTTGATCAGATTACATCTCAGTTGAACTCCCCCGGAAAGCCTTTCAAAGACATGCTGAGAGACGGATGTCTTCTCACTGACCAAAGCACTATCAAAATGATAATTAAGATCAGGAAATGTTTACTTGTTTATTGCATCTTCATATTTCACATGAGTGTTAAGGACATTTTTCTTTGTTGCAGAAAAACCTCAATTTCTCCTCTTGACTGCAGAAGACTGAGTTTCAACCTTCAAAGCAGCTCAAATCTTGCCAAGAAAAATGGACCTAAAGGAACCGTTACTGGGTTAAAAAGCACAACCATGAGAGTCAGGTGTAAAATCTCACTCTGTCCCTTTCGAGCAAAGCTGGCAAAATCTGAACAGAAGCTTTTCAGGAACTAACACAAAGAAGGACAGATGAAGTTTCACAGCTGATCACAGGGGGTTAAATTAGTAATAGCACAATGGGAAGTTTAATTTCCCTGCAAACATAAAAATAGGCAAAGTATCATATTCTTCTTTCCATATATCATTAGAAATTTAGATGAATGTTACCACATTATATTTGTTACTTAATATTTACTGTGACTTTCCCTATAGAGAGAGAGCATATGAAATAGCAAAGCTGATGTGACCTCAGTATTTTAGGCACACATCCTGAAAGTAATTATCAGGTTAAGAAAGAGTGAAGTGTTCAGACCCAGAAGTAACCTTGGATATCACATAAGCCTTCTTTGTGTACCATGTCAGGAATAAGGACTGAACTGCTCAAAGTGGGGTGGCCATGGCCCAAAAGCTAATTAAGAAAGAATGGAGTTCTAACCTTTTGACACCACTCACAAACACTTTTGAAATTATGAGCTGCCTCAACCTTATATTTTAAAACTATCTTTAAGAAAACGGAACTAGCCAATGCATTTATTAATTCACCCTAACTATGGGATTTCTTCTGTTTCCTCTAAAATACATTTTTGAGAAGGCTTTGCATGCCCAGAGCGATTCCTGTCCACCATCTCTGTCCCAAGCTGACCATGTACAGATGTGTTTCTGATGGGCATTCTGCTCTCTCTATTTTTGCTCCATGGTCTTGAGCTGAACAGATCCTTAAACTGTGTTGCCGTCTTTATTCTTCAGGGACAATGATTTATTTGTCCATGTGTGCTAACATAAAGTGCCTTTATATCCATGAGCTCTGAAGTTAAAGTCCCCACATTCTTCTGTATGTGTGCCACTGCTTTGGAAGTAACTCTCGAGTTCTCTTTCGTGATGCAGGTCCTCGTCCTTAGTTTTTGGTAGTGCTTGCTTCGGGCTTAGTCAATATAAGACTCACAGCACTCAGTTACAGAAGAAAAAGTTTAATATATGAAGAGTGATGCAAATCTGTGGCGCTGAGTTGGTGTTTTTATCTACTTTAACCATTTCTATAAATTAATGAAATAATTAGATGGAAGCATAAAACAAGATTGTATTCTAATTAATTCCTAATTAGCAGAATTAACTTGATTCATCTCTGTCTTAACTGTCAGACTATACTGAACTATGTAGATATAATGATGCTATTTATTTCACTTATCTGAGCTTGGATTTGGCTATGCTTTATTTTGAATTCTACCATGTTCACAGTATTGTTTCTAAACTTAGCCTTTATCTAGAAACCCTTAAGATGCTAACTCTCTAGGCCACAGAGGAAGACAATGCAGCCAGCTGTGATGAGACCTGATAGACTCGGGTCAGATGGAAGGGGAGGAGGACCTCCCCTATCAGTGCACTTAGAGAGGGGTTGGGAGGAGATGAGGGAGGGAGGGTGAGTATTTGGAGGTAGGGAGGGGGCTACAGCTGGGATACAAAGTGAATAAACTGAGTTAAATAAAAATAACAATTTGGAAAAAAGATACTAACTCTAAAGCAGAATGTTCTAGAAATATTCTGCAAGGTTATTTTACTGGAGTAAACAACAAGCACCATTTCATTATTTAAATTAAATTAATTTTTACTATTTTTAAACACTGATTTTCTATTAAATAATAATAGATATTACTTTCAAAATTTTAATTGAAAAGACCACACAGTTTTATAGTTTATGCTTTTTGGGTTATATAGTTTCTGTTTATAGTTTCGACACCTTTTTGTTTGTAAGTTGATATGATATATAAGCAAATGTTGCCTTAAGGGCTTAGTTATCACTTGGAAGAGAAAAAAAAACAGATAATAATAAAAATGTTATTTAAAGTCACATTATTTAGATTAGCTTATTAACTCCCAGAATTTAATTCCATTTTTAAAGAACATATTTCGCAGTGGTGATTATGAAACAAAGTCTTTAAGTTCACATCTTCTTGTTCTATTGACCTCTCTGTGAATGTTTCTAATAGATAAACAATGTTTTTAATGTTCAATTTCTAAATGGTTTGTTGAAAGATTTTTCAAGATTTAAAAATATTTCTATTTTTTCAATCTTAAGTAGAATTAAAAGTCTATGTATTAGTCTTCAATTATCTAAGCATGATAGCTTTGGTAGAGTTTGCACATTTCTGTTTTAGAGTAATATTTAAGTAGGTGAGTTGTTGGAAGACATGAGTTTCATCCTATGTTGATCAACCAAGGACACTCTTTATTAACCTCTAAGAGAAAAAAAATATTTCTGATAATATTCTTCATATGACATAAGGCTCAAACTCATGAGCCTTATGAGACATGTAACCAGGGGAACAGATCTCTATTAAATAATGTTATCTTTCTCATAAACTGCATATTTTCCATCTGGGTGTAACTGAGGACAGCTTTATATTTATAGTCTTCTACGTCTGATGTACAGATGGACATTAAAATGTTGAACTAGGAAAGGAAAATAAGGCTTTGGGTAGATTGGTGGTACCAGAACAAATACACCAGTTTTAGTTCTATGTAAAAGATGTATAGAGAGGGTGTTTATAGATAGTGCCTCAGCCACTTAATAGCATTTAAGAATAAAGTCAGAACTCCCTTTGAACCCCGGGAAAGAAATGACAAGATCCCTGGAAGAATACGGTTTTCTAATCCCAAATCTTAATAGAGCACAAAGGTACAATTATTGCATACCACTGAATCAGAAGACAGATGCAAATCCTAATGCTACCAAACACATTATTATCTGTGTGACCTTCCTCCTCTTCTTTGATCCATCTAAACCTTCATTTTCATACCTGTACAGACAGGGGAACAATATAAATTTCTTCAGAAAAAAAGCGCCTTAAATATTCTGGATTTTGACCTGGTACCTGAGGTGATAAATACATTTTATGTCTTGTGACATTTATTTATAAGTGATTTATCATAACTTAATAAATTATGACATTACATCCTATCATTGTTTCTCTGGTCATTTCTGTGCAGTAAAGTCAGTTCAAACTTAGCTGTGCTAAATATTTGCATTTTGATGTGTAAGTGGTTAAAAGTATAGAAACTTCTCAAATATTGCCTAAGACGCTACAACAAACAAAATGTCTGAAAAAAACAAAACAAAACAACAAATCCTAACTCTGAGAGTGTCACAGCTTGAAAATCATGGCTTTCTCCAGAAAGACTTATTTGCATACTGTTGTTTTTCTTTATAAAATAGTGTGCTAATCAGCTTCTTTACATCAAAACAAACCATTATTGACATCACTGAAGTAGTAATATAAGCACTACTACTATTTAATGATCTTAAAGATGAAGTATTTGAGGACACTGGGGATTGAAGCCAGGTCCTTGTGTGAGCTAGATAAGCAAACAAGCACTGGGCTGAATTCCTAACCCACAACTCCCTTAGTAAAGAAAAACTGTAAAGTTTCTCTTGGTTTCTCTCATAATGTACTCCTTTTGGATACTGATGAGAGAACTTAAATTTTGTTAAGCGTAAGGATGAATGAGTAATTTAGACAGAGTTGTACAGGTTGAAAATGTCAGGACAACCTTCCATCTCTCTTACCTTGACTAACACCTCAGGTGTAATTGTGCTCATGAAACAGATGTGAAGCAACAAGTATGTCAAGTGGTAAAACGCACTGCTTCATAATTATGTCAATAATCATTTTCTATCATTTGACAAATAATCTAGGATAACTTAATGGCAGGTCCTAAAATCACACAATAGTGTGTTTTGGAATCCAAAAGTACATCTGAAACTCCACTTTCCTCTTTTCAAATTGTGTCACTCTTACTAACGCTTGCAATGCATAGCAGCTATGCCAGTCACTGAGACTACGTGAATAAAAAATAGGTATCTGTCCTGTGCCCACAAAGGAACTCATAGCCTCATAGGGATATGGACACATTAGTTAGACTATTATAATAAAATATGGTAATTACTAACACAGACACATGGCCAGACCATTTGCCAGCAGGAAGAGTATTTACCCAGCTAAGGTTGACGAGAGGATCTAGGATGAAATAATGCTGGAATTAAGTTCACATTTGAGCAAGGAAAGAAGGATAGAAAGGATGCTTTGTATTAAGCCACCTAAGGGAGCTGACAGTGAATGCTGTAAGGGGGAAGAAAAAGGGAACTTAAAACATAAAAGAGGTAAGGCAATAACAAAGAAGGACGTGACTAGAAAAATGTTCAGTCTTGGTGGTGAAAGGGCTTTGTGCCTAGTGGGAGGAGCAAGATGTTACTGCAATGTTCACTGCAGAAGCCAGAGCTCATGGAAGAAGGAAATATACAAACAAACGGAAGGACCAATAAAAATTCCAATTAGTGAGTGGACAAACTGAAGAACGTGGTGACTTAGTATAGCAGTGAAAGAAGGGTGAGAGAAAGTTAAGCTGAACTTTAGACTTTATTCATAAATATCATTTAGTGAAGATGTTAGAGAAGTGATTTCCAAATGAATTGTTTACAACAAGCCAGTTTCATGTTAACTAGGGATCATCAAAGGTGTTTTGTTAGGAAATAACTGCGTGATGAGTGAAATCAGTAGACGATGAAGCTTACCTCATGAGCGTAAGTGGAAGATCTCACATAAAGATAGAAGAAAAGAACTATCTAAACACACACCAATCCACCCTCACAATACACTCACACCATCACTCACACGTAGCACATTCACACACTCAAACACATATACACATCTTGGACACTAATGCAATTATAAATAAATGCTTATACACATACTCACACACACATTCTCATACAATCACATGGTTGCACATTCATAGACTCATGTTCACACACACTTTTATCAGTACACACTCAGACACAAATGGTCATGCACACACATTCACACATATGCACTCTCACACACATATGTTCACACAGTATGATAAATTTAAAAACAAAAGAACACAAAAAACAGCTGCATAATTGAATATGTACCAGTGTAGATATAAAACCTGATGTAGAGCATCATCTGTGTATTAGATTAAAAATTAACCTGACACACCTAAAGAAGCTAATCAAGAAGGAGGACCCTGGGTAAGATGATTAATCCTCATTCAGAAAGGTAAACTGGACAGACATCAGAAAAGGGAAAAACAGGGAACAAGAAAGGAACCTACCACAGAGGGCCTCTGAAAGACTCTACCCAACAGACTATCAAAGCAGATGCTGAGACTCATAGACAAACTTTGGGCAGAGTTCAAGGAATCTGATGAAATAAGGAGGAGAAGGAAGTCCTGGAGGGGACAGGAGCTCCACAAGGAGAGCAACAGACCCAAAAAATGTGGGCCCAGGGGTCTTTTCTGAGACCGATAATCCAGCCAATGGCTATGTATGGAGATAACCTAGAACCCCTGCACAGATGTAACCCATGGCAGTTCAGTGTCCAAGTGAGTTCCCTAGTAATAGGAACAGGGACTGTCTCTGACATGAACTCAATGGCTGGCTCTTTGATCACATCCCCCGCCCCCGAGGGGGGAGCAGCCTTACCAGGCCACAGAGGAAGACAATGCAGGCAGTCCTGATAAGACCTGATAGGCTAGGGTCAGATGGAAGGGGGAGGACCTCCCCTATCAATGGACTTGGAGAGGGGCATGAGAAGAGATGAGAGAAGGAGGGTAGATTGAGAGGGAATGAGAGAGGGGGCTACAGCTGGGATACAAAGTGAAAAGTTGTAATTAATAAATAATTACAACAAATAATTTTTAATTAATTAATTATTAATTATTAATTAATTAAAATAACCCAGTGAGCAATGGGAACAGAAGTTTATATGTTGTGAAATGTAAGGTGTGATCTCCATTCTCCAAATTGCTTTTGGTCTTTTTCACAACAATGGAATGTCCAATGAGGCAATAAGGAGGGCACTCCACCTCAGATTTTGTTCTTATTTATAAATATGCTGGTGAATTTAAATAGATGTTATCAGACACATTCTAGTTAAAGAGTACACAACAAATTGGACCAGTGTCCTTCAAATTTAACAAGCTTACAAAATCAAAGAGGACAGATAACCTAACAGTATATATAAGCCTAAGGCAACATAATGAAATACAGAGTGTTGTTTGAGAATTAATATTGGAAAAGGAAGAGGCTATCAGTGGAAAGACCTAATATGCATCTATTTTACAAAGCATTAGCAATCAGTTACCTATTTCTTACTTTTGGCAAATAAGTAAGCTGCAGTAGGAGGTGTTTGATTAACGTTTTTAAATCATGGTTTTCTGTGCCTGAAAATAAGAAATGCTTTAGTTATAACAAAATAGGCTCACTGGAGATTTTATAAGGTCTGACTTCCTCTGGTATGTATTATTTCTATAATTTCATTTACAGAACAATAAATTTCTAGAAGGTTTTTATAGAAATAATTACATATATTTTTAAAAAAATAGTAATAATTTATTTTGGTGAAGAGCTAAGATTCATAATTAAGATATATCTTTGTGCTAGGTTATCAGGTCTCATCAAGGCTGGCTACATCTTCCTCCTCTGTGGCCTGGCAGGGCTGCACCCCCAGTGGGAGTTGATCAAAGAGCTTGCTAATGAGTTCATTTCAGAGACATCCTCTGAACCCCTTACCAGGGAACCAACTTGGAAGCTGAGCAGCGAATGGGTTTCCTTTGATCAGGGGTCTAGGACCTCTCCATGCATGGTCCTTAGTTAGGTCCTTAAGGTCAGATGGAAGGGGAGGAGAACCGCCCCTATCAGGGTACTAAGGAACAGGCATAGGAGGAGAAGAGGAAAGGTGGGTGGACGGGACTGGGAGGAGATGAAGAATGGGGATAAAGAGGGGATACAAAGTGAATAAATTATAATAAATATATAAATAAAATTAAATACAATAATTAGGGACAAATAATAAAGAAAAAATATATCTTTATGTAGCAACTTGCTTTATGAAGGTTCAAGTCACATTGGTATATTACAAAATAAGATAATTATGCTAATGACTATGCTTCATACAGATATTTCTATATTTTCTCCATTTATTAAGAGTAGGGTAGTAAGGGGAACAGTGGCTGTCTGTGACATTTACTCAGTGGCTGGCTCTTTGATCACCTCTCCTGAGGGGGAAGCAGCCTTACCAGGCCACAGAGGAAGGCAATGCAGGCAATCCTGATGAGACCTGATAGGCTAGGATCAGAAGGAAGGAGAGGAGGACCTCCCCTATCAGAGGATTGGGGGAGGGGCATGGGAGGAGGCGACATAGGAATTGGAAGGGGATGAGACAGGGGGCTACAGCTGGGATACAAAATGAATAAATTGCAATAAAAATTAAATAGATAAATACTAGAAACAAAACAAAACAAAAAATGATAAACGCCATTATAAAGCAGTTTCTAACCAAAAAGGTAGATGGAGTAATAAAAAGAAAAAAGTCTTCAGTTTCATTTCTATTTCTTCACTAAGCATAAAAAAAAGAAAAAGGAAAGAAAAAAAATTTTAATTTTAATTTTATTTTATTTTTAATTACACTTTATTTACTTTGTATCCCCCCTCTAGTTCCCTCCCTCCTCCCCTCCCAGTCCCTCCCTTTCTCCCCCTTCTCCATGCATGCCCCTCCACAAGTCCACTGGTAGGGGAGGGTTTCTTTTTTTTGTTCTTCTCAATGCAGTTTGTTCAGGAACCTTGGACAATCTTCTGACCCTGGGGAAAGCCAGCCCACAGCTTAAATAGCCTCTGGGTAGCCAAAGTTTTGATTATCTATTGTGTTCTCAGTACCACATTTTGTTCTCATGATCACAAACAGATTGTACTCAGTCTCTTCTGATCTGCTTTAGCACAAAATACTCTCTAGATTAGAAAAAGGCATTCCTCAGCAGCACAGGGTTGTGTGGCCACAACTCTGCCTCTCACATGGAAAAAAGAAATTGCTTCAATCTTTTTCTTTTCCTTAGAACAGGCTCCAGGCTCTTGTTTTCTGCCCAGTGGGTACTTCAAAATAAACATGATATCTCTGTGAGATATACACAAGTTATGATTTAGAATTAATTTTATGTAGAACTCATTTCCCAAGCCATGGCTTACTCTCCATCCCAAACAGTTCAGCATACATAATTTAGAGTTAAATAGAACATCGACTCTGAATAAAACGAAGATAAAGTTAGCTCTCTTGAGTGGAGGAGCTAAGAGGTCTCATCTGCTATTGATTGCTTCTAAAATATTAAGGAACCTTTTCTCCCCTGAACACATGGATGGAATACAGTTAGGCAAAGTGTAGAATCACCTTTCCTGGCAAAGACAGTCTCAACGTTGTTTGTTGCAGGAACAGAGGAAACCCCGAAGCCTTTCAGATAGAGACATGATTTTCCTGTGGCTTCTGATCTTGAGCTTCTCGGCTTCTCTGCAATTGTGAAGAATGCCACACAACCACAGAAAAGCACACGTGGGGAAATATGCAGAACAAATAGAGCAAAGCCTCTTCTCTTACTGCTACTCTGTACTCAAGACAATGCAGTCTGACCAATTCATACTATAAGGATGCAGCAATCTCCTTCATCAGTGCTCTGGTACTGAAAGTGAGAATAACTGGGGTTAGACTTATAGTTTCTAGACAAGAAAAAACAAGGACAAGGAAATGTTGACTGCATTAAGACTAGGCTGCAGTGTATCTCAAAGCTTAATTTAACAAACTAGTCCATAATATTAATCATCTGCCTCTTGGTTTATCATTCAGATAGAAGATAAATTTATGTATAAACTGCATTCTGTGGCCGTTGCTTAGAAAAAAAAAAGTTCACATGTAAGTTCTAATACATATTTAATGAGAATAAATATATGCATATTAATATTCACATATAACTAGGTGACTAATAATACTATGGGTAGTATGTGTTTTTAGGAACTAAAATCCTTGGCAATGAAATTAGTGTTGTGCTATATTTAAATATCTTAAAATATTTAAATCAGCACTTAGGAAATATCATCTAAAAATAAAAATGTCAAGTGTAAATTGCTTAAATATAAAATTTTGTGTTAAAATGTCTTTCTTACATGCCTTTAGCTGAAGAGACCAAAACTGATATACCATAATGGGCCATTTTTCACTTCTAGAATTATTTTCCCTTAACTTTTGTTTTAACACAAATTTATCATGTAAAAACATCACAACAGGTCAGGGCATTATCAATTCAAATGATGTCACATACAAACAAAGAAGGAACAAATATCTCAACACTGAATAGCATTCCACAACAACAGTGAACATATTCACAGTTTTTAAGTTGCAGAGTGAATAATAATGTCTTTCAAAATGTGCCCTCATTCTCCAAATATAATATCTCTTGAAGAAAATCAATGACCTAGTGCTAAACAGAGGATGTAGCTGGTAACTGACAGTGGAAAGCTGTGCTGTTATAATTTGGACAAGATGCCAGGTTTCCTTATACCTTTTCAAGAAAGTTATTAATATTTTTCTTTCTTTAATTGTGTGTGTCTTTCAGAGGTCCTCTGTGCAAGGCTACTGTCCTGTTTCTTGTCTTCTCCTACTTCCGATGTCTGTCTTGTTTGCCCTTCTGAATGAGGATTGAACATCTTCCCTATTGTCCTCCTTGATGTTTAGCTTCTTTAGGGCTATAGATTTTCGTATTTTTATCCTCTATTATATGACTAATATCCACTTAGTAGTGAGTAAACACTATGTCTGTCTTTCTGCTCCTGGGTTATCTCACTCATGATGATATTTTCTAGTTCCCACCATTTGCCTGCAAATTTCATGATTTCCTTGTTTTTATTGCTGAATAGTATTTCATTGTGTAAATGTACCACACTTTCTGTATCCATTCCTCCACTGAGGGACATCTAGGTTGTTTCCAGATTCTGGCTAGTATGAACAAAGTTACTTGGAACATGGTTGAGCAAATGTACCTATTAAATGGTGAGGAATCTTTTGGGTGTATGACTAGGAGTGGTATAGCTGGATCTCAATCCAGCAGGGTATCAAAGACAATACCGAGACTCATAGCCAAACTTTGGGCAGAGTGCTGGAATCCTTATGGAAGAAGAGGGAGCTAGAAAGACCTGGAGAGGACAGGAACTCCACAAGGAGAACAACAGAGCCAAAAAGCCAGGGCCCAGGAGCACTTGCAGAGATAGATATTCCAACCAAGGACCATGCATGGGAAGGACCTAGACCCTCTGCGCAGATGTACCCCATGTGCTGCTCAGTTTCCAAGTGGGTTCCCTAGTAAGGGGTACAGGGTCTGTCTCTGACATGAACTAAGTGGTGGGCTCTTTGATCACCTCCCTCTGGGGGTTACAGCCTTGTTAGGTCACAGATAAGGTGATGCAGATAGCCTTGATAAGGAAGGTAGTGTCAGATAGTAGGGGAGGAGGTCCTCCCCTATCAGGGGACTATTGAAGGGCATGGGAGGAGAAGAAGGAGGGTGGATGGGACTGGGAGGAGACAAGGGAGGGGGCTGCAGCATGGATACAAAATGAATAAATTGTAACTAATAAATATATAAATAAAATCAAATTAAAAAATTGAGTGTTTTCCAACAGGAACTCAATGACTGGCTCTTTGACCTCCCCACCCCACAAGGGAGGAGCAGTACTGTGAGACCACAGAGGAGGACTTTGCAGCCAGTCCTGAAAATACCTGACAAAATGGAGTCATATGAAAGGGGAGGAGGTCCTCCCCTATCAGTGGACTTGGAAATGGGCAGGGAGGAGATGAGGGAGGGAGGGTGGGATTGGGGAGGGAATGAGGGATCGGGATACAGCTGGGATACAGAATTAACAAAATGTAACTAATAAGAAAAATAAAATTTAAAAAATTAATTAATCAATTAAAAAATTGAGTGTGTATGCATGTGTGTGTCTGTCTATGTTAAGGAGTATGGTCACGCACATACCATTGCACAAAAATGGCAATAGTATCATATATCTATCCACGAATCTAGCCCTACAGAAGATACTAGGTGGAAAACTCCAACCCAAGGAGATTAACTACACTCAAGAAAACACAGGAAATAAATAATTCCACACCAGCAGAACCATAAGAAGAAAAAGGTGTGGGTATATGCACACACACACACACACACACACACACTACCACCACCACCAACATCAAAATAACAAGAATTGACAGTCATTTAGTCAATAATAGGTCTCAACATCAATGGACTCACTTCCTCAGAGAAAAGACACAGACTATTAGAATGGATGTGAAAACAAGATTCATCATTCTGCTCCATACAAAGAACACACCTCAATATCAATGATATATGTAACATCAGACTAAAAGGTCAGAAAAAGTTTTTCCAAGCAAACAGATATAAGAAGCATGCTGGAGTACTCATTCTTTTTCTTTATTCTTTTTGGTTTTAAATTGTGCTTTAGTTTTCTTCTTTTTGGGGGCTTTGTTTTATTTTTATTTTTATATTTTTGTTAATTACAGTTTATTCACTTTGTATCCCAGCTGTAGCCCCTCTCAATTACCCCTCCCTCCCTCTTCTCCTCCCATGAGCCTTCCCTAGTCTATGGATAGGGGAAGTCCTTCTCTCCTTTCATCTGACCCTAGCCTATCAGGTCTCATCAGGACTGCCTGCTTTGTCTTCCTCTGTAGCCTGGTAGGGCTGTACCTCCAGGGGATGAAATAAACAACCACTAAGTTCATGTCAGAAACAGTCTCTGTTCACCTTACTAGGAAGCCCATTTGGAAACTGAGCAGCAAATGTGCTACATCTGTGCAGGGGTTCTAGATAATATCCATGAATGGTCCTTGGTTGGAGCATAAGTCTCAGAAAAGACCCCTGTGCCCACATTTTTTTTTTTTTTTTGGTTCTGTTGCTCTCCTTGTAGAGCTCCTATCCCTTCCAGGTCTTCCTATCTCCCTCTTCTTTCATAAGATACCTTGCACTCTGCCTAAAGTTTGGCTATGAGCCTCAGCATTTGCTATAATACTCTGCTGGGCAGAGTCTTTCAGAGGCCCTCTGTGGCAAGCTCCTGTACTGTTCCTTGTTTCACCCTCCCGTTTGCCTTTCTGAATGAGGATTGAGCATCTTACTTAGAAATCTGTACACCTAAACAAGCTAATCAAGGGGAACCCTGATAAGATGCTCATTCTTTGTGAAAATTATTTTATTTATTTATTTATTATCTATTACAATTTATTCACTTTGTGTCCCAATTGTAACTCCCTCCCTTGTCTCCTCCTAATCCCACCCTCCCTCCCTCTTCTCACCCTATACCCTTTCCCTAGTCCACTGATAAGGGAGGTCCCCCTCCCCTACTATGAGCTTATCAGGTCTTATTAGGACTGATTGAATCCTGTTTCTCTATGGCCTGGCAAGGCTGCACCCAAGAAGGAGATGATCAGAGAGCCTGCCACTAGTTCATGTTAGATACAGCCCCTGTTTCCATTACTAGCGAATCCTCTTGAAGACTGAGTAGCCAGTGGGTTATAGTTGAGCAGGGTTTTAGGTCCTGTTTTTCCATGCATGGTCCTTGGTTGGAATATCAGTCTCTACAGGACCCCCTAGGCTCAGAATTTTTGGCCCTGTTGATGTACTTGTGGAGTTCCTGTTCCCTCCAGGTCTTTCTATCTCCCCCTTCTTCCATAAGATTCCCTGCACTCTCAACAATGTTTGGCTATGAGTCTCAGCATGTGCTTTGATACCCTTCTGGGAAGAGTCTTTCAGAGGCCCTCTGTTGTAAGATTCTGTCCTGTTCTCTGTCTTTTCCTGCTTCCAATATCTATCCTGTTTGCACTTCTGAATTGTGATTAAGCAGCTTCCTTAGGGTCCTTTTTTTAATTGTTTGTTTGTTTGTTTGTTTATTTATTTATTGAATGTAAATGAGTATTCTATCTACATGTGCACCTGCATGCCAGAAATGGTTATCAGAGCCCAGTAGAGATGGTTGTGAGCCACCATGTGGCTGCTGGGAACTGAACTCAGGACTCTGGAAGAGCAGCCAGTGCTCTTGACTGCTGAGCCATCTCTCCAGCTCCTTCCTTGTTGTTTAACTTCTTTAGGACGATAGATTTTAGTATGTTTATTCTATGTTTGTAGCAGCTTTACTTATAATAGCTGGAATCTGGAAACCAGCTAGATGTCCCTTAACTGAAGAATGAATACAGACATTGTGGCACATTTACACAGTGGAATACTACTCTGCAATTATAAACAAGGAAATCATGAAATTTGTAGACAAATGGATGGAACTAGAAAAGAACATCCTGATTGAGGTTACCGGTAAGCAGAAAGACAAACATGGTACATATTCACTTATAAGTGGATATTAGCCATATGAATTATTTCTTCTGTTAATGGTCTTGGTCATGGTGTCTTATCACAGCAACAGAAAAGTAAGCCAGATAAAAATCAAGCTCACCATCAGAGTAAACAGATTAGCTAAAAAAAAAATGTTAGTCATAATTTAGCAAAGTTTAAATACTAACAAAAATTTAACAAAGTTTAAATACTGCTTATTCATTTAGTCATGTAACCAAGATGTCAAAGTATATTAAAAATGACTCATTTTATATATTCACATAAAATGTCCAGGGAATATTTTTAACAGAAACCCACATAAATAAAGTGTGATTTTGTTTTTGTGAAAAGAATATATATCCTGAAATGTTGTTGGAATTCAACTGTAATAATTACCTTTTCTAGAGAATATAATGAAGTGTTGTATAAAGAAATGTTATACCTTATACTGAAAAATTGTCTAATATTTTCTGACATTTATTTCTTTTTAGTTATTTGTTTCATTTGAAATCACTGTGAAAATGAAGCTAGTTCTTTATCTTTCTCACAGTTCTAACATGTGACTATTTTGAACTTTAATTAGATGTTAGAATAGTCTTATATTTTCTAATAAAATACAAATAAACACCACATGACTGTGTCAAAAATGAAACGTGAGTAGGGTGTCTTGAAGAGGCCACTGTATCTTCTTTAAATATTCAGACACAGCGTGGTTTCCTAAAATCCTGAGAAAAAAAGTTTTTACTTCAAGCATTGTGGCAATTTTTAAATTTTTTTTTTCACAAAGAAGTAAGAAATAGCCAGACATTCTAGGTGAACTTTTGATATGATATAAAATCAGATACAATGGAGTTTGAAAAGATGGCTCAGTGGTTAATGAGCTTGGGTAATAATAAGGGTCTCAGTTGGGATAGCCAGAATATTGCCGAGGTCTGGGCTATGAGCCAGCTTCTCAGATGTCTGGGTTCTTCCCAGACATGAAAAAGAATTGAGCACATGGGGAAAAATGTAAAGACTAGGAAAAAGTGAAAACAAGTGTTTATTGAAGGAGAAACAAAGAGAAGAAATTGCCTGGTCTGGAAGGATAGTTTTCAGAGTTGGTAGACTAGTTGGTGGACTATGAGCTAGTCTTTCATAGTGCCCCTGAGTCCTCTTCTCAACTGATGCTCTCTCCTCTCTCTCCCTCTTCCTGATATGTGGAGGTGATCAAAGAGCTAGCTGCTGAGTTCAAGTCAGAGAGTGTAATTGTTCCCCTTACTAGGAAACCCACTTTGAGACGGAGCTGCCATGGGCTACATCTGTGCAGAGATTCTAGGTTGTCTCCATGAATGATCCTTGTTTGGATTATCAGTCACAGAAAAGACCCCTGGGCCCAGATGAATTTTATAATTGGTTTTCCTACCTATTTCTGTGAAGAACTGGATGGGTGCATTGAATAGATCTTGGTAGAAGTATCATTTTCAAAATGTTAATTCTACCAGCCCATAGCACGTGAGGCATTCTCATTTTCCAGTATTCTTCTCAATTTATTTCTTTGGAAATTTAAAGTTCTCATTGTAATGAACTTTCACTTTCTTGGTTATATTTATTCATAGATACTTTTCTTTGAGCTTTGTTAATACTAGTCCTGGTTAAATGTTTTAACTGAATCTGATGTCTCTAACAATTATCAAACAGGGCTTTTGTGCCAAACTCTTACAGTGTGATCTTCAGCAAGTATTCTTCTCTTCATTTCGGTTTTGTCATTTGTAAATCTGGTGACAGTGGTGTTTCTGCTCTGTGACAACCTGATGGATGGAGAGGAAGTGAACAAGAGCTGTGACTTATCCGCCTGGGGTGCAGAACAGAGTAGGCTGAATTAGTAGTTTTCTTATAAACATTAAGGGCTAAAGGACATTGTCATTCTCTAAGGAAAAATAAGAATCTGATGTTTAGATTTGGATCCAGAGAGAAGTTAGCGGCAAGCATATGCCACATTTTCAGGCAAATTGTCTCTTTAAAAAAATACCCACAGGATTTTTGAGTAATCAGTTGTTAAAATGATTACTTGGAAACTGGGTCATGGATTTTAAAACTAATTTTCAAAACAAGGAAAATAAAGCTTTCATCATCACAATCTGTTACGAGGCAGCAGTTAGCTCTTCTAATTGCACCTCAAACCAAAACAGAACTGACTCTCGAAAAAATTCGGTTTTCTGTCTGTTTTTCATACCAAACCTTAAAATTTTGTGGATTTAAATTATGATTACTGCCAACATTCAAACGATAGGACTTTTTAAGATCAAAATATGAACAATACAATCTAAGCCACACTTTATTGTGGTTATAACTGGAGGGGAAATTTTATTTTCCTTTGATAAATGATGGAAGAACAGTATGCTAAGCTTTGTTGTGGAAACTGTATGTCTTCTTGAGAAACATGGGAAACCAGATATAAAGAATGCTTGGGGTTTGACACAGCCTAATAGAAGTGACAGAGACTTGGGGAGAGGAATAAGACCACTGAAACTAGAAAAAAATCCATAAAAAACAAAGCTCTTATCTGACAAGTTCAGGTATAGCCTGAGCAGAGATGATGCTGATGAGGCCAAGGGAGAGCAGAAGGTAACAGAGGAGCATCAGTTGACCAGGTCAGGTCAAGGGAAAGCAGAAGGCATCAGGTGACTGAGCATCACCCCAACCCAGAGAAACCTGAACCACAGCAGGAAAGAAAGTATGTTTAGTAGTCCAGGGAGCTTAAAAACAAAACGGAGAAGAGGAATTGGATACCAGAAACATTTCACGACACTGTAATGAGATCTGGTTGCTGGTGGATTCATGCCCCAAGGAATACAATGCAAGTCCTGTCATCTGAAACATGTTGAATTAGAGAAAGAGAAATCTGCCTGGAAAGACACTTACTACATTACAGTGTTCTATAAACTCGATATGGTCAATTTTTTTCAAATTCTGCCTTATGACTGAATCATTAGCCCATGAAATCACCCAGTTAGAGGTAGGGTACCAATTACTTGGATGGAATTATGTTCTCTCTAAGACCTGATGACTCTACACTTCTCTTCTTTATCTAAATCCAGTTAGCTGTGAATTCACTCAGACAACCTGACAACCTAGCTAGGGAACTTGCACTGCCCACATAAAGCATTACTGTAGGGGCTCCTTTGCACCAGCACACTCCAGAGAATGGAGGAAAAACAGAAAATTGACACCCTTGGCTACTTCCCTTTGTTGATTTGATCTTAACTCTCTCTTCATGGCAGGCTCTCTCTTCTTGTTTGCTCTCAGGGAATATTTGTCACCCACCATGGTTCAGCATTTCATCTTTCTAGGAATGCAGATTTGTAGAATATTGTATTAGGAAAGAGCAACACTGTCTGGAAACAGCAGCAGAGTGCTTTTCTTTCCTGAGGAGAAAGGATGAGGTCAGCAGAACTCCACTCTCCACAGCAAACTGAAACTACCAGCTTTTACTCTGGTTATAGATGTTAATAAATCTTGGGGCTTTAACAGCTGTGTAATCCGTCATTTCACTGTTTTAGTATGTTATCATTTTTTTTTTTTTGATGATGGACTCAGGTGCTTTTAACACAGTCTTGAACAATAATTTGGGTGAACTAGATACAGAAATTGAATAGTCATGGATATTTGCAGTCCTGATCTTTGGTCCTGTAGCACCTCCCATTCTCACTTTCCTTTTGTTGTGCCCAATTCTACAGACCCAAAAAGACTGCCAGGAGTCAAGTCAGTTGCAAAATACATGAGGATCTTTTTATTACAAGTTATAGCTTGGGCCCATACCCTCACTAACACAGCTGTTGAGAACAGAGAGCCTCACGGTCAGGGTAGGTGGTTGATTAAATATTCCAGTCCCTCTCAGTGCTCCCAAAGCAGGGAAATTCCAAAGCAGGGATGTTGCATTTTAAACTGATTGGCTATAGGAAGGCCTCCAAACCATTAATGATCTGGCTTCCCTTGTTTGTCACTCCTAGGAGAGAGGGGTGATCTGGGCCAGTTTCTTCTTTTTTTTTTTTAATAATAACACATTTCAGTCAAAGCCAGGCCCATCTAGGGATGTCTTTTTTTTTAAAGATATTATTTATTTATTATGTATACAATGTGTGTTTTCATGTATACCTGCACGCCAGAAGAGGGCAGCAGATTTTATTTTAGATGGTTATGAGCCACCATGTGGTTGCTGGGAATTGAACTCATGACCCTTGGAAGAGCAGCCAGTGCTCTTAACCTCTGAGCCATCTCTCCAGCCCCTCTGGGCCAGTTTCTTAGCATCTGTATCTCTAGTGGGAAGGAAAGAATGCAGTAAGGCTGGTTCCCCCCCACAGGTGGCTGGGCTTATCTCCAACTATCTGGCCTTTGTTCAAGCTTGTGCTTTATACTTTAATTCAATAACACCCCCTCAAAAAAGACTAATTTTTAATTCTTGATTTCTCACTTACTGACAACATTTTAGTGAAGGAAAGGACTTTCCTTTTTGATTGCTAAAACTAGAAAATAGGAGCTAATTACCTTTCACTGTTAGATTCTATGTTTTTGAAGTGGGCCATCTACACTAAATAACTGGAAGGAAAGGCACTTTTTTTTAAAGGTGTATAAAGGGCTACTGGTTCTGGTTGTATCACTGAGAATGCCATATACTGAAACTGCCAACTGGCCAGTTTTCTAAGCTATATCAAAATATTCCATGCAGTCATTTTAGCAAGCTGATTTACAATGGTATTGTGCTAGATAATTTTATGTCAGCATGGCACAAGTTAGAGTCATTTGAGAAGAGGGAACCTCAACTGAGAAAATTTCTCTACAACATTGACCTTTGGGTAAGACTGAAGAGGGCGTGAGGAACCAACTAGTAAATAAACAACACTCCTCAATGGCATCTGCATCCATATCTGCCTCCAGGTTCCTGAGTTGAGTTCCTATCTTGACTGCCTTTGATGATGGACTGTGATGTGGAACTGTAAACTTGAAAAAAAAAAAAAAAAAAAAAAAAAAAAAAAAAAAAACAAAAAACGTTCATCCCCAAGTTGCGTTTGGTCCTGGCGCTTTCTCTCAGCAATTATGCCTTGACTAAGTCAGATGGAATATATGACATCACTGTGTATTGTCAACCTCATCTTGACATTGAAAGTTAGCTGTTGTATAGGAACTCACAGTTCCCTCAACCTTGTCCTCTTCCTCCTCTTCATTATCTGGAAAACAGAATAGAATAGTCCAGATTTAACTAGCACTCCATACATAGGGATTGGTCCAGAATTTAGCCAGGAACCTGGAAAGGCAGTGACTCTTGGGTCCCATTTACATTTGTGCTTTTGCAACTTATACTCAGATCATTTTCACTGTGAATAACATTATAGCTGTGCACAAGAACTCTAACAAATGCCCTCTGAAACATGTGCATTTGTTTATGTGATGGCATAGAAGTATTGCCTGCTATTTTAAACTTCAGAAAATTAAGTTATGTAAAAAGAGTAAAAATGGCTGAGTGTGAAATATGCAGGTAAATGGTGGTACCTGGAAAGGATCATCCTGAGTGAGCTGTCCCAGAAGCAGAAAGACACACACGGTGTATACTCACTCATATAGACATATAATATAGGATAAAATTAATAAAATCTGTACATCTAAAGAAACTAATCGAGAGAGAGGACCCTGACTAAAACGCTCAATCCCCATCCTGAAAGGCAAATAGATGGACAGCAGAAGAAGAAGAAAACAGGAAACAACCTAGGAACCTGCCACAGAGGGCCTCTGAAAGACTCTGCCCTGCAGACTATCAAAGCTTATGGCCAACTGTTGGGCAGAGTGCATGGAATCTTATGTAAGAAGTGGGAAATAGTAGGTTATGGAGAGGACAGAAACTCCACAAGGAGAGCAACAAAACCAGAAAATTAGAACACAGGGGTCTTCCCAGAGACTCATACTCCAACCAAGTACCAGGCATGGAGATAACCTAGAGCCCCTGCAAAGATGTAGCTCATGGCAGTTTAGTGTCCAAGTGGGTTCCATAGTAATGGGAAGAGGACTGCCTCTGACATAATCTGATTGGCCTGCTCTTTGATCACCTCCCACTGAGGGGGGAGCAGCCTTACCAGGCCACAGAAGATGACAATGCAGCCACTCCTGATGTGATCTAATAGACTAAGATCAGAAGGAAGGAGAGGAGGACCTCCCCTATCAGTGGACTTGGGGAGGGGCATGCATGAAGAAGGGGGGAGGGGCTTATGGGACTATAGAAAGTGAATAAAGTGTAATTAATAAAAAAATAAAATAAAATTATACATCAAAAAAAATGGCTTAGTGAGTATATATACCACAATTTCTGTATCCATTCCTCCATTGAGGGACATCTAGGTTGTTTCCAGATTGTGGCTATTATGAATAGAGCTGGTACAAACATGATTGTATACTTGAGCATATTTTGATATATGCCTAGGAGTGGTATAGCTGGATCTTGAGGTAACACTACTACTAATTTTCTGAGAATGTGTCAGATTGTTTTCCAAAGTGGTTGTACAAGTTTACATTCCCACCAGCAATGGAGGAGAGCTCTCTTTTTCTCCACATTCTCTCCAGCATGGGTTTTTAATTGAGTTTTTGATCTTAGCCATTTTGATGGGCATAAGGTGAAATCTCAGGGTTGTTTTGATTTGCATCTCCCTGATGACTAAGGATACTAAGCATTTCTTTAATTGCTTCTCTGCCATTCGATAATCCTCTATTGAGAATTCTCTGTTTAGCTCTGTACCTCATTTTTTAATTGGATTACTTGGTTTGTTGGTGCTTAAGTTCTTGAGTTCTTTATATATTCTGGATAGTAGCCCTCTGTCAGATAGCTATAGGGTTGGTGAAGATCCTTTCCCAATCTGTAGGCTGTCATTTTGTTCTGACAACAGTGTCCTTTGCTTTACAGAAGCTTTTCAGTTTCATGAGGTCCTTTTTATTGATTGTTGATCTTAGAGACTGTGCTGTTGGTGTTCTGTTCAGGAAGCTGTCTCCTATGCCAATGAGGTCAAGGCTCTTCCCCACAATGACAATACAGGGAGAAGACTCCGGCTCAGATGCAGCCCGTAGACTGTCTCCAAGTGTGGTCCCTAATAAGGGGAGCAGGGATTTTCTCTGCCATGAACTCAGTGGCAGGCTCTCTGATCACCTTCCCCTGGAGGTTGCAGCCATGCCAGGCCACAAAGAAAGACAATGCAGCCAGTCCTGATGAGACCTGACAGGCTAGGGTCAAATACAATGGGAGGAGGACCTCCCCTATCAGTGGACTAGCGGAGAGGCATAGGAAGAGAAAATGGAGGGAGGATGGGATTGGAAGGAGATGAGGGAGGGGCCACAGCCAGGATACAAATTAAGTGAATTGTAATAAATGATAATAAAAAGTAATAAAAACAGTATGAATCATGCTTTCTTTTCTAACCTAAGAAAGTTGTTTAGATATTTTCTTTCAGAAATGTCTTAATAGATATGTCAACATTCTGTTATAAATAGAATCTGTGCCTACCCTTTAAATCATATTTAAGGTTGTAGTTACTCAGCTTTCTTTGACTTCCTAATAGATACCTTGCTAACGTAAAACTATCTTTATTCAAAAGACATTAAAATGACTGTCATATTTACCCATAGTGGCCTCTGAAAATGATCACAAACATTGTTACTTACTGACTATAGTCCATCACATTCTTGAGGTGATACTGGAAAAGTGTGGTGACAGAATGTTGTCTCTACTAAGTTATATGAGCCAAGAGCACTTGGCATGCACATATAAGATTAGGGACAGTTTGGCAATACAAAATGCAGTTTCTCATTAAATTCCGCTGCTTTCCACCGAGTCACAGAACAATACAAACCTTCAGTAGCCTTGCCACACAGCCTTCTCCTTTAACATATATGAACCGGGATAAACAGAGAAAAACAGAACTCGGAAGGCTTAAACAAACCACTACCGCCAGTGTGTGATTAGCAAGCCCCATCACTTTTTTCCATACACATGCATTTCTCTGGGAAGAGACATAGCTCAAAAACCCAAAATCCTTGGCAGTCATTTCCTTAGAGTCCAATTTCTGACCTGAACTTCACCCTTCTCAAAGAAAAAAAAAAAGTTTACTTCTGCAACAACTCTCAGTCCAAGGGTATGAGAAACATCAAGTTCTTCCCACAGACTAGGTCTTTGGTGGCTGTTCTGAAGCAGCTCTCCAAATCTGGAGAAGCTGTACTTCTTCCTTCCCAGCTTACCAATGGCGACTTGTTTTAACACTACGTTTGTCTTTGAGTTGTTTCATTTCAACAATTCCCCTCTTTGATCCATTGTTAAAATAGAACAGAGCCACAGCCCCAGACTACAAAAACCTCAATTCTTCACAAATTTAACAGACTTGACTCAACTGAAAAATCCTTTATTTTCTATAAGCACCAAACCATAGTTTTATTATAGGAAATACAATCCACTTATTCTTTTTTTCCTTAAGTTCTCCACATGATTCTAGCTTCAAACACCTTATGAAGTAGCATTTATTATTTAAGCAGACCTCATCACTTACATGGTAATTCTTAGTGTAGGACTAGGCAGTCACAAGCAAAATGCTTTCTAAGAAAATATACAAGGTTGCAGAAATACTCAGAAAGGATTTAAAGGTGCTAAAGCTCTCCTCTTCAGCTGTGGGACATGGGTGATGCTACAGGGTCAGGGTCACTTTGAATTGTTGCTCCAAGGACAAGCTGGGTAAAGTATTGTTCTTTCAGGAGAGACTGGGGCACTTATTTTCACAGAATGTTAAAAGATTTACTATGAAAAACCCGGGGAACAAAGACATTGATATTCTGTTGCTTTCCCTTACTGAGCTTTCTTCTGCTTCTGGCTAGATTTTTGTTATTGTTTGCTAACAACTGGATCCAAAGCCAAAGAGAAACAAAAGAGTTTGAGATGGGGATACTTGGTTATCTTTTCTTGCCTTTTATATGGATGTTCTCTGCATATTTAATGTGAGTGGACAGGTAGAGGCAACTTTAGACAAAGTCATTTTCATACCACAAAATCATGTGTCCCACATCATGGGTAATTTAATATTTTTGTTTTTGTCCCTCTAGAGAAAATTTCTGAATTTCATATTTTCATTCTGTAATTTTTTGACATTGTAAATAGAGCATCATTTTTGTAATCTTTATTTTTAACAGAAAGTGATTGGTATTCAATTATGTTATTTGTATGTTATGATTTTCAATACCCTGAGTTATTTATTCTTAACTTCTTCTAGAACGTTTTATTTACTCTTTGAGAATTCCATGTGTAAATACAATATATTTCAAACATATTTACTTCCTTTCCGACGGCTCCTTGGTCTATCTCCTGCATCTCCTTTTTTGTTTTATAACTTTGTTTTTGTTGTTTTTTATAATCCACCAAGTCCCATTTGCATGGTCCACATACAACTGGGTATAGGATCAAACACTGGAGAATGATCAGCCTACGGGATCCACATACCAAAAGTCAACTTAGGGATGAAGGCCCATGTACCCCTACTCATAATGTATACTGGATTGATCTTTTGAAGATCTTATGCAGGCAACCTTAGCCACAGTTTCTGTAAGTTCAGAATATACTTTTTTTCCCCTTCCTGGTCCTTCCTGACAACTGGCATTTATATTCTTTTTGCTTCTTCTTTTGTGATTTTTACTGAACGTTGAAGGAGGGTTATGATAGAAATGTCTTGTTTATGACTGAACAGTCCATAGACAACTTATTTTTCTCCACTTTGATCACTTATGAACTTCTGTATTAAAGGAAAGGGTTTTGCCAGGAAAGGGCTTTAAGTTTTTATTCTTCTAATTTCTGAATCTTCAGAATTCTGATAGAGAATTCCTCTTTGCAGCTCAATTCTAAGTAACACACCTGAATTAAATTTCATTTTCCATGAGAAAGGTTTTTGATAGCTTCACATTTTCTCAGAAACTAGTGTGCTTTGCTCTTTGGATCCAGTACAGGTCCCAGCAAACTCCCAAAGCTCATAATCATACCTGGAATAAAAACTCAACCAAGAGCAGCTGAGAGGGCTCAGACAGCTTCTCAAGCATGACTATTTGAGTTCACATCCCCAGAATTCACTTAATGCTGGAAGGCTGCAGTAGCCCACCCATAACTCAAGCACTCACAGCGGATCTCTGGGACAAGCTGCATACTCAGAGTAGTTTCCTAATTGACTAGTTCTGTGTTCAACTGGCTAAATGAATAATGTGGAGAGGTACTGAGAAAAATACCCAGCATAAACCTTGAATCACCAAATATGCATGTATGCAAGAACACCCCACATTCATGAGCCCACATACACACAAGCATGTGAAATGCATGTTTATATCACACATACAAAAATAATCATCACCACAAGCACCTACCAATATCAAAATTGAAAACTTGTAAGTTTTTAGTATATTTTAATTCATTTGTTATATAAAGCAATTCAGGAAGATAAAGGATTTACTGGTGTTAATTCTACTAGAATTGCAACAATTTTGATGAGCCTTTCTTTATCCATTTTATTTTCCTAAAAACACATCCATTTTAACACAAGTAAGTGTCAGTGAAAACTGTAAAGTAAGAAATAATGGACCTCAATATGTGAGGATTCTTGAAGGCATAAAAGAGATTAGTGTGTGATGAGGCGCCCTGCCCTGCTAGGGAAGGTGAAAGGGGAGGCTCCAAAGAGCACATGGGAAATGAGTTTGGCTCCAGATGAGCTGAGACAGAGCAGGTTAGTGGAGCAGAGGGTACGACCACTGCCTTCATCACTGTTCTCCAAGCTCAGTTCCTTTATCACAACATAAAAAACCAGAAATGAGAAATCAGGGAAATTTTTTCTTTGTCCTTTCACTTTTTCTTTCACATTTTCTTTCGTCTTCAAGCAGGTTGCAGATTTGTTGGTCAGGTAATTTTTCCTAAGACGTGATTGGAGCAGATTTGACGGTGTGAGCATATTAAACACGAGGGCAGCTCTGCGTGTCCTGACTGCAGAAACCGCAAAGTAGAAGGGAAGAAAGATGAAGCAGGTGCTGCTTGCTTTTCCATACAGTCAGGAGCTACACTCATGCCCTGCCTCTGGCAAACATCACGCAGATTCCTCTGTTTCTCAAATAAGTAGTGTCCTATCGCTTCTAGAGAATATGGAGTCTGATGTGAGAGTCAAATAACTAAATGTGTTATGCACACATTTACTGATTATGGTGGTGGCAAAAGGCAAATCGAATGTTTTCATAAACAAATGAAAGAATGTTTTATAAAAAAGAATGTATGGTAGTGTCTGGGATATGATTCAGGGGACAGAGCACTTGTCCTGTATGTAGGCAGCCTTGAATTCCATCCTCCACACTGAATGAACCAGGCTTGCCATCATCTGTAACCTTTGCACTTGGCAGGAGGTGGCAGGAGGAGCATCCCTCGTAGCCGTATCATTGGCCTCCGAGGATCCCTGTAGTCTTTCTCAATATGCACTTAGCTGTTAGAACTACACAGACAATATATGACTTTACTCGGCACTGAAAAATGACCCTCACCATCATCAGCCCATGGACTACTGTCCTTGTCTGTGCCCAGAAAGCAAGGAAGGCAACTAAGAACTGCCTGCAACCGCAGCTCCAAAGAATGAGACACCTCTGTGCTATGCAGGCGCTTAGACCCATGATCACATAATGGCATGCAGACACATAGTTAAAAACAATGATAATGATTAAAACCTAAAAAAAGATGATGTGTTTACGTTGGGAGGTGTGAATAAAATGCATCTAGGTAAGCAAGCAGACATAAATAAGAAGGCCTTGAAACTGAAGAACACTCACAAGAAACCATCAGCCTAGGGGTCATCATTTGCTGGTCATCAGCATTTTGAAGGCTCTAAAATTCCAGTCTTGGGATTGTCAAGGAAAATGGACTAGAATAAAAAAAAATTACATCTGTAGCCATTTAGCCACGTAACACTATTGCAAATGGGGCACACAACATTCAGTCTTATCTGTGCAAAGGGTTGAATAGAAGACAGAAATCATCCTTCATGATAAACTACCACTCCTGAGCCCCATTATTTAGCAGGGCAAATTACACCTGCAGTTCAAAAGCAGAATTGCTTACCTGGAGCCAAGGCTCTAAATTGTTTCTCATGTTATTACTTCTAGCTCCTACATTACAAATTAATAAGGGCTTTTAGGAAAAATTAAAGATAGCTGATGTTAGAAAAGCTGAAAGTAGAAGGAAAAGCTTTGCTTTTCTCAACTTATTCTGATCTTCCTTAACTTCAATAAGGGGCTAAGTTGTACCTGTGTTCACTATGCAGAATGAGAAAAAGTGAGTCCATAGAAACAGCAGAGGAGATAAAGTAGATGTCAGCATATGCCCTCACACAGAAGGTCAGGACTGTCTGATACAGGACTGACAAGGGATATGAGCAGGAAAGCAGTCTCAAGTACAGAAGAGCTCAGACACATACAGATGGACAAATGAAAAGGCCACAGTACTGACACCAAAGTGGTGAATGAGCTTGTCATCCTATATACCCTCCTATATGGATGACTATCTTTGTCACAAAGGAAGAGATTGAGAACCAAAACAGATATTGAAGGAAAATATCTACAAAACAGTAAAACACATTGAGCATTGCTCAGCATGCAGGGAAAGGGAGTCTCCAACAATAAACAGTGAAATTCTCACTGGCCAGCAGCACAGGGCAGAGTAGAAAGGAATCTCAGAAGGTCCTCCCCGGTTCCCACACACGGTGGTCAAACTGCCAACTGTCCTCTCCATTACACTTGCCTGAAGAAGGTCTTTTATTCCTTCCTTACTCCCTCTCAGGCTGAGATGGCGCCTGTCAAGAACCTGGGTTCAAGCCATCTCTTTGCCTCAGCCTCCACAGTTTCTGAGATTATAGGGTTTTTGCTATCAGTAAGCCTGGCTTGCTTGTACACTCTCTATTGCATTATACCTCTCATGGAAACTTAAACTGAGAGTCTTGGGTCAGTCAGTAATATCTCACCAGAAAGCAGTATGATATAGGCATAAAATCTGGTTTTAGGCCATTCATACAAAGAGAGAGATTTCCTTGCACTTATCTGAAATATGTTTTCAAACAATAAAACAGGGCCAAGTCCCCATTTTTCTGAGTGTTCCTTTTCTTCAAGAACTACAATAATAAGTAGACATATGTTGTATGTATGTGTATACACACATATTTTTACATATTATTTATATCATTATATATTATATACTAAACATTTTTATATCACAATACACTTAACATATATACCATATATTATATAAAAATATAAATGCATTAAATTTATATATACTTGAGCCTGCTCAAATACACAAAAAGGACATTTGCTCAACCATGTTTGTAGCAGCTTTATTTGTAATAGCCAGAAGCTGGAAACAGCCCAGATGCCCCTCAACTGAAGAATGGATGCAGAAATTGTGGTACATCTATACAATGGAGTATTACTCAGCAATGAAAAATAAGGAAATCATGAAATTTGCAGGTAAATGGTGGGACCTGGAAAGGCTCATCCTGAGTGAGTTGTCCCAGAAGCAAAAAGACACACAAGGTATATACTCACTCATATAAACATACAACATAGAATAAACCCACTAAAATCTGTACATCTAAACAAACTAAGCAAAAGAGAGGACCCTAACTGAAATGTTCAATCCCCATCCTGAAAGGCAAAGAGGATGGACATCAGAAGAAGAAGAAAACAGAAAACAACCTAGGAACCTACTACAGAGAGCCTCTGAAAGCCAGAAGAAGAAAACAGGAAACAACCTAGGAACCTGCCACAGAGGGCCTCTGAAAGCCTCTGCCATGCAGACTGTCAAAGCAGATGCTGAGCCTGATGGCCAACTGACAGGCAGAGTGAATGGAATTTTATGTAAGAAGTAGGAAATAGTAAGAGCTGGAGAGGACAGGAACTCCACAAGGAGAGCAACAGAACAAGAAAATTTGAACACAGGGAACTTCCCAGAGACTCATACTCCAACCAAGGACTATTCATGGAGATAACCTAGAACCTTGACAATGCAGACACTTCTGATGAGAACTGATAGACTAAGATCAGAAAGAAGGAGAGGAGGACGTCCCCTATCAGTGGACTTGGAGAGGGGCATGCATGCAGAAAGAGGGGGGAGGGTGGGACTGGGAGGGGAGGAGGAGGGGCTATGGGGGGATACAAAATGAATAAAATGTAATTAATAAAAGTTAAATAAAATTATATATAAATTATTCATATATAATATAAATTATTTATATATAAATTACAACATATATAAATATAATATATAATAAAAATACAGTATGTTTACAATCACATATATTTTATATTATATATAAATACATAATTCTAAATATACAACATATTTATAATTACAAATACTTTATTTTCTGTGTGTGTGTGTGTGTGTCTGCGCACGCATGCATGTGGTACTGCAGCCATTTCATGAACAAACTGTGAAATACATTAAACGTGAGAGGAAGGGCAATGGAGGAACAAGCAAGAAAAAAAAACAAAAACAAAAAAGAACAAAAATAAATTTGTCTCCGTGTTTTTTTTTTTTTTATTGCTGTGATAAGATACAATAATCATGGCCACCCATAGAGACGCTTATTTGGGGATTAAGTTTCAGAGATTTAGAGACCATGACCATTGTGATGAAATCACGGCTGTAGGTCGGCTGGAGTCCAGCTGAGAGATTACATCTTGATACACAACTCTAGGCAGAGAGAACATGCTGGGAATGGCATGAGTCTTTGGAGACTTCAAAGTCCATGCTAGTGACATACCTTCCCCAACAGTTAAACCTCCTAATCATTCCCAAACAGTTCCAGCAGTTGGGATCAGATATCGAAACATATGAGCCCATAGGAACCATTCTCTTTCAAACTACCACATGTGACAAATGTATAAGGAAACGTCAGTATGAAACCCACCTCTTTACTTACTAATCAAAACTAATTTAAGAACTGAGTTTGAGAGAGCAGATTAAAACCTGCACTTGGGACTGGACATGGTGGTACTTACTTGAAATCCCAGCACACATAGGGTGCAGTCTAGTTGTTTTCTGTCATTCTGACTTCACTCTACACTGAATAGTGAGTTCAGGACCAGCCACTGACTACTTAGTGATACTTTGTCTTCATAATTAAAACAAAATAAAAATAAATTGGTCTCTTGAGATAACACTGGATTTCTACATCAATTGAAATAATTGACTTCAGACTTCTAGCTATATTAAATAATTCAACATCCTTGTTTGTTCTGCCATCATGATCCAATTATTCTTCTATTTCCATTTTTAAAATTTAAAATGCATATTCAGTAGCAATAATATAGCATCTTCAAATGGCCTCCTAGCCTTCTTGAACAATTGATGTTTCAAGAAGAAAGGGTGAACACAAAGAGAGATATTAAATGACAGACATTAAAGAAAATGAGATAGGACTTCTAATTGAGGTTATGTGATATACATTCTCTAAATTTTTATTATGCTATACAGACTTTAAGAAGGGAGAATACTACTCGGGAATCAAAAACGAGGAAATCATGAAATTAGCAGGCAAATGGTGGGATCTAGAAAAGATCATTCTGAGTGAGGTATTCCAGAAGGAGAAAGAGACAAATGGTATATACTCATTCATATAGTCCTATTTTAAGATATGATAAATATAATGAAATCTATACACCTAAAGAAGATAAATAAGAAAGAAGACCTGGGGTAACATGATCAATCCTCACTTAGAAAGACAAATGGGATGTGCATTGGACATAGGAGAAAACAAGTAACAGGACAGAAGCCAACCACAGAGGGCCTCTGAAAGACTCTACCTAGCAGTGTATCAAAGCAGATACTAAGACTCATAACCAAACCTTCGGCAGAGTACAGGGAATCATATGAAAGAAGGGGGAGATAATATGACCTGGAGAGGACAGGAGCTCCACAAGGACCAAATATATCCGGGCATAAGGGTCTTTTCTGAGACTGATTCTCCAACCAAGGACCATGTATGGATATAACCTAGAACCTCTGCTCAGATGTAGCTCATGGTGGCTCAGTAACCAAGTGGATTTCCCTAGTAAGGGGAATGGGGACTTTTTCTGACATGAACTCAATGGTAGGCTCTTTGACCTACCCCCCCCCCGCAAGGGAAGAGCAGCTCTGCTAGGCCACATAGGAGGACTTTGCAGCCAGTCCTGAAGATACCTGATAAATCAGAGTCAGTGAAAGGGGAAGAGGTCCTCCCCTATCAGTGGACTTGGAAAGGGGCAGGGAGAAGATGAGGAAGGGAGGGTGGGATTGAGAGGGAATGAGGGAGCAGGATACAGCTGGGATACAGAGTTAATAAAATGTAACTAATAATAAAAATAAAAAGAAGGGAGATTGAGAAGTATAAACAATAACCTGGGATAACACCTACACTAACATACATACATACATACACACACACACACACAGAGAAATAATACACACATATTAAACAAAGTCTATTATTTTATTTATTTGGCTATGTGTTGTAAATTATTTGGTTGTAGTTAAAGTCTAGCAACATAGTCTAAGATCTGAACTGTTCATAGTTAATTATTAGGGTAGTGATAAGTAGACGATTATTAGGCTGTCAAAATAGCAACATATGAAAGAACTTAGTATGTCTGTTTTTTAGTAACTGCCTATTAAATTTCTGTTAAAATTTGATAATATTTTATGATCGATGTTTATTAATGAAAGTAACCCCAATGAGTGAATACCATGCCCCTCAAATGAGAGTATACTTAATTATGCTTCAGCTGTTAGTAATATTGGAATTTCTTTCTCATACACTAACTTGTGTTGGAAAACAGAAATGGAAACATGGACTCCAGTGTGCAATACCTGTTTGGCAATTTAGTAACTCTGGCATTGAAAGAAGTTCTCCAAAGTTAAAAAGATAGATAAAGGGCTCTTTCTTGAGCTTCCAACTGAGTGGGCTGCTGGGATAAAATCACTTGAAAAAATTCTGGCCCTTCTGCAAAAGACATCAAATTAAACCAATCCCAGTAGCCAGACAGTCTTTGGCTATAAAGTCCTACAAAAGGGGGCAGCAAATTTAATGTTTTGATGCCTGAATCTTCAAGAAGGAAACAAAAGGAAAAGTACTCAGTGCAAATGGACAGTTTTCAAAGAACTTGAAAGACATGGAGGTGTTCACAAGGTCATCATTTGCTACAAAGACTTTTTAATTAATTTCCTCTCTGTCTGCTATGAGTGCTTTATCCCAGTTTTTTTTTTTTTTGAAATATGTGTCATAGTTGACTGGAGACATATTGGGTGATAAATTTTGGGACTCTATTGGTGTGTCCACATGCCAGTCTGAGCTCCTGTGCAGATCACAACTGCCTTATGCTGAGGCTGATCTTCTTCAGTATCTGACAGTCACAGCTTCTGGTTTCCTGATGTCCTAGTTTCATTTCTGTTGCTGTTGTAAAACAAGCTGACCAAAACCAAGTTATTGGAGATGGGGTCATCTTTCTTACAATTCTGAATTATAGTCCATAATTTTGAAGAAGTCAGGCCAGGAACTCAAGCAGCTAGTCCGGTTACATTGGCATGTGTTCTATAGCCAAGAGTAAAAGAGAAAATAAATGCATCCTTGCTTGCTCCCTTTTCCTGTTCTATATAGTTCAGCATTCCTTACTTCAGGACTGGTAATGCCCCTAGTGAAATGGGTCTTCTAAGTCCACCAACAACTAAAACAATCCCCCACAGGAATGCCCACTGACCAACCTGATCTAGGTAATTCATCATTAACACTGTTTCCAGGTGATTCTAGACTGCATCAATTTGAGAGTTTTAACTAATCACCACAACTGATTCCTCATTCCTCTTTGATTTTCTTCCACTAATGGAAGCGCTGTTTATCAGAACCCCAGGTGTATAATACTTTCTTTTGGCTGCCATAGAGATTTCCTAAGAATATTATCTCATGCACTCTCAGTGTTATAAAATCATGGTGTTTCCTCGTTTCCTCCTCTTCCAACTCTCCATTCCACCCCATCCCATCCCATTTCATTCCATTCCACTCCATTCCACTCCATTCCATTCCATTCTACTCCACTCTACTCCACTCCATTCTAAATCAATTACCTATCCCATCCCATTCCATTCCATTTCACTCTATTCCATTCCAACCCATCTTATCCACCTCATCCCATCCCATCCCATCCCATCCCATCCCATTCTCCTAGCAATTAGCCCCTGTGACTGTATGAGAGCTGCGTGACATATAAAAGGAGGTGAAAATTGTGGTACAGGAGGTATCCCAGACCCTTCCCAAACATCCCTGAAGCTATATATATAAACTCGAATCTCCACTCTCTCCCCCTAGCCTTTATGAAATTGGTCTAAGATAGAATTTTAGGGTGCAAAATGCAGGAATTTGTGCTTTCTATCCAGAATAATCAATTAAAACCTATTTAGCTGATTTATTTCTCTGTGAAATGTTACTATTTTCCAGGAATGAAATCTGGTGATACAAGGCTTTCAAAATATTAAGTATTCTTAAAAAAATGTTCCTTGTATCCTTGTTCTGCTAACAGTGACTTCCAAGAAGAAATGACAACTCCCTTCCTTGCATTCATGTTTAGAAATTTAACTCTCACCCTTCCATTCGTACAACGAGACAAAGAAACATCATTTTCAAGGTTCCTATTCAGTGAAGGATGACTCCAGGAACTACTTTGTTCCCTTCCCTCAAGCTTGTTGTTTTGTTACTGCTCAAGAAATCAATTCCTTTAAACACTAACCATTTAAAAAGATGTGAAGAATTTAACACATCATCAAATATTTGCCATTTAATAATGATGATGATGATGATTATAACAACAATAATAATATACATATCACCTAGGAGCTCCTCTCCAGAGACAGACTGCCAGGATTGATGAACAGTTTACCATTAACCACATTGTTAACATTCTATGACTTAGTGTCTTTCTCTGCAAACATAAGGATTAGCAGATATAGCTGTAGTGCTATATTTGCTGTGAGATATGTTGGACATCATTCTAGGCATATCACAGGCATAAGTGCCATAAAATCATTATGTTACTAAAATGTCACAAACTCAGCTAATCATGCTTGAAAAACATAGATTCTTTTATTCAAAGAAGTGATGGTCAAATCCATTCACCTAGTCTTCCACATACTAGGTAGCAATTAAGAATCATCTAGACTGAGGATTCATTGCAGCATACTGTTCTATTCATGCCATCCCTTTACGAATCCATGATGTTAAAGCATCTGAATTATTAGAACTATAATGTAGTCTGGGAACTCCATTCCTCTAATTAGAATTGCTACCTAATCATTAAATTGTGTCCCATAATGTTTTGTTAGGGTTTTTTTTTGTAACCTTATTTGTCTTTTGTGTATCTGTTATGATTTCTGATTTTGTGAGCTTTGTCTCTCTATTTCTCAAGCTCGTTCTTCTTTCTTTTCTTTTTTTTGTCTGTATGCTTGTCTGTTTGTGTTTCTCTTTCTATGTTGGTCTATTTGCTTTGCTTTATTATGGTTTGATTGCTTTTTTGGGTTGTTAGAGAGAGAAGATGTGGAGGTGAGGAGGATATGGGATAGCTGAGTGAAAAAAATGATCAGAATATACTTCGTTTTCTGGAGTGATGGAAATGATATAACCTGTATTTATATAAAGTATGTTCACATGGATATATGCACTGCTGAGTCTCATCAAATAAAATGTAAATCTTTTCAAGGTACAAAAAACAGAAAGATGATAAACATTGTTTTACTCTACAGGATATTTCTTTACCTCAGTGACAGTTTCCTTTTCTGTACAGAAGCTTCTTTTCAAAACATTACTCACAGAAGTACCACATAAACATGCTTAAAGGCATATGCTTCCACGATGATATATTCTACTCAACAGATACTCTGTATAGCAATGCTTCTTGCTGCTTTGTTCCTGTAAGAAGAAAGTGAAATCATCCAGGTATCCAGATGAATGTCGAGTGTAAATTCGGAACATATGCACAATGAAATCTTTATTCAATCTTGAAGAGAGCAGACATTACGAAATTTTCTGAGAAAAGTTTCAGGTAATCTTAATAGGTGAACGGCTGTACGAGATAAAACCAGTACATAGGAAGCACTGTGATGACTACATTAGATAGTACTTTAATACGGTTTGTATTTCAGGACTGCGTTGTATGGGCATATTTCATAACAGTAAGTGGAAACACAAGATATTTCAATGTGTCCACAAAATTGATTCAGGTAAACAGGCAAAATGGGCCAGGATATTGACAGGTAGAAAATATCAAGCTATAATGTAATTTTAGCACTGTTTACTGGATCTCTTCAGAAGAAAGATCTGCTTGGGAATCTTAAAATACTGTCTTGTTTCTTTTCAGGAGATAAGGGAAATTGAAGTTGGGAATTACTCAACCATTGGAAAATAAAATGTTGAAATCAAACATATTTTTATTTCAGTTTGAATCCTTGAGAGCATTGCTGAAATGGCTGGGACTCTGCTTCCTTCAGGGCTGATCATTTACATGCTTCTCAGTATCTTTGCTAACTAACCGTTTCAGCATTACAGCTCAATTAAAGGCAGAGCCTGTTATGTGCTCCATGCTGGAACTTGGGTCCACTCTTGGAGAGCTCTGAGCTCATTCAATGAGGCATGGCATTTAATTTCACTTGCAGAGTTTCTGCTATCAGACTTTCTACAAATTAAATGAGATTATCCACTGCTTATCCTTAGGCTAATAGGACTTACATTGTTTGCCCACATTTAATGTCTTGATATCTTGGTTTCATATTACAATGTAAAAATAATCAGTGACAGAATTGAACACATATATGCTTTTTAAAATCCCTGTTTATTACCTTCCTATAGCTATATGGAACATCAGACCTCTTCCACCTGGCATAATTGGAAATCTAAATTTCTCAGGGTCAAAAAAGCAATATTTGCATGAACTGACCCTGACATATGAAAACAGAGCAGGCAGGGTCTGATGATGACAAAAAAAAGTCTGTGTTGAAGAGATTAAAAAATTATCATGAAGAAAAATTGTGTAAAGCATGCAAGTAATTTAATTTGATATTCGTACTATATTCTGAACATTTTCTTAACTAACTTTTATCTCTCATATCTTTCTTAGGTCACCCACTGGGAAAAAAGCAATAAGTAAAATAGCTTAAGTAATAATCAACTTCATTTATGCTCTTTAGAATAATGCTATTTGGAAAAGGTATATACTAACACAGTCTTGGGATGTGCTGTACAAACTTATCCTGACCTGCAAGGAGAATGGGTTAGGTATGTGGGCTGGGAAAGAGAAAAGATGACATTAGATTGAGAAACTAAAAGATGAAATCAGAAGGAGAAGTATACTAAAGAAGCAAAATGAGTGATCTGAGGGAGGTTGGGAAAGCTGGTATAACCCACAGGTTTATCTAATTAAGGAAATTAAGTTTAGCTATACGAGGAAAGCAACAATGTCAGGAGGACAATAAAATGAAATGGCCATTATGGCAGCTTCAAGCTGTAAACTACCCAGTGATATGTAATAAATATATAATATAAAAGATAGGAAAAGCACTTGAAAACACAGAAGCAACCACATAATTTATACCAATTTTCTGTTTTCTAGGGCAAAAGGTAAGTTGATAAACTCAAGAATTCTAGTTTATGTATGCAAAACTAGAAGCAAATGCAATTAACCTGTGGAGCACAGTATGTTTACCTTACAGGATAATTTTATATTCTAAACATTCTGGGATGAAATTATTCTTAGTGTTGCTATTTAATAAAAAGACAAAATCAAAATCAAATAAGTCATTTTATATGGTAATGCTTTCAAGTTTCAATGATTTCATTAGCAGCTAGTCCTCCAATTAGGAAATCACTGTTACATTGACCAAAGACTCAAACTTCTAGATGCTTTTTAAAATATAATAGAATTCTGCTCTCTTTTCACTACTCCAGCACTTTAGCAAATAAAAGATTGGGTACTACTTTAGGGAGGTGTCATTTGGTTAGACATTTCAAATTTTTAGTTTTTAACTCTAGGATATTTTGAACAGTAGAATTCTAGTCACCCTATTTTATTGAAAGAAAAAAATGTAGCAAAAAAACAACAAAAAATATTTCAGACCTGACATTGCGATAAGTGCTTTTCTTACAGCAGGGGTTTTGTCTACAAATGAAAAGACTTGTGTAGAATTAGAAATGTGTGGCCCAGAACAAAATTAAAGAAAATCAAATAAGGAGTGGAGGAGGAAGTCAAATTAGCTAAGGTGGTTTAGAAGAGATATTTCAGGATATTTTACAAAAAGGAAATAAAGAGGGCTGGACATGGAACTGAGAGCCTAGGTCACATGGACAATGTCCCCTTCTGAAGGAAATGTAGAAATCAATGTAGACCAGAGGTAATAAGCCAGGGAGTGGACCTAAACTCTGGGGACCTAAAGAGTTTTCAAATGTTTAATCTATAACTCAGAGGACTGACATGATTTTAAGAAATTAGTATCTACATGTTAATATATAAATATAGCACAAATAGAAAAAAAATTAAACGATGAATGGCCTCAAGGTACGCGTCCTGGGGAAACAAGCTGAGGCTTACAGAACTTCTCATGACTGATGCTCCATTCCAGCTTTCATCCAATAGGGTGAATTTGGTTTCTAGTAACACCTGCATGCCATAGATGATTTCCTAGATCAAATGCTTCTATTTGTTTTTTGTTTGTTTGTTTTTTTTTAATCTGACAGACTGATTAACTTGTTAACTCAAGTTTTCTCTCTTGGCTTTTAGCTGAACAAAAGTTACTCAATTACATGACACACTAAAAACTGTTGTATTTTGTCCCACAAACTTTTAAACACATATCCAGACTTCCTTTGTATATGCTTTCGTTGCTGAGAGTATAAAAAAATAAAGCCCAAACTTATTAGTTAATTTTTGGGTTCCAGCCATCTACAAATACTTACGACTTATGGCTACTGAACACATGATGTGTGTGTGTGTGTGTGTGTGTGTGTGTGTGTGTGTATGTGTGTGTGTGTGTGTATAATATGTCACAAAATATATTTTAAGGAATAGTAAAGATTTACTTCTTCTCAAACCTCAAATTTCATCATAAAATTTTCAGAAGAAACAGAGTCAGTACCTAGGCACAAGTCAACTAAAATTCTATACATTGCTTTTCACATATTATTCTGTATTTATATTTAATAAATATATAATATGAAATATAAAATAAATAAATAATGTGTGATATAAGTATAAGTGTGTATGCAAACACCATGAATTCAGTTTTTGTTTTATTTTCATGTGAACCTGTTCCTAATATACTGTCTAATAACTCCACTGTATCCATCAAGATTGACTTAAGCAATGGTAAGCATCTTTTACAGAAGAAAATTAACCTAGGATAAAGCACAAATAATTTTCTAAATTCCAGTTTCTAAGGACTATTATTTTAATTAGACATTAAA
>REGO01000084.1:5043618-5057881 GCA_010120015.1 Rhombomys opimus
ACTTGAACACAGAGAACTTCCCAGAGACTCATACTCCAACCAAGGACTGTTCATGGAGATAACCTAGAACCCCTGCACAGATGTAGCCCATGGCAGTTCAGTGTCCAAGTGGCTTACATAGTAATGGGAAGAGGGACTGCCTCTGACATAATCTGACTGGCCTGCTCTTTGATCACCTCCCCCTGGGGGGGAGCAGCCTTACCAGACCACAGTAGAGGACAATGCAGCCACTTTTGATGAGAACTGATGGACTAAGATCAGAAAGGAGAGGAGAACCTCCCCTATCAGTGGAGTTGGGGAGGGGCATGCATGCAGAAAGGGGAGAGAGGGTGGGATCGGGTGGGAGGAAGGAGGGGCTTATAGGGGGACACAAAATGAATAAAGTGTAATTAATAAAAAATTTTAAAAAATGGGAAATACCATAAATATAAAAAAAAAGACATCGGGATTACTAAAACCTATAAAAATGGAATACTTCTTGACTCAGGGCTGGACTAGAAAGCATAAGGAAGGAAGGTGGAGGGTGCGTATTCTGTGTTAGAATCTCAGGTGTAGCAAGGAATGTCAAGGTGACACTGAGATTTTAGAAGATGCATGAAATATAATAGGTGACCTCAACTTAACATTTGTTCCTTTGGAGAAACTTGGAGGTTTAGAATAGAGTAATTACTGCCCAGCATTGTGTTCCAGGTTTATTAAATAAATTCTAGTTCCTCTGTGGTGATTTGGGTATACAGCTGGTTTAGGAATAAACATTGCTTAATCTAAAAGATAAATCTATATATCAACCCCTTAAATGACACTCACTAAGAATACAGAGCTGCAACTTGATGCAGTAATAACCCTCTTATTTGAAGTAAACTACAACAAACCATACATAAAATAAATACTTCTGTAGCCATGTAAGATGAGTTATGAGTGATCTAAACCAAAACACAATCTCTCTAGCACACATGTGTGCACACACTTACATATGAATGCATACCAGAAGCAGAAATTTGTATATGGTAAAACTTAAACTTATTTCAATGATCTAAACATTTATAGTTATCATTAGCTTGGATTGTTATTTTAAAAGGCATATGTGAGAAAGCACCCCTCCAGACCATCCCCACCTGGTGCCAAGGGCCCTTGGCAGACAAACCACAGCTGAGGTGATCCCCAGCCTGATGCCACATGGTCTGGGCATGTGATCATGAGATCATGAGATCACCCTTTCCAAGTGTCACACAGCATGGACAGGGCTTAGCACTCCTGAGATGAGCTCAGAAACCCACAGGCCCAGGACTCCACTAAGATGAGCAAGTAACTGGTAGAGAGATGGATGGGAGAGAAAGAGAAGCAGAAGGATGTGGGTACAAGGAAGCGGTGCAGAACTGGGGACTCGAGGGTAGTGAGTAACAGCCTGATGTCAGTAGCCGGACATGCCACCTAAGGCCGTGGTGAGGACATACCTAGTTCTGCTACAAGTGGGCAATCTCTGGGTCAGTAGTCCTGCAGCAACTTGGGCCTGTTACCACCCAAGGCCAGGCAGACATCTTTGGTCTGGTCTGCCATGTTGATATCTGAGGACTGTGTAGAACTGGGCCCACCCCTCACTGGGACACTATAGGAAAGTTGGCCCCAAAGGCATGAGAACAGGTGAGCTGGATTTTTACTTCACCCAGGAAGCACAGTAGAGCCCACACTGGTGGCAGGGATTGCAGGTGAGCCAGCCCCAAGGGAGTGAGGATTGGAGAGCTAGCCATGCCACTCATCTGCCATGCAATTGTGACCTACAGCAGGTAGGAGAGCTGGCCCCAAAGTCTTGACAGTAGACGCAGCCCTCAGGAAAGCCAGTCCTGCACCTTGCCTGAGCAACACAGTAGAGCTGGCTCTCCTGGTGTGGGCTTGAGTGAGCCAGCCCCGAAGGCATAAAAGCAGGAGAGCTGGCCTTGCCCCTTGCCAGCTGCTGCACTGGGTGAGCTAGGCAGAGCAGACTGAAGAGCTCACTCCGGTGGTGCGGGTGCAGGAAAGCTGGCAGGCCAACCAGCTCAGCTACCATCCAGGCCAGATCCAGGCCCTGGAGTCACCCACACCAACACCTACCCAGCTGTGAACTGCTAGAGCACTTGCAGGGGCTTTGAATCTTCAGGATTTCCATGACACAGGGCAACAACAGGATATCTCAGTCATGTACTGATAGTGTATCAAGTATTCTCCTCCATACAGAAAACAGAGGCCTCCAACCAAACCAGTGACTCATTGCGAGAACGTTTGCAAGTAAAGACGTGTGGACAAAGGGATATACTGTGGGACACACTGTGATATACTAGAACTTCCAAAAAGAGAAAGTGTGTGAGTGTGTGTGTGTGTGTGTGTGTGTGTGTGTGTGTGAGAGAGAGAGAGAGAGAGAGAGAGAGAGAGAGAGAGAGAGCAGGCAGTGGGGAGTTATGTTGCAAAGGCAGAGGGCAGGTACAAAAGGTTGCAAAGATGAGTGGGATCAGGGGTGGATGATGCGAAATTCAAAAATAATCAATAAAATATTAAATATAAAAAAGCATAGATGAGTATTTTTGTAAAGAAATAAACATTTTCACCATAAGAAAATTAAAGATTTTTTTAATTGGGTCGCTCAAGAAAATTACATTAAAAAAAAAAACAAACAAACAAACACAATCCAGAACTTAGCGCTGATATCGGTATGGCATGTACATAGTAAGAAAAACTTTTTTGTTTATTTTGTGGTTTAGTGTAATAACTCGGGAAGACATCTCAAACCCAGAATCTTAGTTTCATTTATGTTGCTGTGATAAAAATTACTTTTAAAAGACAGCATGGAGGAGGAAAAAAGCTATTTAGCTTACAATTCTAAGTTACAATCCATCGTTTAGGGAACGTTATGTCAGGAGTTGAAGTAGCTGCTCCCATCTCATCGATAGATAAAATTAAGGAGAGAATTAATGCATCCTTGCTGGATGAATGGTAATTCATATTTTGAGAGGCTTTTCTAACCACACACTCTTGCTTTCAAATAAATGAGACGGACTTATTAAATGTATTAGTAAGCCCTAATCACCATAACTGGGCATATATCCATTTATACTAATCCTCTATGCTAGTCTTGCTATTTCCCAGCCATGTGCCCTGAGTTACTGGCCATATTGGTCCTGCTTGGGCTGTTTCTGCTCCATCAGGTCAGTTCTTAATCACCATGTATTTTCTCCACCTCTTCTTCCTTTTTCTTTTTCTCCTTCCTCTCTTCCCACCCTGTGGTCCCTACCTGAGATTCCAAGACCTGGAACAAAAGTTCTGTCTACCGATCTTCTGCCTGGCTATAGGCTATCTCGCTTTTTTATAATTAGCCAATCAAAGATAATTGGGGAAGCAAAGTTCACACAACATTAATCAATGTCTATACAATGCCCTTCTCCAGACTGCAACAAGATCTCAGGACCCAGAATTCAGCATTTGAATACACAGAGCACCAGACTAACCCCCAGCACTTGCTTGTTCCCATCTAGCTTTCTCCTGACTAAATATTGTTCAGGAATCCCTACCTAAAGGACTGTTCTGTCTAAAAGGAGCAGGGTCTTCCTACAACAGTAATTGGTCAAGATAACCCCCCTCAGACTTACGGGAATGCCAATTTGATATTTATGATTTCTCATAAGATTAACTTCCTAGATGCCTCTAGGTTGTGTCAAGATAGCAGTTAAAATTAAACAGATCACTCAACAAGTAGGAAGTGACTGTCACCAGCTTCTAGATTGTGACTGCCAATACCATATACCATTATCAAAGTATGCAAAGCAATTTTGAACAATGTAAAACCATATGGTTACAGCTAGGTCTGGGATGTCCTAGCATGGCCAACAGGGAGGCTTACAGTGATGACTAATATCTTTTCAGGAGGAAAAATGATTACAGTACTTAAGGTGCTTATTGGTCAATGATTCATAAATGAACAAAACAAAAAGGAAGAAAAGAAAGAGAAAACAACCCTGTGGCTTGTTGAAACGTGTTGAAGGCACTTCTAAAGGAGAGGTAAATTTGTTGCATAAAGTAAATCATGTCTCTTTCCAGCATTGTTATTTCATGGTTTTGATATTACTGGGCCATTTTAGTGTACTTTGTTTTACCACTCATTATGAATGAAAACACCACAGGGAGCCTGAAGGAGAAAAAAATGTGGAATTTCTAAAGAGGAAACTTCTGATATTGCGGGCACTCAGAAGCATGATAATTAAGATTAAATGACTGACTTCATTAAAAGGCCCAAACAGAAACTTATCTGCAAAAACAGAAATTAGCCACTTACTAGTATTACTTGAATAGAGCATACAATTAGGAGGGTTATATATACAAAAGCAATGACTCCAACAGCTATGTGTTTACAAAATTCTAAAAATAAAATCTATTCTGTTTGAAAGTTTCATGTATACACATTATAGTCTTACAGGTAATCATCAAAATCTACTTACAAATGCATAACTTGTCCCCTGGCACTTAATCTAGTGAATGGAATGACAAAACAACAAACAAAATCTTGATAAGGTCAGGGAATAGATGAACTAGAGAGAAACAACAGAACAGGGCTGCATTGCCTGTGAATAAATTGATATAAAAACAGATTATTGGTAACTGTAACAAAATACAAATGTCAAAAACTCACAGGTTAAAGGCCGTCAGACTGATTCCTTTTAAACTGAGTGTATAGATAAAGTACAGACTAAATATTCTCTCAGAGATGAGATATAATCTCATAATCTAGCACTAAACAGTTGTTTACATAGCAGAGGGAACTTGAAAGATGTCGTTATATTTAGACTATTGAGCTAGAGAGATTAGCTTGGATTTTGCAACGGGGTCAAATGCAATCACAAACCTCCTTAAGTGAGAGCAATGGCATGTCAGGGTTAGAGGTGATGATAGAGAGGTGAGCATGGCACAAGGAGTGAGAGGCGGGTTAGTTTAGGACACAGGCTCACATATTTGCAGTAGTTATCTATGATAACTACTACAGAAAACAGTTGAAGCTGCTGGGGTATAAAAAGAATCTGGGAGCTAGTTCTTTCCCAGGTGGTCTATTCTTGGTTAAGATCTTGAACTAACTGGCTGTGGCTCCCCACACACTATAAAGAGCAATGGGCTTCACTTGCTCCAAGGACTTAAACATTAATTTTACCTCCAAAATTATTACACAGCAGTTTTCTGGCAGCTGTGTTGCCCATAGGCTCACTGTGAAGAGTAGCCAAATCGGCCAAAATCAATCACACAATATTTGTTCTCTTACACTCTAATATACTGTGCTATCTAATTTATTTCTAATTCTCAAATTCTAATCAACTGCTTTATTAAATATTTTTCTATTGTGTAAAGCCTAGAATTCCCAGGTATAGATCTACTATTCTTTATTTTCCCCATTTGTAATCTCCTACATTGTAAAACCAAGCCTGAGTGTCAAGATACAAGATAAAGGGCTTTGCTTTGTTTGCTAAAATGGTTTACTGAGCAAATTTTTATTTATGTCAACATGAAGTGTCACATGTGCACCTATAATATGTGTGTGCAGACCCCTCCAGTGGGTTCTCCTCCTCTGGAGGCCTTTCAGAAGTTCAGATATACAAAGAACTTTCTTAGACAGTGACAAAATAATTACATTAAAGCAGGAGAATGACAAAAAGTGTCATTTGATCCTTGTAAATACCAGCCATTCACTGAGTGTTGGGCAGTGTTAACTGGAAAGAAATAAGTAAGTAGAAAATTTCACTGAGTTCTTCCTTTATTAGTTCATTTTCTTTTTAATGTATTTATTTATTAATTATAATTTATTCATTTTGTATCACAGCTGTAGCCCCTTCCCTTATCCCCTTCCAATCTTACCCTCCAACCCTCTTCTCCTCCCATGTCCCTCTCCCAGACCACTGCAACCCTTTTCTCCCATGTCCCTCCCCCAGACTACTAATGGGGGCAATCATGCTCCCCTTCCCTCTGACCCTAGCCTATCAGGTCTCCTCAGGTGTGGCTGCATTGTCTTTCTCTGTGGCCTGGTAAGGCTGTCAACCACTCACGGGTAGGTGATCAAAGAGCCAGCCACTGAATTCATGTCAGAGACAAACAGCCCCTGATCCCCTTTCTAGGGAAGCCACTTGAAGGCTGAGCTGCCATGGGCTACATCTGTGCAGAGGTTCTAGGTTATCTCCATGCACAGTCATTCATTGGAGTATCAGTTCAGAAAAGACCCCTGTGCCCAGTTTTTTTGGTTTTGTTGCTCTCCTTATGTAGCTCCTGTACGTTCCAGGCCTTTCATCTCCCCTGTCTTTCATGAGATTCCCTACCCTCTGCCCAAAGTTTGGTGATGAGTCTCAGCATCTGCTTTGATATGCTGCTGGGTAGAGTCTTTCAGGGGTCCTCTGTGCTAGGCTCCTGTCGTGTTACCTTTTTTCTCCCTCTTCCAATGTCCATCCTGTTTGCCTTTCTGAATAAGGATTGGTCATCTTACCCAGGGTCCCCGTTCTTGCTTAGCTTCTTTAGCTGTACAGATCTTACTATGATTACCCCATATTATGTATAATATCCACATAAAAGTGAGTATATATCACGTGTGTCTTTCTGCTTCTGGGATATCTCACTCAGAATGATCTTTTCTGGTTCCCACAGTTTGCCTGCAAATTTCATTTCTTTGTTTTTAATTGCTGAGTAGTATTCCATTGTGTAAATGTTCCACAATTTCTGTATCCATTCCTCAATTGAGGGACGTCTGCATTGCTTCCAGATTCTAGCTATTATGAATAAAGCTGCTATGAACATGGTTGAGCAAATGTCCTTGTTGTATACTCGAGTATCTTTTGGATTTGTGGTTAGGAGTGGTATAGCTGGATCTTGAGGTGGCAGTATTCCTAATTGTCTGAGAAAGTGCTAGATTGATTTCCAAAGTGGTTGTACAAGGTTACATTCCCACCAGCAATGGAGGAAGGTTCCCCTTTCTCCACATCCTCTCCAGCATGTGTCACTTGAGGTTTTTTTTAATTTTTTTAATTTATTTTTATTTTTTTACTATTAATTACACTTTATTTATTTTGTATTCCCCCATAAGCCCCACCCTCCTTCCCTCTCGATCCTACCCTTCCTCCCCCTTCCTCATGCATGCCCCTCCCCAAGTCCACTGATAGGGGAGGTCCTCTTCTCCTTCCTTCTGATCTTAGTCTATCAGATCACCTCAGAGTGGCTGCATTGTCATCTTCTGTGGCCTGGTAAGGCTGCTCCCCCCTCAGGGGGAGGTGATCAAAGAGCAGGCCAATCAGATTATGTCAGAGGCAGTCCCTCTTCCCTTTACTATGTAACCCACTTGGACACTGAACTATCATGTGCTACATCTGTGCAGGGGTTCTAGGTCACTTGAGTTTTTTATCTTAGCCATTATGATGGGTGTAAGGTGAAAACATTGAGACTTTTTTTAATATAATTTTTTATTTATTACAATTTTTTTTCACTCTGTAACTGAGCTGTAGCCTCACCCTCGTTCCCTCCCAATCCTGCTCTCCCTCCCTCCCTGGAACTAAGTATATGTGTCTTCAGGCAGCATCCTATTTGTGGATTAATATTTCTTTGAGCATTTCATGGACTTATACAGTGTGATTTTGTTATGCCCATAACTAGCACCTCTTTCAAACTTTCTCTAATCACCCCTATTCACTTTCTCTCCAAACTTTGAGTCCTCACTTTTCCTAGTTATTAATAACACCCTGAGTCTAATGAGTCTTACCCATTTGTGCATGGATATGCTGCATTACATTAGAGCATGGGCAACATACCAGTAGCCACATCTTTGAAGGACAGTGAGCCTTTTTCCCTCAAGAAGTTAATTATCAATATCTAGCCCACAGGCTGGGCTTCAGGGGTCTCTCACTTATTGCTGCTGGCCTTAATCTTGTACAGAACTTGCAGAAACACAGTATTTTTGTGAGCTTCTGTTTCAACATCCATGCCATCTTTGGAACTCAGGGGTTCTCCACCCCATGCCTTTCTTCACCAACCCTACCAAGATGCTCCTGGATCCTTGAATGAGGAGATATTAATGTCAATAATGCAAATACAGCTGAGTACTCATTCTTTTCACTCCGTTCAGTAATAAGTCTCTGTATTAACTGCTCCCACTGCAATAAAAAAAAAAAAAAGAAGAAGAAGAAGAAGAAGCAGCTTCTATTCCCAAAGCTGAAAACAACACAGATTTGGGGGCATAAATATAAATTTACAGAAGGCAGCTTGATGGAGTGATAATTTAGCAGAACAACAATGGCTCATCCACGGCAACCTGAACCTATGACATGGCATGTCATGGACTTTGATCAGACTTACAGAACTAGGCGTACAATCTTTTTTGTGGAGCAGGCCTCGTGTTCAATTGCAAAGCAATCAGCTACCCCATGAATCATGCCATCATCACACCAATGGGCAACTTTGCAATGAAGGTTGGTATTGAAGGATGGAGGGTAAGACTATGGAAGTTCTTTCTTTACCCCCAAGCTGTCTGTATAGTACCCTGTGGCCCCATGTAAGGTAGACAACAGGGCGAGAGCCCCCTGGATACCAAGAGGTTAATTTCTTTGTACTTTGGATCCAAACTGAGCAAGGGAATTTTATCGTCTATTGTGGTTTACAGCCAAGAATAATGCCAACTGTCTGTGTTGTCTGGGATGTCTCTAGCAAGTCGTTATCCAGTACTGCATAGGGAGGCATGTCCTGCCTAGCACGGAGATTTTCACTAGTTTGTGCTCACATTGTATTCTAAGTCTAACCCTCATGTCTCTGGTAGGCACCATCTCTGTTGGAAATCCTTGTCTCTGTTGAAAACAAATATCTGTCAATATATAGTGTGAGCTAAAGGGTTATTATTCCTTGTCCTCTTTTTTTTCTTAATCACATATGCTTTAGAAACTTAAATAATTTATAATTTTTCTATTTTCCTATATGCATACCTTAGGCAACAATTACTGCTAGTGCTAATTGCTATGTCTCCTTGTATTTTTATTTATTTATTTTTATTTTCCCATGAGTGCTGTTAAACTTGATTTAAAAATCCAGGAACAACATTAGGAGTGTTTTGCTCATTTCTCTTATCCTTTGTATTTCTGTTTCCCTTTATTTTCTATTGTACTTTTCTTTGTCATGCGATTAGAGGAAAACAACATCTGAAACTTTCTCAAACACTCTGTGGTTGAACAATTCAGGCAGCTGTAGTGAGGTTCATTTTCAGTCTTCTGGCATCAACAGAAGATGAAGTGATGGGCCATTGACCACTCTTCCATCTACCAAGATAACAATTTCATTTTAATTGTGAAACTGCCAGTTTCTAGTAAGTTATAAAATGAATCACCATGCAGTTTATTTAACACACTTTTTTTCTTTTTTTTCTACTAAAGCAAAAATAGAAGAACAGATGGGCATAAATTCAGCAAAGCTTAATGAGTTGGCAAGTTCTGTCATAAAATAAGTTAGAAGGGAGTGAGTTAAGCACCTATCAACAAGGGAATAAAAAAAACAAAAAATATTGTTTTAGAAAATAGAACATGTCATCATTTATACATTCTGGAGCTTTTATTTCTTTGATAGGATTGAGCTTAGATGATTTTTAGTTTTATTGTCAATTGATAAGTTGTATGTATGCATGGAGTGCAAAGAACTTGGATTCATAATCAGAGTCATTAACACAGCTAATCATTTTCAACATTTATCATTTTTGTGGTGAGAATATTTAAAGGATTTTTTATTTATTTTTGTATTACACTTTTTATTTAGTTGTTTTGTTTGGAGGCAGATGTGGGAACGTCAGAGCACACATGTGGAGGTCAAAGGAAAAGTCTGAGGAGTTCCCTCTCTCCTTTTATGATGTGACTACTGAGATCAAACTCAGATGTTCCTGTTTGGCATCGGGTACCCTTACCAGCTAAGCCATCTCACTCTTCCATTAAACGCTGTTAAATTTGAAATCTGCTTTATTAGATATTAGAATAGCCACAGTAGCTTTCTTCTTCAGTCTATTTGCTTGGAAATTTTTTTTCTAACACTATACTCAGAGGTAATGTCTATCTTCAATGTGGAGGTATGTTTCTTCTATGCAGCAGAAGGATTGATCCTGTTTTCTTGCATATTCTGTTTGCCTGTGTCTTTTTATTGGGGAATTGAATTCAGTGATGTTGAAAGGATATTAGTGACCAATGATTGTTAATTCCTAATGTTATTTTGTTGGTGGTGGTGTTGGTGGTAATGGTGTGTGTGTGGCCTTATTCCCTTGTTAGTTTTAATAGTCTTTCTTTGTTCTGTCTGTTTAGTGTTTTGATTAGTATGTGGATCAGGGAACTTCTTTTCTGAGCCAATCTATTTGGTGTTTGGCAAGTTTCCCATACCTTTATAGGCATGCACTTCTTTAGGTTACGAAAATTTTCTTCTATGATTTTGTTGAGTATATTTTCTGAATTCTCTAGGTGGGATTCTTCTCTTTCTTCCATTCCTAGTATTCTTAGGTTTGATGTTTACATAGATTACTTGAACATTTTGTGCTAGGATTTTTTAGATTTAACATTTTCTTTGACCAATGAACCTATTTCTTTTATCCTATCTTGAGTCCCTGAGATCTTTCCTTCCATTTCTTGTATTCTATTGTTGATGTTTGTACCTGTAGTTCCTGTTTGGTTACTTAGATTTTCCACTCTAGAATCTTTCAGTTTGTGGTTTGTTTCACGTTTCATGTTTGTTTGTTTTTAATGTTTTTGTTTTTTATTGCTTCTATTTCCATTTTCAGGTCTTGAACACTTTCCTTCACCTGTTTGGTTGATTGACATTCTTCAAATTCTTTAAGAGATTTATTGATTTATTCCCAAATATTGTTTGGTTTTTCCTTGATTTCTTTAAGGTTTTTTATTTTTTTTCATTTATTCTTCAAAAACTTCTATCATAAATTTGGTTTTAAGATCCTGTGTGTGTGTGTGTGTGTGTGTGTGTGTGTGTGTGTGTGTGTGTTTTGGCTGCATTGGAATATTCACATCTTTCTGTCACAGGATAGCTGGGCCATGATGATGCTGTATTTCCCTGGCTGTTGTTTTCTTACGTTTGTTTGGGCATTTGGGTTTGAGATGATTATAGGTCTAGGCGCTGATTCTGAGTTTGTCTTTATTGGATGGGTGTTCTATTCCTTGGTTTCTATTTTCTCTTTGGTCTTCTGGGCTGTGTGGCCTTGATTTTGGCAGCCTGTTTGACTTCTGACCCACTCAGGCATTTTTGTACAGGTTAGGGTCTTGACTTCCGGGAACTTGTTTGTCGTCTGTTGCAGAAAGGATTCTCTGGTCATCTGATTGGTGTGGTCTGCACCAGATCAGCTAGGGGACTGTCAAAATAAGCGGGTGAAGTGTTAAGGGAGTTATTGTAATGTGTCTTTAGGAACCAAGTCTAGGGAGTGGGGCAATTCAGCTGGCAAAGACTCACTCACCTGTTTTGGTGTCATGTTCTTAATTTTTAAAAGAACTTCATACTATCGTGGCCTCATGAATGTATAACATTAACAAGAATGTTTAAGAGTACATTTTCTTTGGTTCACACCCTCACCAAGACTTGTCAGCTTTCATGTTTTTATAATAGTCAGTACAGAGGATATCTCATTGAGATTTGTATTTGCATTTCTCCAAACCACATGTATATTAGACATCAACAAGGTCATTGCCATTTTGTAACAGAAATAATTATTTTGCTCTTGTATTTTGGTATTGTTAAAATTGTATTTATTTTTTTATTACAATTTATTCACTTTGTATCCCAGCTGTAGCTCCCTCCCCCCTCCCCTTCTTTCTCCCCTCCCAATCCCATGGTCCCTCCTTCTTCTTTTCCCATGCCCCTCCCCCATTCCACTGATAGGAGAGGTCCTCCTCCCCTTCCATCTGACCCTAACCTATTAGGTCTCATCAGGACTGCCTGCATTGTCTGTTCTTATAGATCAAATTAAAAATAAAATTTATGAAAGAATGATTAATTTAATGAGAATAGCTTCATATAATCACAAATCCTTTAATTTATTTTAAAATATGGTGATATTGGCCAACACTGTTTTTCTTCACTGACTACTAAATGGTAGATAACCTCTTCAATCCCTCATTTCAAGAGAAACAATACCATGTGCTTTGAATTCAGCATTCTAAACATTTCAAAATTTAATAACAAATTTGTCAGAGAAAAAAAAAATCTTTTTTTTTTTTTTTTGTAAAAAAATGTGCTCCTTAGAAAATTGGGCTGAGTCATAGTATTTCCTGCTGAACTTAGCTCTGTAACCTAGAGCAACTACAAAGCATGTGTAATTTATACGCAAAGATAGAGCACAGATAGAAAGAAGAAATGTAGGCTGCAGGGGCTTTGGGTATATGACTAGTAAAGGTTGCTTTCTTATTATCATTTTTTGAAATTATATTTTATCACATTACGTATGTATTATTGACAGGACTAGCACAATACACAGAATGAAAGACAGAATGAAAGACTGTCTAAGAGTTAGTATTTAACTATTTAACTCAAGATAATATGGCTCAGTGCACAACCTACCAGTGTCATGATTTTCAGAGTAGGAGCATATAGAATAATTATCAGCAAAGAAAAATCTAATGAGTATCATGGTTGGGTGGCTCACACATGCTTGCAAGCCCATTTCTCAGATGTCGAAGGAAGGGCTGTAGGATTGTCAGGTCAAGGCTAAGGTGGGCTAAGTATTGAGCCGACCAGGCTGAACAACCTAGTGAATCTCTTCCCCATCCCCAAATAAAATAAGATTAAAATGGATGGAAGAAAAAGGAGAGCCGAGGAGATAGCTCAATGATAAATTTTCTCACTTGCACATATGAAGACCTAAATTCAATCCAGAACATATGTCAAAACTGTGCTTGGTGATGCAGCTTTGTAATTCCACCATTAAGAAGGAAAGAACAGAGGGTCTCAAGGCCTCTCTGGCCGTCCAGCCTAGCCCAACCTTCAAGTGTCAAACAAGTGAAAGACCCCCTTTCAAAAAATACAAAATGGATGGTCCTCGAGGAACTAACTATATCTGAGACTGATATTGGTCTCCATATATCAAAACATGCATGTATGCCCACACATGTGTTCACACACACACAAATGCACACACACACTAACAAGCCCATTAAAATATTGTTGGAATATAATAAAATAAGCCCAAGGCCATGCCACATACAAGCTAATAGTTCTTATATAAACAGTTCATAGATCATTAGGGTAGGCTCTTCTGTTTATTGCATCAAGAGTATATGCTAGTGCACCTTATTAAGCAGATATACCTTGTGTTACTTAGTAATTAATATGAACCATCTAAGACATAGCAACCTATAAATGATTCTTGGAATGATTTTCAAGATAGAAGAAATTACTTTTTAAATTTAATTTTTATTAATTACAGTTTATTCACTTTGTATCCCTCCTGTAGCTCCCTCCCTCCTCTCCTCCAAGTCCCACTCTCCCTCCCTCATTCTCACTCATACCCCACCCCCAGTCTACTGATAAGGGAGGTCCTTCTCACCTTCACTCTGATCCTAATTCTATCAGGACTCATCAGGAGTGGCTACATTATCTTCCTCTGTGGCCTGGTAAGACTGCTCACCCTCAGGGGGGAGATGATCAAAGAGCAGGACCATCAGTTCCTGTAAGAGACAGTCCCTATTACTATGGAAAACATTTGGACACTGAAATGCCATGGAAGTTCCTGGAATCTTTGTGTAGGTATTCCAGGCTATCTCCATGAGTGGTCCTTCGCTGGAGTATCAATCTCAGAAAAGAACCATGTGCCCAAAATTTTGGATCTGTTGCTCCTCTTGTGGAGCTCTTGTCCTCTCCAGGTCTTACTATTTCCCACTTCATTCATAAGATTCCCTGCACTCTGCCAAAATTTTGGCTATGAATTTCAGCATCTGCCTCGATATCCTGTAGGGTAGAGCCTTTCAGAGGTCCTCTGTGGTAGGCTCCTGTCCTGTTCCCTGTTTTCTTCCTCTTCTGATGTCCATCCTCTTTGCCTTTCTGAATGGGGGTTGAGCATCTTAGCCAGAGTCCTCCTTCTTAATTAGCTTCCTTAGGTGTACAGATTTTAGTAGGTTTATCCTATATTAAATCTCATTATGAGTGAGTATATACCCTGTGTGTCTTTCTAATTCTGGTAAATCTCACTCAGGATGATCTTTCCAGTTCCCACCATTTACCTGCAAATTTCATGATTTCCTTTTTTTTTTTTTTTTTC
>REGO01000084.1:5057891-5113825 GCA_010120015.1 Rhombomys opimus
TTTTTTTTTTCTTCTGAGTAATATTCCATTGTGTAGATGTACCACAATTTCTGTATCCATTCCTCAACTGAGGGGCATCTGGGCTATTTCCAGCTTCTGGCTATTAAAAATAAAGCTGATACAAATATGGTTGAGCAAATGTCCTTCTTATACACTTGGGTGTTTTTTGGATATATGCCTAGGAGTGGTATAGCTGGATCCCGAGGAAGCGCTATTCCTAATTGTCTGAGAAGGCACCAGATTGATTTCCAAAGTGGTTGTAAAAGTTTACATTCCACCAGCAATGGAGGCAGGTTCCCCTTTCTCCACAACCTCTCCAGCATATGTTGTCACTTGAGGTTTTGATCTTAGCCATTCTGATGGGTGTCAGGTGAAATCTCAGGTTTGTTTTGATTTGCATTTCCCTGATGACTAAGGACTTTGACCATTTCTTTAAGTGTTTCTTTGCCATTCGATATTCCTCTATTGAGAATTCTCTGTTTAGCTCTGTACCCCATTATTTAATTGGATTACTTGATTTGTTGCTGTTTAAATTCTTGAGTTCTTTATATATACTGGATATTAGCCCTCTGTCAGAAATAGGGTTGGTGAAGATCCTTTCCCAGTCTGTAGGCTGTCATTTTGTTTTGACGACAGTGTCCTTTGCTTTACAAAAGCTTTATAGTTTCATGAAGTCCCATTTATTGATTGTTGCTCTTAGAGCCTGTGCTGTTGGTGTTCTGTTCAGGAAGTTGTCTCCTGTGCCAATGAGTTCAAGGCTCTTCCGCACTTTTTCTTCTAACAGGTTTAGTGTGTCTGGTTTCATATTGAGGTCTTTGATCCACTTGGACTTTAGTTTTGTGCAGGGTGATAAATATGGATCTATTTGCATTTTTCTACATGTAGACATCCAGTTAGACCAGCACCATTTGTTGAAGATGCTATCTTTTTTTCCATTGAATTATTTTGGCATCTTTGGAAAAAATCAGGTGTCAATAAGTGTGTGGGTTTATTTCTGGGTCGTCTATCTGATTCTGTTGATCTACCATTCTGTTTCTATGCCAGTACCATGCAGTTTTTATTATTGTTCCTCTATAATACAGCTTGAGATCAGGGATGGAGATACCTACTGGAGATCTTTTATTGTAGAGAATTGTTTTAGCAATTCTGAGTTTCTTGTTATTCCATACAAAGTTGAGAATTTTTCTTTCAAGTTCTGTAAATAATTGTGTTGGTAATTTGAAGGGAATTGCATTGAATCTGTAGATTGCTTTTGGTAAGATAGCCATTTTTACTATGTCAGTCCTGCCAAGATATGAGCATGGGAGATCTTTTCATCATCTGAAATCTTCTTCTAATTCTTTCTTCAGAGACTTGAAATTTTTTTTATACAAGTCTTTGACTTGCTTGGTTTGGTTCACACCAAGGTACTTTATGTCCTTTGCTGGCTATTGTGAAGAGTGTAGTTTCCCTAATTTCTTTCTCAGCCCTTTTGTCTTTTGTATACAGGAGCACTACTGATTTTTGAGTTAATTTTGTATCCAGCCATGTTGCTGAAGGTGTTTATCAGCTGTAGGAGTTCCCTGGTAGAATTTTTGGGGTCACTCAGCTATACTATCATATCATCTGCAAATAGTGATACTTTGACTTCTTCCTTTCCAATTTGTATCCCCTTGATCTCCTTTAGTTGTCTTACTGCTCTAGCTAGGACTTCAAGTACTATGTTGAAGAGATGCAGAGAGAGTGCCCAGCCTTGCCTTGTCCCTAATTTCAGTGGGATTGCTCTAAGTTTCTCTCCGTTTAGTTTGATGTTGGCGATACGCTTGCTGTAGATTGCCTTTACTATGTTCAGGTATGTGTCTTGTATCCCTGATCTCTTCAATACTTTAAACATGAATGGATGTTGGATTTTTTCAAATGCTTTTCAGCATCTAAGAAGAACATCATGTGTTGTTTTTTTTCTTTGTTTTTATGTTGGATCACATTGATGGACTTCTGTAGATTGAACCACCCCTGCATACCTGGGATGAAACCTACTTAGTCATAGTGGGTGTGTTCTTGTATTTATTTTATGAGCATTTTGTTGAGTATTTTTGCATCAATGTTCATAAGAGAGATTGGCAGAAATTAGTTTTTAATCATAAAACTTCTCGTAGTTCTAAGTAAAGGAAAGATATAGAAAAACAATGTTATAAGGATTATGATACTCATGAGTTTAAGGGCTACAAAGGGTCCATGTGATTTAAATCAGAAGTCATTGTGACATGTTCAGACTCTACTTTGTCATATGGTATGGCACCAATCCAAATTATGAGGGGCTCAATCACTCAGCTTTCCTCTTCTAAAAAAAAAAAAAAAATCAATGTGCTCAAGCAAATTAATTTAAATGGGGAAATGCAAATGGGGCGTGGGAGATGACTCAGTTGGTAAAGCTTTTGCCTCACAACCATGAAGACTTGATTTTGAATCCTGGGGGTTTTGTAAAACCTTTAGCATGGCAGTACGTGTTTGTAATTCTGGTGCTGGTGAGGTAGAAACAAGATCACTAAGGCTTGCTGCTCAGCCAGACTACACACACACACACACACACACAGAGAGAGAGAGAGAGAGAGAGAGAGAAAGAGAAAGAACGAGAGAGAGAGAGCGCTACAGGTTCAGAGGCAGACCCTTTCTCAAATTAATAGTAATAATAAGGTGGAGGGTGACTGAAAAAAAAAGGCCTGTTTTGTCTTCCTGCCTCCACAATTGTGTACACAAGTGTGTGCACTCCTCCACACACTCACATTAACATGTTAACATAATACAGCAATAGTAGTCTGTCTGTCTCACTCTTTCTATTTCTCACATACACACATACACAAACACATAGACACATGAAGCTGCACATACAGTGTTTGACCTTGGAGCACAGATCCATGGTCGCTTGGTCTTGTTGATCTGAACCTGTTATGTGACACTACATGATGTCAGGCTCCTCATCTCATGGCATAAAGGAATGGAGTAGGGGGCTTGCAATGTCACTTTTAGAGGCCTATATCCAGTAATTCAACCTCCTCTCAATTTGTCAGACCTCTTAAAGGTCCCACTACCTCCCAATAACTCCACCGTCTTCCAAGAAGTCTTTGTCATGTGGCTTTGATATTACACTTACCCAGACAACAACAAAGGCTAAAGACAAATGCAAGCAAGTGTGTTTTCACTGATGTAGAAATGGTAGAAGGGTAACAACATTCTTGGTGTCAAATCTTAGATGGATGGACCTATTTGTTTATGATGAGCTATAAAATGGGGCAGATTATTAATAAGATCTCATTTCATTTTCGATATGAAGAATGTGCTGAGAAGCATTTTGTAAATTTGAGCTTGGATGTTTAGAAAGTGAAAAGGCATATAATCATTCAAATTTTATTGCGTTAAGGGTTTTCAAAGCCCTTTCACCCCAACATTTCATGTTAATGGCATTCATTTAAAGAATTAGATACAAAATATAATGCTGCTGACAGACTTTCTTTTTTTTTTAAGTTATTCTTTTTTTACTTTTTTTTACACTTTATTCACTTTGTATCCCCCCATAAGCTCCTCCCTCCTCCCCTCCCGATCCCACCCTCCCTCCCCCTTCTTCATGCATGCCCCTCCCCAAGTCCACTGATAGGGGAGGTCCCCCTCTCCTTCCTTCTGATCTTAGTCTATCAGATCTAAAGTAAGGGTTTTGATGCTAAAAGACTTGTAAGTTTCTTACACAGTATGTGACACAAACACATTTTCCATAAAGCTTTTCAGCTTGCCCTGCACTTGTAGCTCAGAGAACTCTGCTCTGTTCTTACAGGTCAGCCTTTCTTTGGATTACAATTGAGAAACACAATTTTCCTTGTAACTCTTTACTTTTATTTGCAAAATAACATGGCACATGTCCTTGAAATGATTGTGTTAAAGATAGTCTTAGCTCAGTTTGTCATACAAAGTTATCAAAGACCTGTAGTTTAAACAATGCACTTTTCTTTTCTAAGAGTTGTGGATGCTGGGAGTTCAAGGTCAAGAGTCAGCATGATTTCTAGAGAATTCTAACATCGTTTGTTCTTTTTTTATTTTTTTATTTTTTATTTTTTTTTGTTCTTAATTACTTATGTGTCAGCCCTATCTCCAAGCAGAGTCTTGGAGAGAAGAACCATGACTTCTACTATAGATTTGAAAAAAAATAATAATCCTTGTATAATTACAGAGCAAAATTCTCTAATCATGGAACTGGGTAACTCACAGTTCCCAAAACATTCTGGGAAATTCTTGATTTATATTACATAAAGTGTAAAGGAGTTTGCATGGGGAGGGGTGTGATTTGCTTTATAGTAAAGTATGTTTCTTTACTATCTTCATGCGTTAATTGCATCCAGTAAGCAAGGGAAAGAAATAAGGTGTCCTAAAAAGACATGAAGTGTGTGACAGTACAGAAGCTGATGAAAAAATATATACATTGAACATGAATGAAATTAGTTGTTTATTTCTAAGTTCATATTCATCCATGACCAGCTGTTAAATATTTTGAGTATCACTCAATATTGCAATATATTTTGCAGTTAGAAAACAACTTCAGAAAATCTGTGATATTAGGAAAAAGGAACTTCCAAGGTTTCTACACAACACTTCCAAAAAATCTGCACTATCCACTGTAATTGCCATAGTCTCAAATTTTTCTGATATTAAGTATTTATTTTTCTAAAGTTCAAAGATTTTTACATTTACATGTAGTCAAAATTAATTCGGTTGGTCCCATGTAACTGTTCAGGAAATATAAGTGACCTAGCTGTAGTGTGCTAAGAAAATGCATGACTAATTCTGATTGCAGATGGCATACAGGTCAGAATTATAATTATGGGAGATCTGTGGTTGAACTCGGGGTGTTTGCTTGGATAGATGATAATTTAGTGTCCCTTAGAAGTTTCTTCAGATACATAAGGCTTTATTTTTCTTGTGGGAGAAAGATTGTGTGGTTACATACAACTACCAGGAAAAAAAAAAGAATAACTTAATGGGGAGATTTACAGAAATATTTTCATATTTGTGTAATAAATACATTTTCTTGGGGCTGGAGAGATGGCTCAGTGGTTAAAAGCGGTTAAAAGCAGTTACTCTTGTAGATTGCCAGGACTTGATTCCCATCACCTATGTGCACATCAACAGCCATTTTATAGCCTTCCTGTCCCAGGGGCTCCAAAGGTAGCTTCCGGCCTCCCTGTGCTCCAGGCGTGTATGTAATGTACACATAAATAAACAAAATACTTAGGAACATAAGATAAAACACATAAATCCGAAAAAGCAGAAATACCCGAATTTGAACCAGTAGAAAAGTCAGATTTATACTTCCATAGCACAACATCAAAACACCAAGAACTTTATTGCATGACAGTTGGAGACTCATTTATAAGACTCTTTCCCCAAACTGTAAGTAAAAGCTTTGGAGGCAAAAAAAAAAAAGTGCACAGGATATATTTAACTAACAGAGGTGTTTTTCCAAAACAGGCGGGTTCTCAACTAGCGTACATCAAATAAATAAATTAAAGTGTGAGCTTCCTGTCAGAATGTACCAGTCTGGTATGGAGGACCCATTTAATGAATATATTTTCTGAGCAGTAAGTACAGGAATCAAGTATGTTTTTTTGTTGTTGTTGGTTTTTTGTTTATTTGTTTATTTGTTTGTTTTTTAGGTTTACTGTTTTAAAGACAATGCTATAGCAATATGTCTTTTCCATTCTGGGTGTTAGAGTTTAGACTCCTTCATCCAGTGCCTCCCCACTTCAGATATGCATAACCAGCTGCATGATGTATTTAATGCAAGGCTTAATAAAAAGCACAAAAAGCTTGGCCAATAGATGCCCAAGAATATAATTTGCTATTGATTCATTCTACAGTAAGACATAAATACTATACGTAGGCTCTGATATAAATGTATGCTTTTACTCATTATAGAAATGAGAAAAATCTTCCACTCCCAGCAAAATGAGCAGTCACTATATTTCTTAGTCTCCATGTTATCAGATACTTTTTAGAGTAAGACTAGCACTTACTAGTAGTGCTAGCATATAAAATGAAAACATTTTTCTCAGCTGTTCTCTAGAGAAATACTCTATTTCTGTCTTATATATACTACATTTTTGGCTGTCTTCACCTGTCTCCTACTTTTAAGAATATGTATATTGGTGATAGAACGACAATATGCTGATTTGGGCCCTTCTGACTCTTTCTAAACAATATCTATTACAGTTCCTCAACATCTGCTTTAAAATTAATACTTTTATAAGTGGTTTGATATTTTAATTCTACTTCATATTTCTAACTACTTGCTTAGGAGCTAGAATCACTTATTTTAAAATGTGACTATCAAACCTTGATCATGGTGTTTTCATCAAGTTATATGTCTTGGGTCTTAGTAGGTAACAGAGGTATACTAACTTCTTCTTGTGAGAAGAATCATTTGGGGTCAGAAGCAAATGCTGCCTAACTGGATGGACTCACTAAGTAGATGCAGTGTTTGATTTCATTACAATTACTTCCTCTATTTCCAAGCTCTCTAGATTTCCATAGTTTTGTAGCAACAGTATAATTGCATTATCACATGGATATTATATTTTCCCATACCTTTTGTCACTGTGAATCTTTCGCTTAACTTCTGTAATTTAACACAGACAAGAATAAGTTTAAGCACAACAGCATCATGCTGACAGGTGACAAGTCATTGTGGCTTCTTGATGATGTGGTTTTAACAATAACATTTTCATTAGGAAATCATCACAAAATTTGTTCTGTCAAAAATTAGTGTATAACATTGTCATCTTTACATCTAATAGGCCAGCATATCTGTCTAATTTTCTAAGTGAGCCTCACTTGAGGTTGCATTAGACGTTTATAAATAGAAGGATAAAATATCATAAAACTACATTTTCTTTCTGCATGATGCAAGATTATCCCTACCTCATGACAGAGTCTGGACATATTTTTTTTTTTGTCTGAAAAGTTCCCCAGGGCTGCTGTTCTTGTCACTCTATCATAGAGGGAAATTAAGTTGATTTGGCTGGTCTTACTTGTCACAATGCTGACAAAATTGTATCTACTGCGCTTATTTACAGATGCTTGCAAATTGGGCTTCTGTTGCTACACTTCAGTAAGCTTTTGTTAATTATGGTAGGCCTGAATTTTCTAATAATGTCACTTTTCTCATATTCTGAGGATAGAAATAATAAAAACACTAGGATAAGTACTACTTTTTTTTCCCCAAAATTACTGAATCCTTTTAAGCTAAAAATCTGTTGCATTCAGTGTCCTCTACTGGTATTTGGTTACATTCCTGCAAAGTATTATAATACATCAGAATATGAAGCTCTGAATGTCACCAAATATACTATTATACTAATAGCCACTCTGTGGAATCTTTCTATCATGCTCATATACTTCTCAAAAGTCCTATAGAAGCTACCCTGTAATTTAAGCTCTAAAATCAGACTTCAGAAATAAAATTTGAAGACTAACTAAACAAACTTCTCATTCAAGTATACAATGTATAGACCTGCTTACATATGAAGCCCATTGGTGAAACATGTATGAATCAGACATTATGCTAAATGTATTTATCCCATTGAATTTGTTTAGGTAAAAAAGAAATGTTATTCTGAGTAGAATATTGCTGAACTAATTATTTAAGAGTGCTTCCAGACAGTAGCAGATAACTTTTATCAAACCACAAAAACTAGGACTCTTGGCATGGGTCAGAAATAGGATGCTTGAGATTTTCTGTACATCCATCAGTAGATATTGGGGATTTTAAAATCTTGGTATTATGAGCAATGCTGCAACAAATGTATCGATATGTATTGTAGATCTTACTTTTAATTTTCAAGTTGTAAAGTAATAAGAAGTAAGATTTCTGGGATATATATATATATATATATATATATATATATATATATATATATCTTGTCCTAAATTTAGATGTTTAAAGTTTTTTCATGTTCTTCAGATAGATTGTCCTAACTTCCATTCCCCAGTGAAACAGAGTTCTCATTTTCCCAAGACTTTGCTTAAACTTATTTTTTTCTTTTAAATGTAGTTTATAAGCATTTTAATTTTATGGCTTAGAATGGTAGCCTTAAGTAAGAATCAAGTGTTACTGAACTATTGGATGCTATTTCATCTTCACTTCATTTATATGTATGTCAACGTGGCAGTATTTCTCTTTAACTGAAGCATTTATAGGTGCTTAGGCATTAGAATTACATATGTTGCTTAAGGAAGGCAGATTCCTCGACTACATTCCAAACCTGTTGAATCTGAAATGCACCAGTTGGGGCCACGGGAATCTACAGCTGACATTCTAGTTGATGCTTGCATACAGTAAAAAACAGCACCTCTCACAAGACTTCAAATTCCATAATTTGGAATTTATCCTGTTTGTCTTAAGGTAAAGGTCCACATCAATCTCTAGAATATTGTCACTCTTTTTATCACTGACCTTGAGAGTCATACTTACAATGATTAGCCCTACAGATGTTCTGAGTGTGATAGCAGCTCTTTATGGGATACGGAATCAGTTTTACTCTAAATTAAAGGCTTTGGTTTTGTTGTTGTTTTGTGTGTGTGCGTGTGTGTGTGCACGCATGCAGGCATGTGCGCCCGCCTGCGGTAATCCTGCTGGGAATCATGCAGGAAACATTTAACAAATATCTTATTTTACTAAATACGAATTATCCACAATCAACAGGCTCCCAGGATGCTCAAGATGGGTCCTGATACTGAAGATTGGTTTTTGTTGCACGGAATTTAGAAACAAAACCTGCTTTCATCAGCCTTTCCCTGGTAAGTGTGTAAGCTGAGTATCCTGTGCAAGCCAGGGTTATGATGGAGGGCACAGTTCTCTCTCTTCCATGACTCACTAAATAATGTAGCTCCCAGGGCTGCCTATGACACATTTGGTGTCTTGTAACTGCTCTCTCCTGACGCATGTCCATCATGCTGGATGTCCATTAGCTAGATGGCATCAGTGGGTTAAAGAACTGTTCAACTTGTGTTTTTCTTTAATGGATACGTGACTGTGGTGCCCAAGTCACTGCGCTGAAACCTGACAGAGGAGGACATGGCGGTAAGATAAGACTATTGTAAATATGACTCCATAAATTCTTTTAATGATTTGTTGTAGCAAGGTGCCTTAGCCAGTTCCCTTAATAAATGTGAATGAGGAGATAAAAGAAAGTAAAATAAACAAATGCACTGTTCCTGTCTTTTCCTTCATGTGTATGAATTATGCATGCATCTTATTAGAGGCAAATGAGTAATGTGCTGGTAGATGTACTTTTAGCAGGGAAAAGTTAAACCCTGAGAACATCTGTCTTGCTGAACTTAGGAGAGCCAGAAAAACGGGTAGAATTTACAATATTAGCTTTAAATATTTAATTCTTTTTTTAATATTGGAAATGTCCTTGAAACTGTTATTTCTCTCACATTCTTGTCAGGTAACTTGTTCAGCAACTATCTGCCAAAATTCATAAAAAAAAAAATTCTCTCTCCAGAGACCAGCTAATTATTTTTGACCATTGTTTTTTAGGGGTTGCCTTTAGAATTATTATTTTTCAAATATAAAATCCTGTTGTTTGAGAATATTTCTCAATCAAAATAAAATACTGAATGACTCATAATAGAGAGTGCAAACAAAACAACAAAAAATAATTTACGCTAATAACAAGGTTAACATCTGGGTCCCTAGTCTTGTTGGAAGGTGCTGTATGGAAGTATTTCCATAACCTTTACTTGCTTTCTGAATTTGTGAGACTGACACTTTAGCTGGCAGAGAGTGAGACAACATAAATTTTGCAGGTTGTTGAAAACCTTTTGTTTTGAATCTGCAGCTTGCTAATGCTGGTGCACCTCACAAGCTTCTTATAAGCTGTCAATGTGTAGACCATTAGTTAGCATTTTAAAAGGGGTTGGAATTATATTGCAAAAATATTTTTTCTCTTGCAAATACATAGCTGCAATTGATAGATCTTTTATTTGGATAAAGTTGTTCCCTGATCCCAGTGGGCATTAAGAGTTTTAATTTTAAAATGCTAAATTAGCTATCTGAAAACTAAAATTATTGTAATATTTAGAGGGATTCTTGAGAGATGCTCTGATCTATGTGTGTTGGGAAAGGAGAGAGTACGCGTAAACCAGTGGGAGCAATGAGAACACAAGGAGCCATTCCTTGTTCTTTCAGGGAAAATAAAAATCAATCAATTTATAATTGAAATTATTCTACAAGCAGCACAGGCAGGCAGTCCAGACACTGCGGTATTTTCTTTTTCAAAGCCAGCTTTACATTATTGCAGAGAGGGAAAGAGTTTGACAGCCTCCCACAGCACTTTTCCTGTCTGCCCCAGAAGGAGTCTTCCTGTGAATTTCAGCAAAGGAGGCTCTCCTGGGCGCCCACAGCAGACATGTGGCAGTCACTTTCCATGCTTCTGCAGCTGTACTGTGCATTTTCTCCTGGTGTCAGCTTAGGCTGGAACTTGGCCATAGATTACCAAATTCTCAGAGCAACAAAACTTGTATCACTCGCCATCAGCCACAGGTGTTATTTCATAGAAGCAATGTGAATAAATGTATTCATTACCACCAGAGGGAAGGGAAGCAGTTCATGAGGTTCCAAAGGGTTTGCTAGTACTGTAACTTAAAACAGACGTGGCTGCAGTAAACTGACTCTGAGGCTTAAGTTACCTTTGATGGTCATTCTCTGCAGAGTGAAAAATGAGAATATTGAAATTTGATGCCACAAATATTGGAGTGACTGGTGGGAAATTTAAAAATACACAGGAAAAAAATAAATATTTTAAAATATATGTTCTTTCCACATAAGAAAACAGTTTAAATAAATGTACTGGTAACAGCGCCTCTACTTATTAAATTTTTGTTCAGGAAAGTAAACTGCCTTAAATCCAAATGACCAACACACTAAAGATTATTTTGGGGGAAAAAAAAACTCTTCAGGTTCTTAAACATATGTTTTGAAATAGTGAAATACATTTCTTTGTAAGCAATTTTTCTCTAATGCAATCTATACATTTATTTCAATTCTGTGTCACCTCTATAATCAATATTTCTAATGACTCCACAAATTCTTTATAACATATTTTATTTTATATGTTTGTGTGTGTGTGTGTCTGTTTATGTGTGTTCTGTGTGTGCCAGAAGTAACCATCACAACCAGAAGACAGTGTTGGATTTCCCTAAAGCTAGGGTTATGGGTGATGGTGAGTCACCTACCACGAGTGCTGGGAATTGAACTAGAATCCTCTGAATAAACAGGAAGCATCTTAGCCTCTGTGCCATCTTGCTAAGCCGTGGCCTTGGGATTTATTAAATGCCCGGGACATAGTTTATGAAATGGCCCCATCATTTGAACCTCGGGAATTCTTTTTGTGGTTATAAAAATTGGTTGTAAAAAGCTGTAAGATAAACTTAAATATATAAAGAAAAAATTCACTAAACTAATACTTCAGGGTGTGTATTCTTATTTTGGAAGGTAGATTAATAAATGATTCAGGACTTCAGAATTTTTGTTTGTAGTACGTATGTGTGTGTAGGTTCTTGCAGATGCCAGAAGGAATCAGATCTTTTGGAACTGGAGTTAAGGGCGGTTGTGAGCCACTCCATCGGGTGCTGAACGCAGAACTTGGAGAGGCATGGAGAGTAGCAAGAACTCTTAACCACTGTGTCTTTCTCTAGTCCCGAGTTTTGCTATTATTGACATTAATCATGCTGTTTAAAACGTCACACTCTGTATTTTATGATAATCATATATTTCTGAGGTTTTAAAATGGTTTTACAATGAGAAATAGGTATACATTCAACTTGTAAACTCAGTTAATAGAAAAGTAAAACAAAGGTCTGTCTTTAAATACAGAATATATGAGTTATGACTCAGAAGAAGACTTGTTAAACCAATTGTAGGAGACTATCACAAACATTGTTTAGAATTTGACTTTAGGGGTTTCACTGGATGGGAAAAGCTCTTGATTTTTCTTTATTAAACAACTTCATTTATCTCTATACAAAATGCTACCACGACAAAGAGAAGCTTTATTGTCCTTGTTTCATGAAATGCATCTCAAGCCTGCCAGGAAATATTATAGTCAAAAAAAGCTCAGTGTTAAATTTGAACCAGGAGATAATCCTTAAAATTACATGTATTACAAGGTGTAGACCATCCAGAAGAATCGTTCTTCTCTCACTGGCATTGTGGTTACAGAAAGGGCTACTCTTTTTTTACTTAAAATTTTTCCCTCTGCAGACCTGCTCACCTTTCTCAAAGGATAATCAATTACTTGGCAGCAACATGACATTCAGTGTTTGGAGTCCTAATGTGAGTGCCGGCTCATTTGTATTTCCCAAGTCTCGATAGATTATATCTCTGTATGTCAATATGAGCCATCATTGACGTTTTCATACTTCTCAAAACCTACATTCCAAATTAACGTTTCTCTTTATGTTTTTTTTTAATTTAAATGTATTTTATATAATTTATTCATATTACATCCCATTGTAGCCCCTTTCCTTGTCTCCTCCTGGTCCCACTCTCACTTCATCTTGCCCCCTATTCCTCTCTGCTACTTTTCAGGAAGTGGGAGTCCTCCCCCACCATCTGTCCCCAGCCTACCAAGTCTCATCAGGACTGCCTGCATCCTTTTCCTCTGTGGCCTGGCAATGCCCCCCAACCAGCAGGGGGAAATGATCAAAGAGTAAACAACAGAGTCCATGTCAGAGACAGCCCTTGCTCCTCATACTAGGGAACCCACATGAAGACTGAGCTGCCTGTTGGCTACATCTGAGCAGTGGTTCTAGGTCCTCTTCATGCATGGTTGAGGCCCCCTGGGCCCTGATTTGTTGGCTCAGTTGATCTCCTTGTTGAACTCCTGTCCCCTCCAAGTCTTTCTATCTCCCCCTTCTTCCATAAGATTACCTGAACTCTGTCTGACCTGACCACCCATGATAAAAATCACTTAAAAGAAGTTGGAACTGAAACCAGCTGTCTCCACTGAGCCACCTTCATGAAGGTGCCACTGCAACCACAGACAATGTCCCAGCAGCAGCCCTAAGCCATAGCCAGAAGCAGCAGCATGAATTTGGGAGGTGGTGCTTAAGGTCTGTGTTGCAGAAGAGCTGTACAGTGTCATGGCTGCTGTGCTGTCCTCTGACTCTGGCATCTGTGCAAATCAATGTTCTTATAGTCACATCAGATGCTTATTAAAAATTTATTGAATGGACCTCTCCAAAGATCTACTGAAATTTAATTAATTAAAAGAGACTTTTGTTTCACACCTTGAGTCTGAAATAGGAAAAAATGGTTCTATATGGTTGATGGCTTGTGTAAAAAATCTAAATGTGTAGCATTAGAATGCTTATCTATTTATTAAATCTTTACACTAAGCTCCAGCTTTATTCCAGCCACTGTGATACAAGTTAAAGATAAACTTCTAGATAGAAACTGACATGTTCGCTACATTCAGAACTTTGAATGCCAGGGAACAAATATAATAGCTATCTAGACAATTGTGAAAGTACTATTGTCAAAGTCTGCCCAATGAAGACTACATTATCATGAAGATTAAACAGTGGCCTATGAAAGCTTGAGAAATCAGCAATGTTTTTCTGAACAGGTCATATTGAAGTAAAACAGAAGTATAACTAACAAATGCCAGATGTTCGGGAGATAGAAAAAAAAATCTCATAGTTTCATGAAATCCAATGCCCTCTTCTGGCCTGCAAGAGCACCAGGCACACGTTTACAAAAAGGGAAGCCGCTATATGCATAGAATAAATAATGTTTTTTTAAAGAAAGGCAGAAAGAAAGTGGGAGAGAAGAAAGGTACAGGGTTCATCTACTTAGAATCAAAACATTTTATGTGCTTTCTGCAATACTCTAAAACGCATATATTTCTACTGCACTAAGAACGTTAACCCATGGACAATTCTATTTTCATACCACATTGGTCTACCTTGGTTAGTTCTCAGGCTCAGTGACTCAGCTTAGCGAGGATACTTACACTTGACAAAGACAACTTAGATCCACAACTACTGACCCCTAGTTCTTCTTGATCACTGTTAACGTGGATGACTAGATAAAATGACAGACAGGTCTTGTAACAACCAGCAACAGGCCCATGGGTGAAGACAAGGAAAACACATGAATCTTTGTGTGTGCCAGAGCATAGAAGAAAGGGATGCTATCAGTACCTGGCTGCCTTTACAAAAGAGTATCCTGCCAGGTCTTCTTCATCTCTTATCATACACAAACACACACACACACACACACACACACACACACATATATGACAAACATGTATATGTGTATATGTATACACACATATATATATGTATATATATACAGCCCTTTCCCTATGTATATAAAGACACAGAATCTAAAATACAACTCTTGGCTGTCAACAAAACTTTCTTATTTTATGCCTAAGTTACAACTTACAACTTGATCTTTAACAATATATAGACTTTAATAAAATGAAAATACCCAAAAGTATTGAATGTAATGATTAACGTGTTTTCCCTCAGACATTTTTAAAGCCATAAGTATGACTATATAAAACTGAACAATATATACAAATGACTTAAGATCTAGTATATATTATACACTCAACAACAACAAAGTGAGACTTGCTTTTAATAATTACTGACTATTGTTTTCCATTAATATTTGTCAAAATGGCTTTTATAGAAGACCTCACCTACAAATATGATGGAGAAAATACATCGAAGAGATGTCTCGCCTAATAAGTTTAGAACAACTTTGAATTACTTAGGCTTCTAATTTTTTGAAGGGCTTTTCATAGCATCCTGCAAGGACGTGTGCCTTATAATTTTCTAAGATGGGTGCATCAAGTATCTTAAACTCATATTTCCATGTAATCTTCTCTGAATAACAGTGTTTAATATGGGTGTGCAATAGAGCAAATGTGAGGCTTGCTGCCCTCTGCAGTACTTGTAATTCTGTTATCAGGGATCTGGGATGAAAATTTTTCTTAATTTGACTTCACACTTGAACACAATCAGCAATAAGGGAACAGTGTCATGAATTATTATTGACAAGTCCAGTAACAAAGGTCATCATGACCTACTTTTGACACTAAAGAACAAACATCACCTACCTACAATGAGAGCATTGTGGTCGTCTGCATCCAATCAAGAAATAGATGGCACAGAGTAAGATAGGAAAAGTTAATAAAATGTTAGTAACAAGGATAAAAGAATATATACTGTATATATGGAAAATGATATAGTAGCCATTCATTAGATTACAGACAGAGTCTGTGATCAGCATTTGGTGATTGGAGTTGGACTTTCTGTCTAGACAAATGGCCTTCAGAACCAATAGCTTAAGCATTTTCTTGCAAAGTGGGCTGCAGACCTGTGTTTGTCTCTTAATTACCCAAGATGAAAGCCAGGCTTCTTATACTCCTAGAGGGGTACCCCATCAGGGACTCAGAATCCCCACTATGATCATTTGGCATCTGTATAACTGAGCAGAGGAAACCTTTTTTTGTTTTGTTTTGTTTTTGTTGTTTGTTTGTTTTGTTTTCTGTTTTCCATGTGTCAACTGATACCAAGAGAAGGAAGCCCTCATTACCACTGAGTGACAGTTATGGAGATGTAACCTTTGACACAAATAGAGAGTGTAGATATGTTTCCTTCCCACCAGGAAGAAACAGAAACACAAATTGCCAACTCAGAATTATTTGATGAAAATTTGTTATATATTAAAAAAAAAATCCTCTTGCTAGATTGGTCTCATAGTTCACAGGTTTGTAGCTGTTTGGGATAAGACAGGAGCCTACCACAGATGGACTATGAAAGACTCTACCCTGTGGGGTATCAAAGCAGAGGCCGAGACTCATAGCCAAACTTTGGTAGAGTACAGGAAATCTTATGAAAGAAGGGGCTGATAGAAAGACCTGAAGGAGACAGGAGTTCCACAAGGAGAACAAAACAATAAACAAACAAACGAACAAAAGATCTGGGCCCAAGAGTCTTTTCTGAGACTGATACTCCATCCAAGGACCATGTATTGAGATAACCTAGGACCCTTGCACAGATGTAGCCCATGGCAACTCAGTATCCAAGTGAATACCTAGTAATGGGAACAGGGACTGTCTCTGACATGAACTCAGTAGCCTGCTCTTTGATCACCTCCCCCTCCAGGCCACAGAGGAAGACAATGCAGCCACTCCTGATGAGACCTGATAGGCTTGGATCAAATGGAAGGGGAGGAGGACCTCCCCTATCAGTGGAATGGGGGAGGGGAATGGGAGGAGATGAGGCGGGGGGTTGATTGAGAGGGGAAGAGGGATGGGGCAACGACTGGAATACAGAGTGAAAAAACTGTAACTAATGAAAAATAAAAAAAATTTAAAATGATAATAAAAATAAAAGAGTACTGATGCCCCTTTCTCTCAGCGTCCTGCCTAGCACCTTCCAGAACCATGAAAGCTACCAGGAAGCAAGGAAGTTAAAAGTTTAGTTCCAGCTTAATTTCTCTGTATTAAGCAGCCCAAGCTGCACGCTGTCTTCTGCAATATTGTTTATCTCTTAAGTTTGCTGTGTAACCAAGAGTAATGGCAAGGAATGGCTTTGTTGTTTGAGGAGCCTCTGCTGCCAATCTGACCAACAACTCACACAATAAGGAGCTATCCCAATTTTAATGTCAGAGTCATTGTTTAAGGTTACCCACGACTTTGGCAGATTTTCCCAGTCACATAAAGAATCTCCATTCAAACTCATTTTTAAAAAGAAAATTGACAAATTGTTGCCTCTATTTGGTTACAATAGAGTAGGTTTCCCTACAGCTTATTCATGTCCACTTTCCATTGTTGACACGCCTCTTCCTGGCCCTGCTATGTCCTGTCTCCTTCTTAAACATTTCCACCCACATTACTCCCTTCTCTGCTTTCACATTGCCCACATTCTAATACTTCAATGCCTTAAAGTGTCCCCATCCATTACACACCTTCAAGTTGACTGGTTTTTTTGTTTGTTTGTTTGTTTATTGGCACTCCAAAGTGAACACATGAAATTGCAGATTCAAATGTCAGATACATGTTGAATGAGACCATGCAACATTTATCTATGCCAGGTTACCAAAACCAATATACATTTTTCCAATCCCAGTTATTTACCTTAAAGTTAAGTAATTTCATTTTTACAGCTGAATAAAATGTCATTATGTATATGTGCACCATTTTCACTATACACTCACTCATCGATGGACATCTAGGCTGTTCCATTTCCTAGCTCCTGTGAATAGATCCAGCAAAGATCAGGGATTTGCAAGTGTCCCTATAGAATGGAACAAAGAACCCAAGATCTATGACTGGGGGAAGTGTGAATTTCATCTTCTAGAGAAAGCACAGCCATAACAACAATTATGACCTCACAACTAAGCATGTTTGCACTGAATCTGCACAAGTATGGACCCATCAGTAGTCAAACATGGGTGGATGAGGTGATCAGAGGGCCCTGGGGCTCACTTCTGAACTTCTTATTAATAATAGATTCAGAGAGAAGGTGAGTCATTGCCTTCATACATACACCCACCCATGACTCCACAATTCCCCATTGAATACTGCCAACTCAGTTGTCACACAGATGGCCTTAGTTAAACAAAATGAGTTATAAATCCAACCAAATATATGAGTCTGGAGGAAAGGACAGTCAAGAGTTTTATAGTGGTGGAAAGAACATAAGAGAAAAGGGAAAATTGAGTCATCAGAATCTTTCATATGCATGCATGATATTTTCAAGAGAAACTGAACAAAGAAAAAATATCAGATTTAATGGTTAAAATATTTTTTGATATCTATGACTTCTCTGAGCTGAGGAATATGAAAAGAAGAGTAAAGAAAAACGTAAACTTTAGACACCGACTTGTCCTTGAGGGAAATGGGGAAAATTAGTTGCACATTTTGCAAAGCATTTTCCCTGGGCTAAGCCATCATACATGATTATTATTATTATTATTGGTTTTGTCAGTGCAAGGAGCAGACTTTTAGTGTGTGAAATGTTCTAGATGAATATTCTCCTATTATTGCTTCTCCCTTATTATTTTTGTTTTGTTTCACTTTCTTTCTTTTTTATTTTTTATAATTTATTCATTTTATATCCCAATTGTAGCCCCCCTCCCTCATCTCCTCCTGATCTCAACCTCCTTCTCACTTCCCCCCATCTCCCTCTCTTAGACCACAGAAAAGGGGAGCCCTCCTCCCCTACCATATAACCCTGCCCTATCAAGTCTCATAAGAACTGCCTGGCTCCTTTTCCTCTGTAGCCTGGCAAGGCCACTCTGCCAGGAGGAAGTAATCAAAGAGCAGGCAGTCAAGTACAGGTCAGAGATAATCCCTTCTCTCCTTATTCATGCTTCCAACAAACAACTATAGATAGGTAAAGGAAAGAAAATGCAGGAAAGATTCTCATAATTGTTCTAACTGCAGTATCAAGTGCTCAGCTGAGATTTGATTCTTTATGTAGAAATACTTGTACCAAAACAGCAGCAACAACAACACATTGCTCTTATTATTTTGCTCTTACATGAAAAGCGTACATGCATGCCAAAGAATTATTTTAAAATAAATTTTATGATTTGTTATCAATAAAAAAATAATAATTGTTCTAACTAAGATCCCCTGGGTTTTTAAGTATGTTACTCAGAAAGAATGGAGGGGTGTAGAGTCTTCCATTCTGATCTAGAATTAGATCATCAAATCAATTTAAATCATTAGGACCTGTTTGCTCTAGGAGAAAGTAGGTCTCTTCTCTGGTTTGGTAGTTATCTTCTTGGGGTTTTATTTTTATCGTTTGATGTTTTCTTGTTCAACTCTTTCTTCCTAACCATGCAAGTTTGAATCAGAAATAATCATCATATTAAATAGCCAGGTATGTTTATTTACTTGCAGACAAAACACAAAATTACAGATCTTGTTGATAGAAGTCTTGTCATTCCATGGTTAGTTTTTGAGACAGACATTCAGGTCTTGACATGGTACCACTGTTTTATTCATACATTCTGAAGGTGACTAACACAAATGTATTAATTAGTGATGTTTTTGTGGCCAAAATTTCCAATCTGTTTTAGTCTGAAAATTTGTGTCTCTTAAACCTCTCTTTTTTCCAAGCATTGAAGTCTAGGAGGCTCATAAGCAGTGTAAATATTTTAGTAATTAAAATGTAGTTTTACCAAAACATAAAGTTAGAGTTAATGACAGGAATCAATAATTCCATTGAGGAGTATAATATACAGTTTGTTAGAGGTTTGTGGAGGTTAATTAAATATAAAATAGTATAATATGACATACTATTCTTGGGCTACCATGTACTGTTGCCTGGGTACATTTGTAAGATTTAAATTATGTATATCTATCTCCTCAACAGTTTATTACTTCTTTGTGATTAAAAACATGCAAGGTTATGTATTCTTAATATTCAGTATAGCATAATTATCTATGATAACCTACTATGCAATTGAACATCAAAAAGAGATGATCCATCATAAGGTTTTCCTGGAAGAAAGTTGTGTTTAGCATAGGCTGGAAAGAGAAGAAGGAAGGGAGGGATAAAAAGAGTTTAGTCAAAGAGAGCTGAGTCATACTATTTGATTTTATGTATCCAATGAAGCCTTTTCAAGATCACAAGTTTAGTGAAGCTTTCCCTGGAAACAGACATCTGCTATATGCACACAACTATGCAGTAGGGCCAGGATCCCAACTTCATTATCCATTCAGTGCCTAGCAAACTTTGTGTCATATGGAGGAAAGCAAATCTAAACTATTACCAAGCTTTTTACACAGTAAGAGGATATATTACTTAATAAAAACAAAGTTTGTTCTTCTATATACATTTATTAATCTAATGTGTGCATTTAGTCTCATACATTAAGTACTTTCCAAAATGAAACCAACATCCAAAAAAAAAAAAAAAATCCATAGCCATTAAGTTAGATGACTTTTTGAGATACTTCCAAAGCTTACTCTAAATGATATTGTATACCACTTGCTGACACTTTTACAGGAAAATGCAAGATCTTTCAAGAGCAAAATTTATGTTTAAAAGCTCCCAAATTTGCAATGCAGAATCTGGGTTGGAAAAAAAGCTATTTATATTTAAATGACAGAATTCACGGTAGCTTGTAACTCTTGCTGACCATAATTTATCTCCTACATGTGTGTGAGAGCCTCTGTATTTTACGATAAGAATATATTTTTTTCATTTGAATTTTTTCTATTCACAATAAAACTCTGAAACAAAGTCCTGTTCAAATGAGCTTCACAATGAGGCATTTCAAAAGCACAAAAGTGGCATTAAACTTGGTGGTATCAGGAGCAAATTCAGATTATGCGTATAAATTTCAAATTCAGGCTTTGGCATTGAGGACCTGGGTAAATTATTCAACACAAATTCTATATCTGAAACACACTAATAATAGTATCAACTAATTTATGTGGTATAATTTGGGGAACAAAATGTGTACATGTATGAAGCAATTATCCAAGTGTTTGCCCTACATCCAAGGCTTAATAACAGTAAGCTTTTGCTCTGTTACTTCTGAAGAGATTTGCAAAAACCAATAATTGAAAGGAAATATTATACAGTTACACATGAGAAATGTCCACTCATGCTTCATTGCCTCTTTCATAAATGACCCCTTTCTCAGAATTTATTAACAATGAATTCACAGGTTTGATTTTGCATAGAAGAAGAAGAATAAAATTGTGTCTTCCTAGTTTTGTTCTTGTCTCTTTTTGGTCACCTCCCTGGGTCTGTGCTAACCTTTCCTCTCAATTTGTGTGGGTTGTGGCTTTTAAGGCATTGTGCCACCGACTCAAGTTTCTTGAACAATGTATTTGAACACACCTGACTTTTGGGCACACTTAAAATGAAGGAACTTTTGACATTTTAGGACAAGCTGGAGCCACCTACTTTCCCCATACAGAAGGGCTCACTGAATATCTTGAGGCAGAAATGGGAATCCAGTGACTACCAGAGAAGTGAGACCTACCCAGGAGGCAGTCGGTGCAGGATCTTCCAGCTTAAGGAAAGCAATGCGCTTGCACCTGAAGGAGAGGCGCCCTCAGAACTTGACCCTCCAGAGGCACAGAGTCTGTCCTGCAGCACGAGGGAAGAGGTGTTGAGTGGAGGGCTTGAAGATGGAGTTCCAGAAGACCAGAGTGACAAACTCAGGGACTGTGGCCAGCCGGAAGTACTGAAGGAGGATTCCCTGAGTGGCCGACGCAGGATTGAACGCTTTTCCATTGCCCTGGAGGAGCTGAGGAGTATTTTTGAGGCACCTAAGGATGAAAGTAACCCAGCTGGACCAGCTGAATATGTCCAAAAGGTAAGAAGCAATTAGTTTCAGGATTACAGTCAGCAAGTCTAGAGGATTGCCTAGGCTCTCATTTAGTCCTGAAGATACAGGATTTTGTTTTTGTTTGTTTATTCCCTTCACTTATACCCTAGCCAGCTGTCTGGGTAACATCATATAGGAGAACTGAAGTTTGACATAATCTGTTATTGACTTCTTTATAGTCTGTGTCAATTGGGACTTGACTCCATTTCACTCCTACAAAATCAATTCTAGTATGTCCTGTTCTGTTGGTGGTTCTTTGTGTATGTGCCTGGTTTGCACAAATAGGTTATAGGTTCCTTGGGTGCAAGGAAAAATTTTAACCATTTTTTTTGTGTTTCAAACTTCAAACAAGAGCACCAAACTTAGGATGGGATGTGAGAGAAAGTTTGCAATTTTTTTTTCTCTTTTCACTTTGAGGTTTATCTTAAAGTTTGGTCTGTGGAAAGAAAAGTGGCAATAGATTAGCAGAAAACAAAATGTATCATGTGTTTAAGCATGGATATCATGCCTGCAGAAGGAAGCTCAAAGGAGGACTTAAGAGTTGAAGTTTAAATAGGAGGTTGACTGTTCAAGAGACAAGGGGAAGGGCCAAGAATACCGACAAATATTTAGCAATGAAGTATGCTAGTGTGAGAGGGGAAATGTAGAATTGTCTGTTATGTAGGCAAAGTCTCCTGTGTAATAATCATCAGGTGATTTCCTGTGCGCAACCCTTTCTGAGCCAGGTGTCATGGACTCAGACCCTCAGTCCTTGAAAGGTTTTCCTTAAACAGATGGGGGCTGCAAGTCAGAATTGCCAACATCTGTTTACTAATGTAGACAGACGTGAGCTTATTTTTACTAAAGGACATTTTCCCAGGGCCATGTCTATTACTGCAGAAGTCAGCTGTTTTTCTGAATAACAAACTTGGAATATTGCAAGGGAACAATTTAGGGCAAAATGCTATGATGTCCCATAAGACTTATCTGTAATGGCATGACATGAAATGAATAAAAGCTTTGAAACTAGAGTGACCTGGATTTTTATCCCCAAACTTGCAATTTGCTTCTGAAACAGAATAGCATTTGACCCTACAAATTACTACTTTTTTTTTAAATCATACAAAAGTATATATAATAGTCTCATGTTACAAAATACTGAGATTGAACATTTTGTACTACTTGATGATCATTCACTGTTGATTATGATCATTGACAACACGTGAAATGACTCTATTAGTTAAAGCCATCTTTAATCAAAGACAGAAAATTGGATGAGCTCTATTGTCAACAATGACTGCATTTTCTACTTTCACAGTCAAATAAAACATCTATTATTTGAGCCTAAATTATTTTCAAAAAATTATATATGTTAGGGCCTGTACAGAAGTCACACTACAAAAGAATTTAATTAAAAGGCAAGCACATGATATTGTGTGTACTCATCTGGCAGTAAAACCCATGCTTTGTTTTTGCGGTTTTTGCCTAAGAACATTCATCATGATGCTACAATTGTACTCGTGCTTATGTCTGATTAGCTTCCATAGAGGGCCTCATAAAAATAAAATTTTAGGCAAACTAATTTTAGCTAATATCTAGTCTTACTTTTCATTTGCTTTTGTATGTATATTTATACATGCACGGTCATGTGTGTAGATACGCATGCATGTCTGCACTCATGTGTTTGGATATCAGAAGTCTAGCTTAGGTATCATTCCTCAGAAATTATATACCATGGCTTTGGGAACAGGACTTTCCGAGGCCTGGGGCTTGCTGATTAGGACAGTCCTCACCGGGTTCTGCCTGCTTTCACCTCTGAATTACAAGCAGGTAGACAGAGGCCCCCATGCTCCTGAGGAAAACACTGTACCACAGTGATTCTCAACCTGTGGGCCATAATCTCTTCTGGGGTCCTACGCTATATATTCCACATTTCAGACATATATGTTATGGTTCATAACAGTAACATATCTACAGTTATGAAATAGCAACAAAAATTAATTTTATAATTGGAGGTCACCACAACATGACAAATTGTTACAGGGTCAAGACATGAAAGAGGTTGAGAACTGACTGAGTTGTCTCCAGAAGCCCTGATCCTAGTTCACCTAGTGGGACTTACATAAAAGTCTCTGCTCCTTAAACATCAAATGACTAATTAATCTAATGGCAAGAAATGATAGGAAGTTGCACATGTGAAAGCAGAAGCCCTCTTCTAACTGCGGCAAAACCCTGAACCCAGTCCTGATTTAAAGATTTTTTTTACGCTGTGCTATTCCAGCAGGCGTGATCATCTTTGTCTGTACTTTGGTAATGTTTTTTAATTGGATGAGAAGAAACTGGGGTACATACAGATATAGTTTTGTAGCGTTATTTAATTTATCTTCATAAACTCTGAAAAGCAACAAAATGTTCACTCAATGTTGATTTTAGTGTAACAATTCAGGGCATATCCCTAGAATAAGTAATAAAAATGTGACCAAATGTAGAAAGGTTTTTGCACACGTACACAAGTTATAATAATATAATCTGTTCTAATTTGGATAAATTGCAGCTGATTAGCAACAGAGAAAGGAAGCATCAATAACATTCTGGCTATAAAATGAGAGCACTGCTACTCAGAATGGTATGTGGCTTGCTAGCTAGTATTTGAAAGATAACCATAGCAAAAATTAAATACATGGATATCTCTACTTTCTTGAAAACTGTGATTTATTTAGTGCATCTCATATGATGTCTTTAAACTATCCTAGGGTACTATCTCATAATGCAATATTTCTATAAGTTCATGATGCATTAATTGTGCCTTTACAGATTTTTATCCACAGCAGACACACATTTTAAAGTCATTACATGAGGAATAGGTATGAGTGTTAGCAAAATTTTCTTTCCCTGGAAATTCTACTAGTGCTACAACAATGTGGTCTGAAGTGGAGGGGAGGGAGAATAAGTCAATAAGGATTTAAATTTCTTACAGTGAAACATTTTGATATAGTGTTAGGCATGTAAGCACAATTCTAGTTCAACTAAATTTGAAATTAGATAGTTCATCCTCTGCATAGTGGTTGCATACATACAAATCATAGTTAGTCTCTGTAGGTCCTTTGTTCTCACCCTATCAACACTTTATATTATTAAGTGTCATTACAAAGTAATGAGATAATTTTTATTTGCATAAATCATGCAAAAATTTTAGCTACTTCATAATGCTGACACATATTTATAGAATGTCTTAGAATACTGATGAGGTGGAGAAAGTTCTTCAATATTTATGACATTTAATGTGAGGACTAAAAGTAATTTCAAATTCAGGAAATTGTTTACAACTAGCAAATTATTTCAACAATAAGAAACAATTAATTACATTTTAGCTTTGCTACAAAAGGAAATGTTCAGCTATAGGAACTTGGCTTTGAAATGCTAAGGATTTGTTGCATTTTAATGAAATTCTATAGATTTTTGAATGTTTGAAACACATATACATTAGATTAAAATAACATACACCGAATATATACACAGGTAAATATTTTTTCTAAAACATTTTTATCAAACACAGAGGGAATATGTCTTATTTCTTCAAGTGTTCATTGAGTGTAGTTTAGTTTATAAAATTATTTCTCAGTAAGAAAATAAAGAACAAGGATCAGCTTAATATTTTTTCACTGTTAATAATATTTTCCATAAACATGAAAGCTCATCAGAGACAGACATCGATGCTTTAAAACTTCCCGGTGGTGCAGAATCTTATTTTAAAACAATTCATTCTGATAGGAAAAGTATAAAGTTAAAAAGGAATTCTTAAAATGATTTTATTTGTTCCAATATTAGCGGTTTTCACATATGTATAATCTTAACTTAGAATTTATAAAAATACATCATCAAAGAAATATAAACTGACCGTCAGCCTGTATATTTTATGTGTATAGACAAACAATGAATTGTTGCTACAGATTCAAAGAGTTTCATTACAGATGAATAGTGTGGAATGTAAATTTAAGAGATCTTTTTAAGAGTTCTGAGAATACATCATAAGATTATAAATTTAGAAAGAATAATACATACTTAGTGCAATATTATATATCAGAATTTGCTTTAAAATCAACAGTAGCTCAGATTTAGTTGCTTTCAGACAATAAACACTTGCTTTTCTTCACATGTTTCTGGTGAGCTCTTCCATTTACCCAGTCTTGTGAAGTGTCATACACTAATAATTAATCAAAAGGTTCAACATATTGTGTGTAAACACACTTAGAAGTGGGATCCCACACAAAAGGTTCCATTTCACAATTATCTGTGGTTGATCTTATTCTTCACTTATATTTATATAACAAAATTAGTGCTGGTTAGTAGACTAGATAGAAGAAGCACATCCCAAGGACATTTACATCCTAATTCCCAAAGCCCTGGCATGGCATGGAGGATTTAGCAAACATGGTTAAGAATCTTGAGAACATTCCCCTTAATGCTGCTTAAACTGTATCCCAAAGTTTGGGTAAATTCGGCCTTCATTTTCCTTGAATTTTAGGAAGTCTCTAATTCTTTTTTCATTTCTTTCTTGTCGCAGCTTTCATTTAGTAGTGAGTTGTTTAGTGTCCATGTGTATGTAGGCTTTTTGTTACTTCTGTTGTTGAGGTCTATTTTTAGCCCATGGTGGTCTGAAAGGATACAAGGAACTATTTCAATCTTCTTGTATCAGTTGAGGCTTGCTTTGCGCCTGAATATATGGTCAACTTTTGAGAAGGTGCTGAGAAGATGGTACACTCTTTTGAGTTTGGGTGAAAAGTTCTATAGACATCTATTAGGTCCATTTAGGGTCTCTGTAAGTGGTGCTGGTCTAACTGGATGTCTACATGTAGAAAAATGCAAATAGAGCCATATTTATCACCCTGCACAAAACTAAAGTCCAAGTGGATCAAAGACCTCAACATAAAACCAGACACACTAATCCTGTTAAAAGAAAAAGTGGGGAAGAGCCTAGAACTCATTTGCACAGGAGACAACTTCCTGAACAGAACACCAACAGCACAGGGTCTAAGACCAACAATCAATAAATGGAACCTCATGAAACTGAAAAGCTTCTGTAATACAAAGGACACTGTCATCAGAACAAAATGACAGCCTACAGATTGGGAAAGGATCTTCACCAACCCTATATGTGACAGAGGGTATCTAGAATATAGAAAGAACATATAATATTCAGAATATATAAAGAACTCAAGAAGTTCAAAAGCAACAAATCAACTAATCCAATTAAATATGAGGTACATAGCTAAACAGAGATTTCTCTATAGAGAAACAGTTAAAGAAATGTTCAACCTCCTTAGTCATCAGGGAAATGCAAATCAAAACAACCCTGAGATTTCACCTTAAACCCATCAAAATGGCTATGGTCAAAAACTCAAGTGACAACACACACTGGAGAGGATGTGATGAAAGAGGAACTCTCCTCCATTGCTGGTGGGAATGTAAACTTATACAACCACTTTGAAAATCAATCTGGCACTTTTTTTCAGAAAATTAGTACTACCTTGAGATCCAGCTATACCATTCCTAAGCATATATCTAAAATACATATGCTGTATGCTGAATGCTGAAGTATACCACAAGGACATTTGCTCAACCATGTTAATAGCGGCTTTATTCATGATTGCAAGAATCTGGAAACACCCCAGATGTCCCTCAACAAAGGAATGGATACAAAAATTGTGGTACATTTATACAATGGAACACAACTCAGCAATTAAAAACAAGGAAATCATGAAATTTGCAGGCAAATAGTGGGAAATAGAAAAGATCATCCTGAGTGAATGTATCCCAGAAGCAGAAAGACACACATGGTGTATACTTACTTCTAAGTGGATATTAGACGTAACAAAGGATAAATATACTAAAATCTATACACCTAAAGAAGCAAAGGAAGAAGGAGGACCCTGGGTAAGAAGATCAATTCTCATTCAGAAAGGCAAACAGGATAGATATCAGAAGAGGAAAAAAACAGGGAACAGGACAGGAGCCTATCACAGAGTGTCTCTGAAAGCCTCTACCCTGCACGGTATTGAGGCAGATGCTGAGACTCATAGCCAAACTTTGGGCAGAGTGCAGGGAATCTTTTGAAAGAAATGGGAGATGAAAGTTCTGGAGGAGACAGGAGTTTCACAAGGAGAGCAAGAGAACCAAAATACCTGGGCACAGTGGTCATTTATGAGACTCATATTCCAACCAAGGACCATACGTGGAGATAACCTAGAACCCCTGCACAGATAATGACTATGGTAGCTCAGCGTCCAAGTGCATACTCTAGTAAGGGGAACAGGAGCTGTCTCTGATGTGAAATCAGTGGAAGGCTCTTTGATCACCTCCTTACAGGCCACAGAAGAAGACAATATAGCTAGTCCTGATGAGACCTGATGGGCTAGCCTCAGATGGAATGGGAGAAGCACCTCACCTATCAATGTCCTGGAGGAGGGGTATGGGAGGAGAAAAGGGAGGGAGGGAGGGATTGGGAGAGGATGAGAGAGTATCTACAGCTGGGATACAAAGTGAATAATTTGTAATAAATAAAAAATTAAATGAAAATAAAAAATTTAAAAAAAGAATCTTGAGAATCCAAGAACTTTCTATGTAATACTAGATTAATATTTTGTTTTTTCTTTTAATAAGAAAGATTCTGGAGAGTCAGATGAAAGGGAGGAAGAGATGTGATGATACAGGGTTGTGACTGGAAGAATATAGATATTTCCCAGGACAACAGCACAGTAAACAGTTCTGCCCTGGACCTTACAGATGATGCACTGTCCTATGGGTCCCACGAGTTTATACAGTGAAGCTGAGGAGAATTTTGATGTCAACAACTGCAGGAAGTTTGTGTTACAGAGGGGCGTGAAGAGGGAGAGAGAAAGGAGAGAGGAGAAGAGAGAAAAAATGTTTAGAATAAAGATTTAAAGGCAAAAAGCATGGGGGACATATTTGTCTCAATTCATATTTTCTTTTATAGGTTAAGTAGAGCCTGGAGAAAATTCAGACAGTTCTTAAGCGACATTCACCCAGCTTGAAGTAGCATTTCTGAATGGGAGCAGACTTCAGGCTTATCTTGAGATCAGGCAGGTAGACTTCCTTCCCTCTCCTTCAAAGGCCCCATTTGCTGTCCACAGGACTGGGAGGATGAAACCCCTAAAACTGTTCCCTGAAAGATAAGCAGCCTTCTGTTTGTTCCCCTGGCTAATGAACATTTGTGTGTGTGTGTGTGTGTGTGTGTGTGTGTGTGTGTGTGTGTGTGTGATTCAATTAATCAATCTTGACTTTATTCCATCAGCGTCTCTGGGGCTCCGAATGGTAAACAATCTGATTATTTCATTATGTGGCTTAATGACTCCCTATGTTTTCAATGCACAGCTATAATTGCTCCGTAAAATCATTAAATTGAAGAATTCAGTTGAGTTTACTTAATATTTAACAGTAGCTATCCCCATCACTTATGTAGGCTCTGGGTTTTTGACAAAGACCATTCAAACGTGAAACAGAATTAACGTAGAATACTCCACTGGTATACACTGGCTGTGCTCTTGCCTTAGAATATTTTGATTAAATTTATTCTGCGACTGAGTGGAAAACAAGACGCCAGAGAGATAAAGAGTCTATGAAATTATATGCACAGCAATTGTTACATAAACCATGAGTAATCAAAGATGGTCAATATAATCCACTATTAGCTATTTTTATTCAGTGCGATAATCAAAGCTTCTGTTTTTCATTAATGACAAATCTGGCATCATCCACCTTTTAGTTCTGAATTAAATCAGGCACTTGAAAGCACGGGTCAATCCCCAGTTCATATTCCATTGCAAAATCACTTCATTAGGAGTTTGAACTTACCTGCACTCCTTAACACCCGATATGTGAGTTCTTGGGGCTTGGCTTTCTTTACTCTCTGGTTCAGCTCCTCTTCTTAAACTGACACCTTTGTTGGTGCCTTCTGACCACTGAATGCCTTCTCACCGATGTTTGTGAAATAATTTATCACAAGAATCATGAATTCAATAAAAGAGCTTAAAAAGCTATGCAAGCATTTTAACTATCTTGAAAAGGCTTAATAAAAATATACTTACCAAACACTTACGAGTATTGAAAACATTAATTTAAAAATCAGTTCATTCAAAAGACATAATAATAAACTCCAGTGGATGGCCCTCCACCCAGGCACATAGTGGAAGCCCTAGAAAAACTACCTGGGTTGATCATGTTACTCAGGGTCCTCTTTCTTGTTTATCTTCTTTAGGTGTATAGATTTCAGTAGGTTTGTTATGCCAGCTTCACGAGACCCTCAGAGACAATCAGGAGACTACTCAATGCAATTACAAGAGAGCTTTATTATGAGAGCAATTGAAATCGGGACCCAAGTCTCACTGACGCAACAGTAGAGAAGTGGGACCCCAAGCACTGAGTGAGCAGGATTTTTAAAGGGAAAGTCTGTGAGCAGGGGGTTTCCATGGCAGCAAGCAGGGGGCACAAGTCTTGGCATTACAGAATTGGGTGAAGTTTAGCAGGGCGGGGTGACCTTTTCTGAGGCACACAATCACAGTGGCTAAGGCATATAATCACAGTGGCTATTTTTCTAAACCATATCTGAAACATTGGGGAGAATTTTCCCATCTGATTCTCAACTGATTCCCATTGATTATTGCTAGGGAATTTGTCTCTATTTTCTATGAAGCATTTAGTCTGTTATATTTCCTGGAGGCTGTTGCTAGGAAGCTGTTGTTTTTCTGCCAGGTGTACAATCTGTGATATTTCCTGGTACCTGAATTCAGTTCCCAGTCAAGATCTTTATTTCAAAATGGAGTTATATTCAGGCTATTTAGGTCTAGATCCCACTTCTAAGTGAGTATATACCATGTGTCTTTCACCTTCTGGGATACCTTACTCAGTATGCTCTTTTCTAGATCCCACCATTTACCTGCAAATTTCATGATTTCCTTGATTTTAATTGCTGAGTAATATTCCATTGTGTAGATGTACCACAATTTCTGTATCCATTCCTCCGTTGAGGGACATCTGGGTTGTTTCCAGGTTCTGGCTATTACAAATAAAGCTGCTACAAACATGGTTGAACAAATGTCCTTGTTGTGTACTTGCGCATATTTTAGATATATGCCTAGGAGTGGTATAGCTGGATCTTGAGGAAGTGCTATTCCTAATTGTCTAAGAAAGCACCAGATTGATTTCCAAAGTGGTTGTACAAGTTTACATTCCCACCACCAATGGAGGAGGGTTCTCCGTTCCCCACAACCTCTCCAGCATGTATTGTCACTTGAGTTTTTGATTATAGCCATTCTGATGGGTGTAAGGTGAAATCTCAGAGTTGTTTTGATTTGCATCTCTCTGATGGCTAAGGACGTTGAGCATCTCTTTAAGTGTTTCTCTGCCATTTTATATTCCTCTACAGAGAACTATCTGTTTTGCTCTGTACCCCATTTTTTAATTAGATTGCTTGATTTATTGCTTTTTAACTTCTTTAGTCCTGGGTAAGATGATCAACCTTCACTTAGAAAGACAAGTGGGATGGACATTGGATGTAGAAGAAAACAATAACAGGACAGGAACCTGCTACTGAGGGCCTCTGAAAGTCTCTAGCAGTGTATCAAAGCAGATGCTGAGACTCATAACCAAACCTTCAGCAGAGTACAGGAATCATATGATAAGTGGGGGAGTTAGTAAGACCTGGAGAGGATAGGAGCTCCACAAAGACCAAATATATCTGGGCACAGAGTTCTTTTGTGAGACTGTATCTCCAACCAAGGAACATGTATTGATATAACCTAGAACCCCTGCTCAGATGTAGCCCATGGTAGCTCAGTATTCAAGTGAGTACCCTAGTAAGGGGAACAGGGACTATTTCTGACATGAACTCAATGGCTGGCTCTTTGACCTTCCCTCCCCCACCCAACAGAGGAGCAGCCCTGCTAGGCCACAGAGGAGAACTTTTCAGCCAGGCCTGAAGATACCTGATAAGCTAGGGTCAGATGAAAGGGGAGGAGGTTCTCCCCTATCAGTGGATTTGGAAAGAGGTAGGAAGAAGATGAGGAAAGGAGGGTGAGACTGGGAGGGAATGAGGTAGCAGGATACAGCTGGGATACAAAATTAATAAACTGTACCTAATATTTAAAAATAAAAATTTGATTAACAAAATAAATAGAAAAGCATTCGTCGAAGTTCTGAGGAAGCCAAGTTCAATTTCAGGAATCTAACAGAGACTTGAGCCTCTTCTTTTGAAAGAAACTCTGACAGTAGAAGAAGGAGAGAAGGTGAGAGAATAAAGGCAAAGGAAGCAGAGATGTCTTGGCTTTCTACCTGTAACTTCTTGGATGATGTCCCCGGAAATGGCATACTGAAGTCAGAGCCTCCTCCTTGATTTTTATTGTTTTTATTTTTACATTTAAGCCTCAAAGTTAATAAAATAATGCAAAGTTTGCAAGAAGATAAAAAAAAAGAGAAACGAACTGGGCTTTAGAACACCATCCACAGAACTTGGAGGAGGATGTGGTGACTAGTGTTTAGGAGGGGTTGGAGGAGGTGTGAGGGATGCTCCAGATCAAAATAAATCATACACATGCATGAAATTATCAAACAGCATTTAAAAAAATGAATAGGATGTTCCTTTTATGAGAAGATGAAATGCATAGATTTTTGAATATTCTTTTCTTGAGAAGAAATATAAAGAAATTTGAAGACCTAAAATTTATTTATTTTGCCTGAATAATGGGAAATCATTGTATCATAAAGCTGAAGTGTAGTTTTAAGTGAGAAATATTACTTCACTACTTGTTAAATAGCATGTTGTATAGGCTGATCATCTTCATTCCAGCATCACATACATGTAGATATTTGATGACAAGGGGTCAGTTGTAATATTTGGATCAGTAGCATCTTGATAGCATAAACTAGAGTAAGAAATTTTGCTTCAATATTACTAATCATATATATGATATATATATCATATATATATCATATATATCATATATATATAATGAACAAATTATACAGCATTAAATATTTGTGAACATTAAGTATTATAACACCTGAAAGAGAGGTTTTTAAGAGGTAGACCTAATGCAATTTAAGAAATGGCAACAAAATAGCATCAAATGAATAAATTCTTAAATTTTCTGATCCTACATATTTCCTTATGTGCCCTTGAGCAGTATAACCACAATGGACTTCCATTTTCTCACTTGGAAAGGACCACAGTTGTACCTGGAGTTTCTTTTCTTTTCTTTTTTCTCTTTTTCTTATCATTTATTACAATGTATTCAGTTTGTATCTCACCTGTAGCCCCCTCCCTCATCTCCTCTCAATCCCACTCTCCCTCCCTCTTTTCCCCCTATGTCCCTCCCCCAGTTCACTGAGAGGGAGGTGCTCCTCACCTTCCATCTGACCCTAGCCTATCAGATCTCATCAGGACTGGCTGAATTTTCTTCCTCTGTGGCCTGGCAAGGCTGCACCCCCTCCAGGGGGAGGTGATCAGAAAGCCTGTCACTGAGTTTAAGCCAGAGACAGCTCCTGCTCCCCTTGCAGGAGCTCCAAAAGGAGGAGACCAACAGAGCCAAAATAAAATAAAATAAGACAAAAAAACTGAGCCCTGGGGGCCTTGCAGAGACTGATACCCCAACGAAGGATAATGCATGGTGAGGACCTAAAACCCCATCTCAGATGTAGCCTATAGACTCAGTACTTGGAGTTTCTAAAGGGAGTGTGCTAGTCAATTTTCTGTCAATTTGATTTTCTTGATTATCATTTGATGTGGGAGGGCTAAGCTCACTGTGGGTGGTGATAGCCCTGTGTGAGTGGTTTGGGGCTGCAAGCAAGGATAAAGACACCATCATCTCTCTGTGGTCTCTGCTTCAGTTATACTGCTTCAGGATCCTTGATTAACTTTCCTTGGTGATGGAGTATAAAATATAAGATCAAATAAGGTCCATTCCACGAAGCTGCTTCTGGTCATTGTATTTATCTCAACAGCAGAAGTGAACTATATAGAATTTGGTATCATAGAGTAGGCAAGTGATGAGCTTGACGGTGTAGCTTCTATGCCTTGAACTGTTTCGTGGGAGGAAGTTAGAAAATTGTTGAGATTTGGGCTGGTAAAGCCAATGAGTGTTCAGAGATTAATGTGGAATCTTGGAAGATAACATTGAGACCAAAGAAGACATTTTTGAAAGTCCTTCAAAAATCTGTTAGGGCTTTCTGTGTGATGTTTCTATAAAAAGAATCTGTGGCTGTGAAGGCTGTTTTACAAGAACAATGGATGCTGGCTTTATGAGGTTGAAGATTTATTGGGGATTAATAAGAGAATGTTCCTGAGGTGATGTCTCCTGGGTCTCCTCTGCAGAGTCTGCATGTCCATCGTCACGGGGAGTTGCTCAAGGAGCCTCAGGCAGCAACTGAAGCAGAGATCATAGAGGAATGATGGCATCTTTCCCCTTCCTTGCTTTGCTTGTTTTCTGACACCGCCCAAAACTACTCACACAAGGCCAGCACCACCCACATTGAGCTGTGGTCCAGAGGGTCCAAGGCTGCATCTAAAGCTGGCAGCCAAACTTGGTGATATGTAAGCATCTCCCATATGGTACTAGTTTTGTTGGCCTGCAAACTTCAGGATTGGAAGGATCATGAAGAAAAAAGTAAGACTTAGTAACATGAGGTGCATGAAATTCCCCAAAGAGAACAGGAACCCTGAAGGCGTGGAGTCATTTGCAGGGGACAACAAGGATACTGATTGTGTTGGGTCTCTGGAGTGACTAACCAAGGACAGTGGCAACTGTGGAATAGAGATTATCTGAGTCTGTGAGACAAGGTCTGTGTGCTGTGGATGGCAACTCAGAGACAGGGTTAACAACCACTATGGAGTTAACAAGATTATGAATGAATACCATACACCAGACACTGGGTTAGTTACACTGAGAGATGGCAGGGTTTGCTCTGATCTGATTCTTCTGATGCCCTGGTTCTTCCCTCCTGAAAGGAGGGAATGATTATATAAGATGATGATGATGATGATGATGATGATGATGATGATGATGATGATTCTTATCATCTTACAGATACCCACAGTTAAGAGACTTGGAATTTTAAAGTACTGAAGAATTTAAAGACTGTGATTTTTAAATTATACTATGCATTATATAGTGATATTTAAATGAGGTTTGGGCAAGATCAAGGAAGGAGAGGTATGGATTAATAATGTTGTGTTTATGTGTCAGTTTTATAAGAAGTCAATTGTGCTGGTTAGCTCTTGTCCGTGAGACAAACTACAGTTACTTGTTCAATTATTCATCTGAAGAACTGTCTTTCTCAGATGGTCCTATGGCTGTACCTGTGAGGGGTTTTCTTGGTTAGTGGTTGACATGGAATGGCTGAGTGTGTAGTGGAAAATGCCACCATTGGGTAGGTAACTCTGGGTTGTATTAAAAAAAAAAAAAAAGCTGAGAACAAGATATGAAAAACAAGCTGGTAGGCAATGTTCTTCTATGGTCTTTGCTTCAGCTCCTGCCTGCATGTTCCTGCTTTGGCTTCCCTTGATGGGCTACAGACTGCAAGATCTAATAGACCCTTTCCTCCCCAAGTAGCTTTTGGCCATTAGTATTCATCTCAGCAACAGAAAACAAACTGGAACAGATCGGAAGGCTCTTTTGGCAAGAATCGTTTATTTCACATTTAAAGGCACATTGTCCTTAGGTCTAGAAATGTCCCATTTAGAAGAATTTTCCTCAAATATTGAGTGGGTGAGTGGGGCAGATGCTTATGAAATTTTACAGCAAGACAGACAATCCTGTTTTGAGATGATAAAAATATACACTGTAATTTATTAAATTGCGCTTTCTAAAAGTTACTCAAAATCAAGACAGTGATACGTCTGTCATTGTCATTTTCCTCACCAGTTAATAAAGTCCCTGTCATTCAGCAACTCAAAATCCAAATCCAATTACGTATGAGAGCATTTGTTATGGTTTTACACACACAAGCACACATGGTTAATCCAACGCCTCAAGATGTTGCATGAAAACACAGTCAGACTGGACCATTTTCTCCAATTTTAAAAAATATTCCTTTTTATGTTGTATTTCTTTTGTTTTGTCTCAAAACAATGTAAGGTTTCATTCTATGTTCTTATTTGCTAATGAATTTATTATTTTGCTACCTTTATGAGGTATTGTATTTTATTTGAAAAAAAAAAACTGGCAAAATTACCAACAACTCATTTTCACTGTCTGTAGGACTTCCAGAGAAAACTGCCATCCCTCATTTGTGTGTCACAAATTGTGACCTATTTGTGACATTGTGAAATATACAGTCACAACATGACACTGCTAAAGAATGTTGTGCCAATAAACACAGAGGGACATTCAACATCAGTGACTTGCTTTTACCTGGGAAAACTGCCACCTGCTAGACTGGCAGTCTTTGATATTTTACTTAGAGTACTGGGTGCTTTTCCTCTACTCCCACTCCCATTAAAAAAAAAAAAGTTGGTGATGGCTCTGATACCTGCGTTCTTAACTCTCCGTGTTTCCCAGTCTGCCTTCCAAAAATGGTCATTTTTCTTACCATCCTGCATAATTATTTCCCCTCGCTGTCCCTCCATTACTGATATTCAGGTCCTACCAAGTTACTTCTAGAATCTTATCAGCATCAGCATTAAATGAAACAGAAGAATAAGAAAACTTCAAATGAAAAAAGGGTGATTAGATAGGGGAAACTGGATTCTTAATCATTGTCTTTGACAGTCTTGGACTGTCTGGAGATGCCATTCCAGACATCCTGCATATCCACCACAGAAAACCCACCAGCAATCCCAAATCGATCCTGAACATCAGTGTGGAAATACCATCTATGACAGTCTCACGTGCATGCCCATTTAATGTGGAAAAGCTGGAAAGCGATTAAAGTTAAGGTCAACGTTAGCATCATGTAGGTCTCCATATGATGTACGTTGATGGCAGAAACTCATTCCAGTAAATTGCCTATAATTTTGTAAAGGAAACAAAATCATATGAACCCATGTGGCATTCTGTTAAACAAGTGACCTTAAATCTCCCAAGGTGGCAAGAATGTGGAAAAGACTGAGAAACTGTGTAGGTTAGAGGAAACTAAAATATCATGGTGACCAAATTGGGCGTGGGATCTTTTCCTTAATCCTGGACCAGATAAAGAAGGTATAAGTGGAAAAATGGAACAATATTTGATTGTTGTTGACTTGGAAATAAAAAACCACATAAAAGTTAAAAGTGATACTACGGAGAGAAAATGCAATCAGAAAGTGCTTGCTATGAGAGCATAAGGAGCTGAGTTCAAGCTTAAGAAAAGACCGAAAAAGATAGACAAAGATTCATATATCTGTGAAGCCAGGATCAGAGAGGTGGAGAAAGAAAGATCTCTGAGGACTTCTGGAGAGTCAGTCTAACCCAAAATCATGAGCTTCAGGGTCCAGTGATCAGCTGTCTCAAAAAGCAATTTGACAGCTCTTGAGGCATGAAGCCTGAGCTTGTCCCCTGTCCTCTACATTCATGTCCATTCACACATATGGCACATGTGCATTCCCAGAAAAGACGGAGGAGAAAGGGAGAGAGGGACAGTGGTAGGGAGAGAGAAAAGCATAGGAGGGAGAACAGAAAATGTTTCTTCTTTCATTTGGGGTTCAGATTCTTCAATAGCCAGCTTCCTTATTTGTACTGGTAACTCTGTCTGATTATGTTTTTGCTACAGTTTCTCTCCTTTCCTAGCCTCAGAAAGAGTCCTTAATGTGAACATAGATATCTGTAAATTTTTTGTCATGCTAAAACAAAGGATGTTTAACATGGAGAGTAGAACAGGCACTGATTTTTCAGTGTATATGAGGTACTAAACAGCAAGTACAGCTTCCATTCTTCCTGGAAGTCGAGCAGCTTTCAGAAACCTTGAGGTCCCCTTATTTCAGCACATCTAGTATCCAGTGTATTTTGTAGGAGAAGTAGATGGTTAACACGTGTTTTTTTCTATTGGGAAAACTACTTCTTTATGTACTTAATGTGTGTTGGTAAGTGAGTGCAATGAGTTCCAAACACCTGAAACAAATTCAAGCTCCATTAATGCTTCTCATCTGCACCAACCACTGAATATGATGATTTATGATGCTTAATAGTGCACTAACTTGTTTTATGTCAGTATAAGTCATTTATTAGGTATTGTGAGACAAATTGCCCTAGAGCATGGTAATGCATCATAATACATACGGAGTACTTTCTTCCCCCATTTATAAAAACATCAAGCACACACATTGAAATTAAGTGTTCTGATTTTAACTTTCACTACATTGCAATTTTTATTATTCAAGATGAGGTTGTTATAAAATCTTCCCTCTCTGCTTATAATGATTTAATCATGTAGATTTCATCTCTTTTCTACGTTATCTTTATTTTGTAGTTCACAAGTACTTTTCATTAGTGTTTGGAATCCATTAAAGTACAATTTATTTTTATTTCTTCATTTAAAATCATATATATATATTTTTTTTTTCCTTTGGTTTAAGTCTTCTCATCATCCTCTTATCCCCTTCTCCCTCCCAACAAATCTATTCTTCCCAAGTCTCTTTGCTACTTCATTACTTTTCTTTTTTGAATAAATTCTTGTGGTAAAACATAAGCTTTCTAAAGAGAAGCAAGTTCTCTGTCTCACAAACCCCAACATGTACACATCCTGTAAAAAAAGGTTCGGGTTTAAAATAAACTAAGGAGGCTTTAGGTACTACTGTGTCTAAAATACTGCTCAATAGAGGGCTAGAATAAGTTAAAATAAGGAAGCATTAGGGCTTAAGCACTAATGTATCTACAATACTACAATACTGAATAGAGGGCGAGCAGTTCAATTTTGCCTAATGTTCATTTCAAGTCTCTCCTCTCATTTGAAGCTATCACTTTTTATGTGTTGCTTAAAATTTGAAACTCATCCTTAAATCCCTTACCTGATGCTAACCCTGGATTACCATAGACTTCTAGAAGAGATTCTGGACCATCAATACGCTCAATAATTGCAAAACATTTGTGAAAGGCATTGTATTCAAGGCTTCATGGGCCTTTCTCTCATCCAGTATTCACAGGGACCTTAGCACATAAGATTTACCATCTTGCAAGGTTAGAAGATGGTCCAGTAGATAAGGTTATTCACTGTACAGGTCAGACAACCTGAGCTAGAGCAATGGAAGCCATATAGCGTGAAAGGAGAGGAAACCAACTTCCGCTGTCCTGGAACTTCCACAGCAAAAGTGGAATGCACGACTCACAACCACCTCCCTGATCATGAAGATACACAGCTATAATAATAAAATGAGAATTTTCGATATTTCCCTTCTAAGTCCAGAGTAGTGAAATGAAATAACTTATCAAAGATACACAACTGTAGCTAATAAAGCCTGGATATGAATCCACACCTACATCAACCTACAAAATGCAGACCACAAAATAGTTAATATTAATCACCGGGTGCTCTCAAAATCTTACTTGCTTATTTTCAAACCTTACTTCCTACCTCGTTTTTGTATTAAGTCAGCCCTCTTCAGCCTCAGAAATCAAAGCAATTTTTTAAACTTTGAGAGATAAAGCATGTGACATCCTCCATACTAAGGCATGGGGATCTTTTCTTCTGTTAGCATCATTGAAACTGATATTCCAGAGCTTTTATTTTTTAATTATTTTTGTACTTAAAATATAATATCAATTTTTCCTTTTCTTTTTCCTCCTCCTAATATTCCTGTGTCCTTTCTCCTGCAATCCTGCAATCCTGCAACCCATTCATGCATTACCACCACTTCCTCTCAATTTGATGGCTCTTTTCTTGTTATTGGTGTGTGTGTGTGTGTGTGTGTGTGTGTGTGTGTGTATCAATGAAGAGGTCAATAATGTGAGAGTAAATCATGAAATTTGCAGGCAAATGGTGGGAACTAGAAAAGATTATCCTGAGTGAGGTATCTCAGAAGCAGAAAAATGCACATGGTATATACTCACTATAAGTAGATATTAGACATATAATATAGGATAAACATATTAAAATCTGTACATCTAAAGAAGCTAAGCAAGAAGGAGGACCTCGGGGAAGATGATCAATACTCACTCAGAAAGCGAATAGTATAGACATCTGAAGCAGGAGAAAACAGGGAACAGGACAGAAGCCTACCACAGAGGGCCTCTGAAAGACTATCCCCAGCAGGGTATCAATGCTAGCATTTTTTATTTTTTATATTAATTACCATTTATTCATTTTGTATCCCAGCTCTAGCCCCCTCCCTCATTCAGTCCCAATCCCGCCTTTCCTCCCTCCCTCATCTCCTCCCATGCCCCTCTTGAAGTCCACTGATAGGGGAGGTACTCCTACCCTTCCATCTGACCCTAGCTTATCTCACTTTCCTGTATTGTTTCAAACCTCTCCCAAAATTTTGAACTTATCCTGAAAGCTACCACTTAGCTTTCAGTTCTTCTCATTCCTCTAGGTACAACTTCTTTCCTAAGTCCATGCTTCTCCAGGGTGATGCTGTGCATGGAAGTACTTGGTGGTTGATCTCTTACCTTCTCCATCTCTCAGATCTCTATTTGTCTTTTATCTTCCATTCATCATGTAGCCCTAGGATCTTCTGCCTATGTAATGTTTCCCTTCTAGTTCCTGTGTTCGATCAGAGCAAGCCCTATGGCATGGTGCTATCCCCCGTGATTTTCACAGAAATGGACCTGAAGGCCCAATCTCATAAGCTTGCATTTCATTCCACAAGGCTGTGTAATCGATTTTGATTCCCTACCCACACCTAATAGCTCTTCTGACTTCAATTGCAGTTAATTACTGGGAGATAAATTAAGCTCTCATTTTCTTAGTCATGCTAGTGGTGCTTCAAGTTCTGCATAACTACCTAAATTGTTAGTAACTGGATCTGTGCATCTTTCGCTACTGTGCTCACCGGCACCAATGTAAATACATTGTCACGGATACGAACCTTTAAGTTTGAATTCTAACTATTCCTACACACATATCTACCTTCTTTATTTGACCACCTCCTTCTGTTAGAGAAGCTTAGGCTGTTGTTTGTCCACACCAGCCCATGCCCCTGACTTTCTTCTTCGGAGTGATGCCCAGGAAGCATGTTCATTTGGATTTTGACCCTGAATGGATTGTCAGAAACCCTTGGGCGATGCCAGAGGATGGAAGAGGAGGGCGACATGAACACATTTGCAAGGGTTTATGCTTCACAAATGCTGTGCGTGTGGAGGGAACTATGAGAAATCATTAGAGGGTCGAAGAGTGAGTTTGGAGTGTGACTGATTGTATCTTCTCATTTAAATATTTTGAGCTCATATTTTTCCTTATCTTTTATACAGTTTACACAGACAGCTATCTAGAGTTACTACTTTGTGTCTTTTTAGGCATTAGGCAAGTTCTTTTATTTTCTTCCATGCATAATAACCTAGAGCCTGATAGCTCCTTTGTGTATAACCAATTGTTTTTATTTTAAATATGTAGGGAGAAACTTGTGGAGTTTTATATGACTTCTCTCCTGACTCCCTTTCCTCTATTGTGGTCCTACATCACTGTGCTGATGTGAGTAACTGTGAGGAGTCATTACCAATAGTCACTGTGAACTCAAGCCCACGGTTTGCCCGGGATTTAACTCTACACTCTGTGAATCCTGAAGGTGTGTAATGACTGTGTCCATACTAATAATCAAGAAGAATATTTTCATCATCACTGCAGTGAAACCTTTTCCGCTTCACCTATTCTTCCTACCTCGACTCTGAGCCTCGGAAACCACTTTTTGCCATGACCGCAGTTCTGTGTTTTCCAGAATGTGACATCATAGTATATATAGACATTTCATATTTTCTTTTGATTGTCCAGCAATGTGGGCATCTTGGTTTGTAGCTCATTGCTTTTTAAGGACTAACTTATACTCCTTTGCAGGGATAAATGCAGTTTGTTAATTCATGTTCTGAGCAACTTCTCCATTTTCTTCAGTCGGTCATGAAAGAATCTGCTATGAACATTTCTGTTCTACAAGCAATGTGGCTATACTTTTTTGATAAGTTCGGGTTGTAACTGTTGTGGACATGGATTTTTAATTCATCAAGGAGAGCAGTTGCTGATTTACTGTATGAGTATGATTACTGTGTCTTTACTTCTGTAAGAAAATGTCAAACTGGCCTCCAAAATGGCTGACAGAACATCTAAATACATAGTGTTCCTTCTGGCAACAATTGAGCTCATTTGCTCTGTATCCTCAACAGCATGAGCTGCTCTTGGGCTTTTGACTTTTTGCTTCTCTAGTTAAGTATACATTTAGAGCATGTGCAATTTTGATGATTAATTTTTACATTTATTAACTTGTTTCAGTGGTCTAAAATGAATTTTAAAAAGTGTTCACTTTCTGTTGTCACTTCTAATTCCAGTGATATAATTTTGTTCTCTTTCTTTATAGTAACATATTATTTTGTTTTTCACTTTTAATTTAAGCTCAATTGCAAAATAATGTTTAAGCATGGAAGTCTGGGGGTGTAGCTCAGTGTTAGAGCCCCTTCTTAGCATAAAGGAGGCCCAGAGCTGGATTCCTAGGGCCTCAGGTAAAACTGGTAAATTTATTATTATTATTATTATTATTATTATTATTATTATTATTACTACTACTACTATGTTTTAACTACACGACAAGCATATGAGAAACAGTCTGAATTACAAAACTCTTTCATGCACAATTATTAATTACTAAGTACATTATATAATAAATTCTGACATTCTTAAAGTCTTTTGAATTAAAAGGCAGAAGTCACACACTGTCTTTTCCTTTCTCTCATGATATTTATCAGCACACAAAGCAGGTGTGTCATAAAGTAGTTTGGAATGCATGGGCAGAGACTCTTCTTAAGATGAACTAGAGTCTTGCTGTTGGTGTCCATGCTTGAGGCCCTACATATCTATTACATTAGCTTTGGGGTCATCTGAGTCCTCAGTCCACACTGCATCCAATTGCCATCTTTCTGCTCATCTGCCATGTAATCAGATGTCATTAGTCCCTAGCATACGGTCAAAGCAGGCTAAGTAACCTTCCCTATGGCTCTATTCCAACTTCTGTGGATGGGACAACCTGTCTTGTCATTCTCTGTGCCTGATAGATGACTCTGGTGAAACTGTGCAGAAAATATGTGTCAGGAATTAATACACCTCTTCTTGACCACCCTTTTAAAGGCTGATGCCTGATGTTATTCTGACATCAGACTGTCTCCCAGCATCCCAAGGGACATACTGTCTTCTCCATGCACATTTATCCCATTTTCCACAGTGAATTATTAAACCGTGCCCTAAATATACAGCTGGTTTCAGAAACGAATTTCATCTTGTTACATAAACGCTTGGTAGAGTCTACCTCGTGAATTGCAGAGCAGCACTTACTCCAAAGGTCATGGCCAGCCAAGGAGGCCTCCCTATGATGCTTTGGGACATCTCCCTTTTTGATCTGTGTTTAAGTCTCAAAATTTCCATGAAATAACCAATTATTATTAACTCTTTTAAATGAGAAATTATTTCATCCATAAAGAAAAGTATGACAATCTACATCTTTCTGCAGCACTGCATAAGAGTAAAGTGGTGAATGGAGAAAGACTCCCCCGTAGTGAAATCCTTTATGGGGGTGCCACTTAGGAACCTGAAAGCTTTTCTTTTTCCTAGCAAAGCTTAACTGATGCTAATATCCAAATTTTCCTCTTACAAAATATATTTAAAAACTGCATAAAACAAAAGAAAGTAAACCCAGAAGATGTAAGATTCAGAGTAAATAAAACATACACTGCCCACACTGCATATACATACATAGCCAGAAACACTGGTATCTATTCTCTCTCTCTCCTCTCTTCACCTTCCTCCATTCTTTTTCCCTCTCCTCCTGTTTCTCCTCACTTCTCCCCTTTCTTCTTCTTTTGTCCCCCTCTTTCATTTTTCTCTAAGGAGAGTAACCTTATGTTATAGCCCACATAGACAATTATAAATATTGTTTCCACTACTTAAAAATTAAATTTTTATAGAAACTTATGTGCTGGACACATCGTGGTTAATTTCTTATTCTTCAGTGGATAAAAAACAAGGTTTCTACCCTCAAAAATATTAGCATCTGAGTTCTTTTGTTGGTAAAGTTTTTTAAATATAAATAGCAATCTTCTCACAACATGACATGAGATAAAGGAAAAACGCAGTGCTGAGAAGCATGGAAGCCACTAACAGTAACTTAGGACCTCAAGCTCCAGTGTAAATGCTGTGAGAATAAAGAAATCTGTAATAAATGGTCTTTGACAGTGGAAGGTAAAACACAATTATTCTTCCTTGCTTTGCCAATGGAGTTACTTAGCATTTACTCAGGATGCCTCAATAAAAGATTGCCAACGAGATAAGTTCTATTTATTTTATTTTTTAAGGCATGCTTGACCAAACAAAACAATAAAAAAACTATAAAATTTTCCAAAGAAATCATTTCAATTCCACAATAAGCATTGTAAATAAGTCCCTTTTAGTGTAGAGTAACGGTGACTGCTTTTTCTTTGAAGAATCATTAGCTATTTTATTCAGATCTTTCAAGGAAAGGCCACTTCTGGATTCACAATATTCCATACATCTGAGTCCAGAGTGAATTTGTAGTCAGATGATGCCTTCCAGTGTTTTGATGCTGACTTTTAGTTGGCAGTCTATCTTTAAAGTAAATCATCACTTAAAATAACAGACAAGCTGTTTTTATATAAAAGTAAAAGTCTTGAAGGAAAAAAGTCAGATGTCAATGAATCAAACTCTCAAGCTGGAATCCACCTTTCCTCCCACAGAGGGCAGCCTATGTTCCCTAAAGAGAGCACCATGCTTGAGGAAGCCCCTGCTTCCTCAAGGTTCTTCCCACAAGTAGATAAATAACTCTTTCTTATGTTCATCTTCACATGGAGCAGAATGTACCACTTGGGAACATTCATATTTTCAGTAAAATCGTGGCTTTGAAGCAATGTGAAATGATTTTCTCTTACTGCTGTCATAATAATCACAGGCTATGTGTAACCTTGAGTCCATGGGACACAGCTTAGCAGTGGGAGGTGAGGTGGAAATACTTGTGAGTGATTTAGGAAGGGTTGGGGCCAAACCCATGCATGACAAGGACATGACATAGCTCAGCAGGCTCAGAATGAGAAAAGACATATACACCTCCCAAAAACAAAACTTGACACTAATTAAATAAGCAGTACCAACAGGTCAACCAATATATTAGAAAATATTCTTTGGAGATATTTCAATTTTTTTTTTTTGCTTATTTGTGAAAAAAATGATAAATATCTTATCAAGCCCACTTAGACATTTTTTCTTCTTTTTTTGTAATTTTTATTTTTTATATTAATTACAGGTTATTTATTTTATATCCCAGCTGTAGCCCCCTTCCTCATTCCCTCCCAATCCCACCCTCCCTCATCTCCTCCCTGTCCTTTTCCAAGTCTAATGATAGGGGAGGTCCTCCTCCCCTTCCATTTGACCCTAGCCTATCAGGTCTCTTCAGGATTGGCCGCAACATCCTCCTCTGTGGCCTAGTAAGGCTGCTTCTTCCTTGGGGGGCGGTCAAAGAGCCCACCACTGAGTTCATGTCACAGACAGTCCCTGTTCCCCTTACTAGGATAACCCACTTAGATGCTGAGCTGCCATGGGCTACGTCTGAGCAGGGGTTCTAGTTATATCCATGCATGGTCCTTGGTTGGAGAATCAGTCTCAGAAAAAACCCTGTGCCCATTACACAACAAGGACATTTGTTCAACCATGTTTGGAGCAGCTTTATCCATAATAGTCAAAACCTGGAAACAACCCAGATGTCCCTTAACAGAGGAATGGATACAGAAACTGTGGTACATTTACACAATAGAATACTCAGAAATTAAAAACAAGGAAGTCATGAAATTTGCAGGCAAATGGTGGGATCTAGAAAAGATCATCTGAGTGAGGTGTTCCACAAGCAGAAAGACACACATGGTATATACTCACTTATAAGTGGATACTAGACCTATAAGATAGGACAAATATACTAAAATCTATATACATAAAGAAGCTAAACAAGAAGTTCTGGGGTAAGATGATCAATCCTCACTTAGAAAGACAAATGGGATGGACATTGGAAGTAGGAGAAAACAAGAAACAGGGCAGGAGCGTACCATAGAGGGCCTCTGAAAGACTCTACCTAGAAGTGTATCAAAGCAGATGCTGAAACTCATAACCAAACCTTGGGCAGAGTGCAGGGAATCATACGAAAGAAGGGGGAATTTGTAAGACCTGGAGAGGACAGGAGCCCCACAAGGACCACTTAGACTTTTTAGACACTGTATAGAGAAAGATATAAATGCTGAGTTTGCTATAACTTTTGCAGAAGTCAAGTTAGGATGCCTGAATAGTTGATAACTATAGATTCCTTACACATGAAAGAACATCTTTTCTGTGCACAGGTCATCCTATTCAGCACTTTAGACCTCTGTACTGCTGATAAACTATGTACCTTGTTCAGACTTTGTCTTTTCTGATGAGATATCAACTGGAGATCTCTTCAGAGGATTTCATAGACAAGTGATACAGATGTCATATCAGTTTTTTCTTAATATTTTTTCTAACTATAAGTCCAGTCATAAGCACATATACAATAATTCTTTGAGGGGGCATTATGGTTGTGCTTGCAGACAGCGTCTTAACCCAAGGACAATTAACTGCTTAGTCAGTTAGAGCAGCTTAAGGCCTGAAGTCGAATGGGAAGACACTACTCAAGTACAAAAGAGGCCATGACTTTTCTTTCAACTTCAACTCACTCAAGCACCGCCAACTCCTATCTTAGTGTTTAACTAGACCCTGTAGCATCCATTGATCTTAATCGTGATTTATGATGTGATTCTAAGAGTAATGGGAGAATAAAGATACTTTTACATTTAAAAACATCATTTTAATTCAGACATTACAGAGGATCCCGTACAGCTAACAATCGAAGTGTTGATTGCTTTTGCAAAGGCAATAAAGCAGTGTGTATTTTATCTCAATCAGAAAATAAATCTGTTTTTACTATCAGTGTGGTTACAGCTTTTATAAAGTGAGCCCTTTCTCTACTGCTCTCTAAACTCCACACCCACACTACATAATACTGGACCGGTTTCAGCAAAATGTATTTTTCCTCTTTGTCAAATGTAGTACAGGCTATACTTTCATTCATAGTAAATAACAGCTATATCAAAAATCTGGTCACCCCTGCAGCTGAACTGAGGTCAGCTCACATTCAAAACCCATCTGTGACACATGCTAGGGAAGTATTAGAACCAGGATTTAATATTTAGGGTAGAGTTTCATAAATTTTTTCAAATTACATAAAACTTTTCAAATTATATTAAAAATTATTTTTGTTGTGTTTAAAAAAAATTGACAGGGTCTTACTGTGGCTAAGTGGATTTTCAAATCATGATGATTCTTATGCCTCAGCCTTGAAAGTACTGGGCTTAATGCCCTGAGTTCATTATCCTACTTCATCTCACAAACTATTTAAGCTTTTATTCATGCAGAAACATTGAAGGTGCATTTAGGGATTTTATTTTTCCCATTTTCTAGGTGAGGTACAGGAAATCATGATTTAAATGTCCTAAACTTGTCTTCAGTTGTAGTATATGGTACAGTCTTAATTACTCAATCACTGTGCTTTCCTAGGTGTGTCACCCAGCACAATCGACTCACTTGCTTCAGCCTATTGTATTTATTAAATGTATGTTCCAGTGTTTACACTGAACTACCTGGAGTTGTGTCTATTTTTCTTGCTTTATTCCATGGGAAAGACTAAAAATGCATGTTGATGTTCCCACTACCTAAGAGTAATGACGAAGTAATGACACAATGTTGTGTACTGTAGCAAAACTGTGATCTGGACTATTACACAGACAGAATTGGAAGGACTCTTGCTTGTGTGCATCTGGTTTCTGTGCTGGTTAGGTTTTACTGTCACGTTCACACCATGTACATTCACCATGTACACTCACCTAGGATGAGGAAAACTCAATTGAAAAATTGTCTCATTCAAGCCAGACTATGACTGTATGTATTATGAGAGACAGTCTTGTTTGATGTGGGAGGGCTCAGGCCATTTTTAGGGGGTTGTACCTCTCACTACACAGGTAAGATGCTTAGGAAAACTAGTTGAATAGAAGAAGAAGAAGAAGAAGAAGAAGAAGAAGAAGAAGAAGAAGAAGAAGAAGAAGAAGAAGAAGAAGAAAGAAGAAGAAGAAGAAGAAAAAGAACCTGTAGGCAGAAGTTTATCCTTCAATTCCTGCTTAAATTACTGCCCTGATTTCCCCACTTATGGACTGTTATCTGGAAGGATAAATGGAAATAAAAAAATTTCCTTCCCAGTCTTTTTTTTTAGAAGAGTGTTTTATCATAGCTACAGGAAGCAAACTAGAAAAGACTGCCAGAAGTATTATCTTAGGGCATTTATTTTTGGAATTATCTGTTCTCTTATTTCATATTAGAATAAATATTCTCAAATTTGTTTATAAAATGCTTTCCTGTTATTATTGTGCTGATTATAAATAATCTATCACTGTTAAAATCTGGACAAGAGGTAATTTGTGCATCTATTCTTTCCTAAGCTTTAGAAAGACAACTGCTTTGCATTAAACTAGATACAGTCCAGTCTCCTGGAACTTGTCATTGTCATTATTGCCATTTGAAATAAATTCAACTCACCTGCCTACTGAGGCAGTCAGGAAACAAGAGACCACCAAAAGGAATCTATGCTTTTATAACAAATATGGAAATATTATATTCAGCCTTACAGAAGAGGCTCTTCTTTCTCAGTGCCAATTTTGTCTTTTGGGTTTACATCACCACTAGTGTTACATGCGACAGACTAGTATCAGGTTCTCCTTGGGCATCTTCTGACTATTTGTGCTATACTCAGAATCTTTCCTAGGCATGAGTTATCTTGAATATTTGCTTCCTCTCAAAGACATACAATCTCCTAAGAGCTAACACATGGATAAACTGAATTAAAGAGGAAATTCTGACCTTGAAATTGTTCTTCTCAATTTGGCAAAGCAGAAGCTATCTGTGACCCAGCAGGCACAGTGCACCAGCTATAATACGCCCAGCAACACTTCCGAGTCCTAACACCTTTTCTTGTCTGAAACAGTCTGCTCTCAACTCTTCCTCATAATGGAAGGCAAAGTTGAACAGGGCTTGTCATGTTGAGAGGATGATTTTAAACAGCCCAAGCATGTCTTTCCTTCGGAATGGTCGCTCATTCAGTATTATTTCTTGGAAGCTGTTTTCAAGTTAGCCATTTTAATGTCTTAATCTTTGTGTCATTGTATTCCCCTTTACGGGCACACGGCTTTGTTTAATCCTATTTCAGTTAATTATGAAAAATGGCCAAGCAGAATCTGCAAGAAAACAGACAACTGAAGAGTAAGATTAGCACCTGTGGTAGATGAATGAGCACGGCCCACAGAGCCTCATATATTTGAGCGCTTGGTCCCCTATGAGTGCAAGCATTAGGGAAGGATTAAAAGAAGTGACCTTGTTGGGGAAATGTGGCATGGGGGATGTGCTCTGACGTTTCACAAGTCCATCTCTTTCCCGGTTAGCTCTCTGTCTTAGTTTGAGTTTTTCTTGCTATGACCAAAATCAATCAACTTGAGAAGGGAAGGGAGTTTATTTTACTTATACTTCTGGGTAACCATCCATCACAGAGGAAAGTCAAGGCAGGAACTCAACAAGGCAGGAACCTGGAGGCAGGAACTGATGCTGAGGCCAAGTAGGACTGCAGCTTACTGGTTTGTTCCTATGTCTTGCTCAATGTTCTTTCCGAGGACCACAACCTAGGACCACTCACAATAAACTGGGCCCTTCCCCATCAATCACTCATTAAGAAAATTCCCAACAAGCTTGCTTATAGAGTATTTTTGTCAATGGATTCAGTGATCTCTGGTCATTCTCAAGTGGTTCTTTCTTATGTCACACCCCCTCTGCTCCTAGTTGTAGATAAGGATGTAAACACTTTGCTACTGCTCCTCTGCCATATCTGTCTGCCTGATACCATGTCACCTTCCATGATGTCCATGGACTCTAACTCTAGGCAGCCATGAGCTTTGATGATGTGTTTTGTCATAGCAAGAAAAAACTAAGACAGCATCCCTTTAGGGGGAGCAGGACAATTTTCAATTTAAGTAATAGTGTTAGTTGCAGTTGCTGATGTAACAAATCATCTAAAACTTAATAATTTAAACTATGAAAATATATAATCTTCAGGTTTAAAGCAAAGTCCCTCAGGAGAGCTGGCAATATGACTCACCAGTTAGAGGAGTCTAGTTTGTGTGTAGGCCTGAAGATCTGAGTTTTATTGCTGAATACCACAAGATGGCAGGAGAGAACCAACTCCTAAAACTCTTGGACCTACCTAAACTGTTCTCAGCACCACTGTGATCCATGAATATCTATACACACACACACACACACACACACACACACTTAAATTATTGCATGTATCTCATTAAAATAATTTTAAAGTATCAACAAGGTATTATGGTATGTATCTGTAATCCCAAACACTTGGGAGGCTGAGTTGGGAGGCAAACATCATTCAGGAGTACCAGACAAAAGGGGACACCCTAATGAGACCCCATCTTCACAAAAATAAAGACAGAGTAAGAAACAGAGGAGAGCAATGAGAGACAGAGACGGAGCGGGGGTGGTGGGAGAACTGGTTGTGAGAGAGTAAGTTCCCATCCATTCTAGTGGGGGCTCTGAGGGAGATTCCACTCTTTATCCTCGTTAGCCTCTAGATGCAACCTGCTCATTTTGATCCATGGCATTTTTACTCTATCTTTAAATGATAAAAGTCGTTCTTGCATTATGGTTTTCTACATCTATTTTCAACTTCTGTTTCTATTTTCCAATTTTAATATATCTTCTGATTACACTGGGCTGGTTCACATGATGCAAAACAAAAAAAAGGGGGGGTTCTTGGTTCACCTATCACAAAAATGGAACTAGGACCATTTTTTTTTAAAAATATGAATGTGCATCTTGCATCTCTATTTGCTCATACGCACTGAGTAGTGAGTTGCTTGCCTTCATCTACCTGTATAAATTAGAAATGTTAAAAAACAGCAGCTCAAAAGACAATGCCAAAGTGAGGGTGTATCTAACCAACGTAGTTTAATCCCCAGGATTTATTTGTTAGAAGGAGAAAACTTACTCCCACAAATTGTCCTCTTATATCCATCCGTACCATACACATGTGAATGTGTGTGCGCGCACACACACACACACACACTGGGAGGGGGTACTTAAATTGTTTAAAATAAATAAATAAAAGGAAAGTCTAATGCTATCTAGCTACTAAGCTTCAAAATAAAGCTGTTGAAAAGAGTTAATAATATCATGTCTTGAGTTTAGTTTTTCAATACCAAGGATAGGAGAAGCAGCAGTCCTGGTTTATAACAAAGAAGACATCATTCTTGCCTATGGAATAGGTCTTGTGAAGCGCAGGACAGATGCATACAAAGTGAAGGAACTTAAGGCAAAACTGTCAGTTCTCCAAACCAGAGTCAGGTCATGAAGTGGGAATGATGTCTGCAAAGGGCTACAGAGAGCTGTCAAAGAGCTCTACAGGAGGCCAGTGTATAGTACTATTAGCCAGTGAATACCACTAAGCTAGGCTTTGAATTAAATTACCAAAGGAAGTCTTAATACCAGACATTTGATACATAGAATGAAAGGCTTATGAAGGTTCCAGTGAACCATTTAATTCCATTTCTAAGTTTATATTTTACTGTTTTAGATTGTAAATTCTTCAAACCTCCACAATTTCTGGATGACTGATGATGTATTCAGGGATACTATTTTTTCCAATTACTAAGTAACGTTCCAAGAATTGCCATCCAAAAGGATCCCAGATTCACACTGCTTTTGGTATATAACATAATTTCAATTTCTCATCTAATGAGATGCCTCAAGCAGTATAATCAATTTAATCTCTGCTGCAACCAAGTTCCTTAAACACACGTTCTGATATTCATGCTAAAATATTTGGAAATGAGTTTGCTCCCACTAACCCATATTCATGGGAAAGGACTACTTTAGGGAAGGCTTATAAGGGGGAGAAGAGGGAGGGTGGGAGGGACTGGGAGGAAGTGAGGAGGGGGTTGCAGCAGGATACAATCAATCTGGTGCTTTCTCAGACAATTGGGAATAGTGATTCCTCAAGATCCAGCTATAGCTCTCCTAGGCATATATCCAAAATATGCTCAAGTACACAAAGACGTTTGCTCAACCATGTTCATAGCAGCTTCATTTGTAATAGCCAGAACCTGGAAACAACCCAGATGTCCCTCAACTGAGGAATGGTTACAGAAATTGTGGTGCATTTACACAATTGAATACTACTCAGAAATTAAAAACAAGGAAATCATGATAATTTAAGGCAAATGTGGGAACTAGAAAAAGATCAGCCTGAGTTAGGTATCCCAGAAGCAGAAAGGCACACATGGTATATACTCACTTATAAGTGGATATTAGACATATAATATAGGATAAACATACTAAAATCTGTACACCTAAAGTAGCTAAGCAAGAAGGAGGTCCCTGGGTAAGATGATCAATCCTCATTCAGATAGGTAAACAAGGTGGACATCAGAAGAGGGAGAAAACAGGGAACAGGACAGGAGCCGACCGACCATAGAGGGACTCTGAAAGACTCTACCCAGTAGGGAATCAAAGCAGAGGCTGAGTCTCACAGCTAAACTTTGGACAGAGTGCAGGGAATCTTATGAGGAAGGAGGAGATGAAAGACCTGGAGGGGACTGGAGCTCCATAAGGAGATCAACAGAACCAAAAAGATCTGGGCACAGGAGTGTTTTGTGAGACTGATACTCCAAGGACCATGCATGGAAATAACCTAGAACCCCTACTCAGATGTAGCCCATGGCAGGTCAGTCTCCAAGTGGGTACCCTAGTAAGGGGAACATGGGCTATCTCTGACATGAACTCAGTGGGCTGGCTCTTTGATCATCTCCCCCTGTTGGAGGAGTAGCCTTAACAGGAAGACAATGCACCCAGTACTGATGAGAACTGATAGGCTAAGGTCAGAGAGAAAAGGAGGGGGACCTCCCCTATCAAGTGACTTGGGGAGGGGGATAGGAGGAGATGAAGGAGGGAGGATGAGATTGGGAGGAGATGAAGGAGGGAGGCTACAGCTGAGATACAAATTGAATAACTATAATTTATATAAAAAATAAATTTTAAAAAAGAAATAGCCTCCAGTAATAAATGAAATAATATATACTCTAAAAAAAAACGACAACGTGAATAAAATTGTAACAAATCAATAAATAAGTTGACAAATAAATGGAATGTTAGATGGATAGGTAGATAGATAGACAGATAGATAGATAGATAGATAGATAGATAGATAGATAGATAGATAGATAGATAGATAGATAGATCTGGAATCCCTCTGATGACCAAGATGCTAAGCACAGGAGAAATATGTTCTCTACTGAGAGCACCCTGGTGAAACCACCAGGAGAACATCATTCTGGGAATGTTCTTATCACATGTGCTAATATCAGTCACAATTCATTGTAACAGAAAATGGAGAGGAAGCATCAGGACGCTCACTACTGGGCGGTTACATAAGATCTTTGTAAATACTCTGTTCCTTATACTCAAAGGTTAAGAGACCAGCAGCTCCAAATTTGCCTTAATCCTGTTAGACAAACAGATTTGGGATTTCCACCACTACAGGTTGAATCAGGAATGATCAGGCAAGGATTCTAGAAGATTTCTGGCTGGTTCTGTCACTAAAATTGGAAATAAAAACCTCATTTCACCTCATATCTCTATTATTTAATTTCTCCTATTTTTCCTGTTACTTTTTCAAAATAAGAGAATTTGAAATTTTACTTGCCTGTTCCTTCTTCATTTTAATTACTTAAGAGAATGTGCATTATCAGTTTCTGTAAAAGCTAAATGTATTCTTTGGAAATGAATCAATGTCTCTCAATCTGGTATTAGAAATCATGGAGATAGTCAGATGACTGATAGATAAACAGATACACAGGGTATAAAATAGGCATCCACATTTAGTGCTTATCAAACACAAGTCAAAATAATTAGAGTCTGACTTAATTTTTGAAATTTGACAACTCCCAAGAGATCCCAAGAGATTGAGGATACACAGTATAGACTTTTAGTTACTAGAAAGAATTACTGTTTAAATTCAATTAAAAAAAAAAACTTTGTTTCAAAGCTATTGGAGTGATGCTATATTTTATACAACATCATTGGAAAGTTTTAGAATCTGAATGGTATATTAACAGTATGGGTGAGAAGCTGACTATGTTTAAAAGAACACAATTCATTTAATTTTAAATATTGTGCAATGGCACCTCATAGCATCTTACAAAATAAATGTCAGAAGTCAGAGGAAACTCAATGAAATCTCTCTCTTTTTGTCTCCCCATATCTCTCTGTATCTTTCCCTCTCCCTCTCCCCCTCTGTCCTCCCACTCTTTATCTATCTCTTTCTCTCTCTCCCTGTCTCTGTCTCTGTCTCTCTCTCTCTCTCACCATTTATTACTAGACTGGAATTCTAGGATTTGTTACTCAACATCTTTTTCCTTTTGACTGCTCTCGTTATCAAGCTATTTTTAAAGTTTATTTATTCACTTTACATTCTGATTGTGGCCCGCCTCCCTCCTCTTCTACTGGACCCAACCCCCTACCCTCTCTCCTCTCTTGCCCTCCCCTTCTCCTCAGAAAGGGGGAACATCCATCTCCATTACCAAACCATCCCACACATGAAGTTGCATCAGACTAAGTGTATCCTCTTCTGCTGAGGCCAGACAAGGCAGCCCAGCTATACCACTACTGGTAAATACCCAGAAGATGCTCCACTACAGCACAAGGACACTTGCTCAACTATGTTCATATCAGCTTTATTCATAATAGCCAGAAACTGGAAACAACCCCAATATTCCTCAGCCAAAGAATTCATAAAGGAATTGTGGATATATTTACACAGTGGAATACTACTCAGCTATTAAAAACAAGGAAATCACAAAATTTGCAGGCAAATGTATAGAACTAGAAAAGATCATCCTGACTGAGGAAACCCAGACCCAGAAAGACACACATGGTATGTACTCATTTACAAGTGGATATTAGCAAGATTTCTTTTTTTAATTTCTCTTTTTATTTTTTTAATTTTTGTTTTTTATTAGTTACAGTTTATAAACTCTGTATCCCAGCTGTTTCCCACTCCCTCATTCCCTCTCAAACCCTCCCTCCCCCCCTCATCTCCCTGCTCCTTTCCAAGTACACTGATAGGGGAGGACCTCCTCCCCTTTCATCTGACCCTGTTTTATCAGGTATCTTCAGGACTGGCTGCAAAGTCCGCCTCTGTGGCCTAGCAGGACTGTTCCTCCCTTGGGAGATGGGGAGGTCAAAGAGCCTGCCATTGAGTTCCTGTCAGAAATAGTCCCTCTTCCGTTTACTTTGGGAAACCAATTGGTTACTGAGCTACCACGGGCTTCATCTGAGCAGAGGTTGGTTCTAGGTTATATCTATACATGGTCCTGGGTGGAGTGTCAGTCTCAGAAAAGACCCTGTGCCCAGATATATTTGGTCCTTGTGGAGCTCCAATCCTTTCCATGTCATACTAACTCCCCCTTCTTTCATTTGATTCCCTGCACTCTGCCCAAGGTTTGGTTATGACTCTTAGTATCTTCTTTGATACACTGCTAGGTAGAGTCTTTCAGAGACCCTCTGTGGTAGGCTTCTGTCCTGTTTCTTGTTTTCTCCTACGTCCAATGCATCTTCCATTTGTCTTTCTAAGTGAGGATTGATCCTCTTACCCCGGGTCCTCTTTCTTGTTTCTCTTCTTTAGGTGTACAGATGTCATTATGTTTATCCTGTCTTATCAGAGTTTTGATAGTAAAGGACCTATTCCTTTCTGACAGACATAGCCCATGTTTCTGTCACAGACACTACTACTGGGGCAGAAATCAAATTGAGGCATCTTAAACCTCCATGTATAATATAGATATTTCAGTAACTACATAGAAAATACATTATACATGCCACAAAGTTACTAAGTATTTCCAGAATGAAGCAATTTCAAGGTAAAAATTATATTGGTATAACTTTGTATGCCTGTTTAGTTGTTTGGACAGACCATTTTTGCAACAAAAACAAGGAAAAAGTAATATACACACATGTATGTGGACATTTTTCCTGAGTGGCATTTACATAATTTATTAACGATATCAGTGTTGCATTTTAAGCTTTAAAAGTCAGTTTCCCTCTGAACCGAGGATGCCAAAAATTGCCATTGGAGCTCTTTTGGCTTTTTGTTTGTTTTTTTTTTTGTTTTTAATATGCTTTTTTAATTTTAATTTTATTTTTATATTAATCACAGGTTGTTTACTTTGTATCCCAGCCGTAGCCCCCTCTCTCA
>REGO01000084.1:5113845-5197778 GCA_010120015.1 Rhombomys opimus
CCCTTTCCAAGTCCACTGCTAGGTGAGGTCCTCCTCCCCTTCCATCTAACCCTAGCTTACCAGGTATCTCCAGGACTGGCTGCATTGTCTCCTCTGTGGCCTGCTTCTTTTCTGTCACTATCTCCTCTTCTCACCTACTGCCAACCTTACAACCAGAAGGTATTGTTTCAGAACAGCACTGCTGAAAAGAGCTGTGTTGAGATGGATTGTACATGTAAGTTTGTGCTGACAGTAGCTGATTCACAATGTATTGTTTGCCTGTTTTATTATTATTATTATTGAGGTTTTTTACACTTACATCCCATCACAGCATTCCTCCCTCCTCTCCTTCCAATCCCTCACTCTCTCTCCCTTTACCCCTCCTTCACAGAAAAGGGGAGGCCTCCCAGGCTTATCCAGTATCCTCAGCATATCAAATTACATCTTCTTTTATTGGGGGCAGAGCAAAAAAACCCCATTAAAACAGTAAAAACCAGTTTGTGGTTTTTATTACCACTGCTCTGTAGTACAGCTTGAAATCAGGGGTGTTGATTCCTCCAGAAGTTCTTTTAGTTTTATTCATTTTTTTCACATTTGATTGCATTTCTCTGTATTTTTAAAAAGATTTATTAATTTCCTCCTTAAAGACCTCCTTAAATTTCCACCTTAAAGATGGTAGCATCATCACAAGATTGAACTTAAGGTCGTTTTCTTATGCTTCAGCTGTGTCTGGGTATACAGGGCATGCTGTTTTGGGAAAGCTGGGCTCAGGTGGTACCATATTACCCTGGTTCTTGTTGATTTTGTTCTTGTGCTGGAATTTACCTATCTGGGTTTTATGGTTGTTATAGGTTTAGGTGCTGATTTCTGAGTTTGTCTTTGTTAGATGGATGTTTTCCCCCTTGATTTCCATTTCCTCTCTATCTTCTGTCCTGAGTGGTCTGGACTTCTTGTGACACTTCAGGTCCAGTAGGGTTCCTCCTCTGGGGTTTTTGTGGCCTGCATGGACTCTTGGTTTTGGCTGTTAACATTTCCTCTGAGTTCTCTAGTACCAGTGTGGTCTGGGGTCCCTGGTAGTCTCAGGAAAGCAGGCATTCTTGTGGGTCTGAAAATGGAGTCCAGGGCATGGGGTGCAGCTGAAGGCTGTTGGGTGTGCTTTCAAAGGACTTGGCAGGCAAGGGCTTAGGGTGGGATCGTACCTGGTCATCCCTGCTCTACAAGCCTCCTCTGGGAAAGCAGGCAGAAAATGGAGCACAGGGGCCAGGATCAGTTTACCACTGTTTGGTGTGCTGTAGGGAACTTGGCAAACAGGATATGCGGAAAGGTGCCTGGTTGTTCTTGGTAATAGCAGGCCTCCAGTAAAGTGTTGGCTAAGTTCTTGCTTCTCTAATTTCTTGGATCCTCAGCACAGAAAATAGGATAAGTGATTGCTAATTCTAGAATCCAGAGTGGGTTGAGCAGTATCACAATACAATGCAGCATGTCTTTGTCAGGACAGGCGAATCATATCATAATGTCACAAACTCAGTGAAGAATGCCACAGTTTTAGAAATTATCTGGAGACTAACAAAGATGACATTGGAACAATGAAAATGAGAATAGTTTAAGTCAAATGAGATTGAACACTACCATAAAGACTAAGTCTTTAACCAACCAAGCAATGACACGTGAGACAGGTTCTTGAATTAAATTGCTTAATTTACATACACTGACACATACAAGTTTCCAGTGAACAGCTCAGTTGAGATTTACATATTTATATATCCTCCTATTTTGAGAAGAAATTAAGCTCAAAATTTATCTTAATATCTTTGCTCATGATACTTCATATACCAGAGGTTCTCAACATGTGGGTCAAGACACCTTTTGGGGTGGGGTTAGAATAACCCATTCAAAGGGGTCACCATAGATCATCAGAAAACACAAATATTTATGTTATGATTCATAACAGTAGCAGAATTACAATTATGAAGTAGCAACAAAAATTGTTTTATGGTTGGTGTCATCACAACATGAGGAACGGTATTAAGGATCACAGAATAAGAAAGAACCTAATTTTAGATAATCACACATTTCTCAGAGATATTGCCTTCCTGCCTTTTAGCACAATAGATTTATTTTCAGTGACTTTAAGTTTATATACATGGAGAGATGCTACATATATATACTTTCATATCTGGATTTTTTTTCTTAAAATGTTTTGAACTTTTTACAAAACCTTGCCACACAAAACCTTGGTCTTTGTGTTTTGACCACTGAGTAGAATGTAGTTTTGTAAGTATGATATAACTTGTTTACTCGTTTTCTTGTTGGCATTGCACTGCATTAGTTTTGTTTTTTATTTACTTAAAGTTTCACAAGCCTACTACAATGTTTTATACAGACTTTTATGAATACATGATAATTAATAATACATTTCCTGTTATCAAAAATGATTTATTTAAATGAAATTGATTTATAAAATTTATATAAGTGTTTAACATAAGGAATATTAACCAGCTCTAATATGACAAAATATGACTACAATTTCCCTAGAAACTTAATGCCATGATTCAATCTGAAATAATTTCTATTTGTAGTATGAGATAAGTGTCTAGATCTCTCTCCTGCAGTAAACTATGTGCCTCAGCACCAGTGTTTGAAAGACTGACCCTGCTCTGTCATGTGCTCCTTGTCGTGGTAGACTTGTTGTGTGAGATACCCTCTACAGGCGGACATTTTTCTGCACCAGCCATTTTGTGGCTTTGGCTTGTTTATTCATTTTTGACGAATACTACTCTCTATTCATAAATCTGGTGAGTTTCTCATCTGAATTCCTCTTTTTCAAGATTTGCTTGGTAAGTTTTAGGGTTACCTAGTGAACACACATGTTCTCTGCCCCAGACACACAAACAAATACATTCTGGAAACTGAATTGACCTCAGTTAAACCGAATCACAACCTAAAATTGACAATAATACATTATTCTTTTACTTGAAAGAATTCTAGTTATTTGAATATTTAAATTTTTCTTTGATGACCGGGTTGTATTTTTAATACAGACATCTAGCAGTTAATTAACATTATTCACACTTGTCTGATTTTTAAGGTTATTTAGGATGGTACACGATAATTATCTTGTTTTTATTTCACTTTTGCTTTAAATATTACAGTCCATTTCTTAATTATGAAAATACTTACATTTAAAAATGAGGAACATAACAATTTAATTATCGCCATCTGAAACCCATCAGAGTTTTTGTGTAGAATCTAAGCTCCTCCAATGATTCCACCTTAAAAGCTTCAAGGCTTTTACTGAGGTTGAGACCAGAGTGTACCTATGGAACAGCGTATAAAACTGAAGTATGCTAGTACCATGATCACGATATATTTTATATGAAACTGTCTTGTGAAAACTCTCTCTTTCTTGCTTTGAAGAAGTAAGTTACCACAAATTGAGCCATCTTATGAAGAGGACCATGTAGCAGGAAACAATATCAGAGAGCTCAGGATACCCTTCAGCAAAAATGTAAACCTCTACTCCCTTGCTGAAAGAAAATGAGTTGTACAGATGGCATAAAGGAGCTTGGGATTTAATCTTTTTCCCATCCACACCTGCCATGAAATCTTGGTAACACCTCAGTGAGACTCGGAAGTATAAGAACTGGATAAGCTGTGTCCAGACTCCATCCTACAGACACTAGAGGATAGGAAATTTGAGATTCTTTAAACTGATTTTTTTTAAATAATTGCCTAGCAAATTAAAAATGAAATCTGAAAGCTCACAAGGAAAATGTCAACGATATTTTTTTTCTTTATGTTTCCAGGTTTGTCACTTACAGTCATACCCTATGGGGTTCTTACTCTTCAAATTCCCAATTAATGGGAAGATATTTTAAAAGTCAGTATTTATCAAATAAAGGATAATAAATAATTCTCCCAAACTAATGTGTGTTTAAAGATATTTTCATCAAAGAATTAAATGGTGTCCTATTTTTCAAGAGGAAGTCCATTTCGTAGTTAAATAGAAACTATGATTCTGCTAATCAAAGTTTAACATTATAAAACATGGACATGTATTAACAATGGTAGCAATAATTGTTCTGTAAGGAATTGAGTTGGTGGTGTGATAAAAATAACGTGCCGAAGAATGGCCACAGAAATTGTGGCACATTTACACAGTGGAATACTACTCAGAAATTAAAAACAAGGAAATCATGAAATTTGCAGGCAAATGGTGGGATCTGGAAAAGATCATCCAGATGAGGTAACCCAGAAGCAGAAAGACACACAGGCATATACTTACTTATGTGTGGATATTAGCCATAAAGGATAAACAGGCTAAACTCTATACTCCTAAAGAAGCTAAGGAAGAAGGGAGACCTTGAGGAAGATGCTCAATCCTCATTCAGAAGGGCAAATGTGATAGACATCACAAGTGGGAAAAGACAGGAAACAGGACAGGAGCCTACCACAGAGGGCCTCTGAATGACTCTACCCAGCGAGGTATCAAAGCAGATGCTGAGACTTATAGCCATACTTTGGGCAGAGTGCAGGGAATCTTATGGAAGGGGTGGGAGATAGACAGACCTGGAGGGAACAGGAGCTCCACAAGGAGAAATACAGAGCAAAAAATATCTGAGCCAAGGGTTCCTGCATAGACTGATGAATCAACTAAAGACCATGCATGGAGAGGACCTAGACCCCTGCTCAGATGCAGCCCATGGGCAGGTCAGTATCCCTGGGAGTTCCCTAATGAGTGAAGCAGGGGCAATCTCTGGCATGAACTCAGTTGCCTGCTCTTTGATCACCTCCCTCTGATGGGGTGGCCTTCCTAGCCCACAGAGAAAGAGGACCAATAGGGTCATGAAGAGACCTGATAGTCTAGAGTCATATAGTAAGGGAGGATGACCTCCCCTATCAGTGGAATAAGGAAGAGACATGGGGGAAGAGAGAGAGAGAGAGGTTGAGACTGGGAGGAAATAAGGGAAGGCGCTATAGCACGGATAAAAAAATGAATAAATTGTAAATAATAATAATAATACTTTTAAATTAATTAATTTTTTCTTTATTGCACTTTATTCACTTTGTATCCCAGCAGTCTTTTCCCCTCCCAATCCCGCCCTCCTTCCCTCTTCTCCTCCCATGCACCTTCCCCAGTACACTGATGGTGGAGGCCCTCCTCCCCTTACATTTGACCCTAGCCTATCAGGTCTCATCAGGACTGGCTGTATTGTATTCCTCTGTGGACTGATAAGGTTGCTTCCCACTCAGGGGGAGGTTTCAAAGAGCCAGCCACTGAGTTCATATCAGAGACAGTCCCTATTCCCCTTACCAGTGCATCCACTTGGACACTGAACTGCCATGGGCTACATCTGTGCAGGGGTTCTAGGTTATCTCCATGAAAGGTCTTTGGTTGGAGTATCAGTCTCAGCAAAGAACCTTGGGTCCAGAATTTTGGGTTCTCTTACTCCTTGTGGAGCTCCTGTCCCCTCCAGGTCTTTCATCTCCCCCATATTTCACAAGATTCCTTCACTCTGTCCAAAGTTTGGCTATGAGTCTCAGACTCTGCTTCAATATCCTGCTGGGTAGAGTCTTTCAGTGGCCCTCTGTGGCCTCTGTCCTGTTCCCTGTTTTCTCCCTCTTTCAAAGTCCATCCCATTTGCCTTTCTGAATGAGGATTGATCATCTTGCCCAGGATCCTTCTTCTTGCTTAGCTTCTTCGGTTGTGCAGATTTTAGTATGTTTATCCTATATTATATGTCTAATATCCACTTATAAGTGCGTGTATACCATGTGTGTCTTTCTGCTTCTGGGGTACCTCACTCAGGATGATCTTTTCTAGTTCCCACCATTTCCATGCAAATTTCATGATTTCCTTGTTTTTTATTGCTGAGAGCTATTACACTGTGTAAATGTACCACAATATCTATATCCACTCCTCAGTTAAGGGACATCTGTGTTGTGTCCAGATTCAGGCTATTAAGAATAAAGCTGCTATGAACATGGTTGAGTAAATGTCTTTGTTATGTAATTGAGCATATTTTGAATATATGCCTAGCTGGATCTTGAGGTAGCACTATTCCTAAATTCCTGGGAGAGCACCAATTGATTTCCAAAGTGGTTGTACAGGTTTACATTCCTACCAAAAATGGAGAAGGGTTCCCCTTTCTCCACATCCTCTCCAGCATGTGTTGTCACTTGAGTTTTTGATCTTAGCTATTCTGATGGGTGTAAGGTGAAATCTCAGCTATATTCCAAGTGGATCAAAGACCTCAACATAAAAGCAAACACAATAAATCTGTTAGAAGAAGACAGGGCCTCTGAAAGACTTTACCCACCAGTGTATCAAAACAGATGCTGAGACTCATAGCCAAACTTTGGTCAGAATGCAGGGAATCTTTTGAAAGAAGCGGAAGATGAAAGACTTGGAGGGAACACGAGCTCCACAAGGAGACCAACAGAACAAAAAATATCTGGGCATAGGAGTCTTTTCTTAGACAGATACTCTGCCATTCAATATTCCTCTATTGAGAATTCTCTGTTTAGCTCTTTACCCCAGTTTTTAAATTGGATTACTTCATTTGTTGCCATTTACCTTCTTGAGTTCTTTATATATTCTGGATGTTAGCCCTCTGTCAGAAAAATAATTCAGTGTGGTCTCACATCTGAAAAATATTTTTCTTTATAAAGCAAGTTAATAAACCCATGTAGAGGTAAATGATAGATAGATAGATAGATAGATAGATAGATAGATAGATAGATAGATAGACAGACAAATAAATAGCAATAGAGCTAGATACACTAAGAGATAAAAATGGAATGTATCAAAGTGTCAAAATGTAATTGCTATTAGTGTCTGATTCTGAGTCTGATAGTTTTGATATTTTCAATTTTATATTTTTATGGATGTTTTGTATGTGTCCCTTGTATCCAACTATAAGTATTATACTGAATAAAATAATACTGAATATGGCAAGAGACATGGATCAGAATTTACAAATACATCCTGCTCTTGCAGAAGACCCAAATGTAGTTCCCAGCATCTTACAAAAGGCAATGTCTAACTGTCTGCTGCCCTAGCTCCTGGAGAATACTATATTTCTACTTTCTGTGGCACTTGCACTTTCATGAACATACCTACACACAGACACACATAAATATATTTTTTAAAATTAAAAAAGTGTATTTTCAAAATGACCAGCCAGAGCCAATACTCTACACAAACTGAAGAAGGGAATCATGATGATTTGCTACATCAATTATGTCCCATCCCAAGCAATGGCACTATCATAAATTTTTGCAGCTCTGGAATGTGTGCAGCATTGTTCAGTTGTTGTTTACTTGATTATTTTCAGGGATAAAAAAGACTACCAAAAAAAATCCCTAGTCATCTGTAAACAGGTGTGATCTTTCTAAGTAGTAGGTGGTCCAAGGACACACACTTATTGCAAGAACCAGCACTCCAACAGGCCTTGAAATCAAAGACTGAACATTTTGTTCTTTCCACAAAACGTTGTAAAATTCAACCACAAGCATCAACATCCATTTATTATTTAAAGACCATTATGATTATGCATATTTCATAAACTATTACTGATAAATGGCTCCTAAGAGAAAGCAGAAAGTGCTTAAATGATCATTTTCAAGCCATGATATTTTCATCGAAAAGCTCCTTATTGTACATATTTATATTAGCCAAGAAATATTGGTGTCTGTATTTTTAACTTCCAAACAAAAGCCTTGCAGAGGGACTGTGTTGAATTTTAAGTTCTACTGCAACAACTAAATTGTTGGTATAAGTGCTAAAAGTAATTAACGACATTAAAATATTACCAAGTATATTTGAATTCTCAAATGACGTCTCTTTGTTAATAATAAAAAACACCAAAATATAGATGAATCATCCAGAATAGTTTTTAAGGAAGGGTGAATAACATTAAGTCCTGATCCTATTTGAGTTTATTTGAATACCGTTAAACACAAATAAATAATAATCAAATAGGACAATTACTAACTCCATTGGTATATTTCTTTAAGAAACTTTAATTTCTTTGTTGTTCAGACACACTTTCTCTTCAGTATGCATTGGAGGAGATAATAAAATGAAACCTAAATCTACTCTAAAGCTTGACTGTTGTATTAGTGATAGTATATATAAGGTTTTTATTGATTTGTTAGAGAAAATTTCACCAAACGATTGTGTTCTCTCTGCTTCTTTCTTTTTCTGTGAAGAGGATCGCTTTGGCACCTGATTCATTGCTCTTTGGAAGTCCCGCTTTATCTGTAGAACCATGAAAGCATCATTTGATGACTGGGATTTGTATAACTTTTGTCTTTGTATACCAGACGATTCCTTTCTACTGTAGTCCATGTTAGTGTGGGTGGAAAGCCACCCACCTGTGCTACTCACATCATAATGACAGGCAGGTGGGGAAATGACTGGCTTCAGCCAGGCCACTCTGAACTCTTCATGTCTTGTAAGGAAGAAACTCAAATTATATCTTTAGAATGCCTTTCATTTAAGTCTCTCCATTTTGTCCCTGTCTCCATTGGCTTATTTGTGTTGGGGGGAGGGGAGCAACTGGTGGAATCTTCAGCTTTTTGTTTCTCTCTGGTGTACACTCCTTCTTCACAATGGGTTTGTTTTCTTGTCCAGTTTAGTCACTTCCAGTTTAAAAGCACTTCTCAGCAGACATCCTCACAAAATAAAGGTCCTGATGCATATAATTAGCTGAAATGGCAAATAATGAGAAGTGAACTATGAATGTTGGCAGTCTCTAACTTTCACCCTCTGAATTAAAAAAAAAAAAGACTTTCTGCAATGCAGGTTGAATTTAACTGACTCTTAATATATAGTTTACAGATACACAAATTTTCTTTTTATACCTATCTATCTATTTATTTATTCCCTTTACATCCCAATCATAGACCCCTCCGTCCTCTCCTCCCAGTCTCCCCCTCCTTCCCTCTTCCCCACATTCCCCCTCCCCTACTCCTCAGAAAAGGGGAGCTTCCCGGACCAACCCACCCTAGTGTACATCAAGTTGCATTAGGACTGAGTACATCTTCTTCACCTCTGGCCTGGTGAGGAAAGCTGGCCACAGAGTCCATGTCAAAGACAGCCCCCACTCCCCGTACTAAGAGACCCACATGGAGACCGAATTGCCCATCAGCTACATCTGTGTAGGAGGGCCTAGCTCCAGTCCATACAGGGTCCTAGGTTGATGCTTCAGTCTCCACAAGTCTCTCTGGTCCCTGGTTAGTAGAATAAAAAATACTTCTTTTTAAACATTAATAGCAGCATTTATTTTTATTGATTTCTTACTTGACTCCCATTTGTTTATTTCAGTGTGTTTATGTTTGCATTTTACTTTAAAACGCAGTGTACTCCCAATGATTATTTCATTCAAAACATGTTTTTACATCATTTTTAGTCCATTAACTTTTATTATCAAAAGAAAAATCAATTATTTTGTGTTCACTGGGTCAAATCTTCAAAGAAAATCACGGCTTCTTATCCATAGATTGCGTACTAAGAGCCTACTTGGGGTACTGATGAAGGAATCTAAGGTAGCTTCATGTCCTTCAGGTGAAAGTGGATGACACTACAGGCGCCTTTATCCTGGCGTAGTCACCATGCTGTACTTCTTCCAAAAGCTTACGCTTCTGAGGAGAAATAGTGGGAATTTTTATACACGTATTAGGAAGGAATTATAGAGAAATGACTTTAATAAACACAACTATGTACATTTCAAATCATAACCAAAACCCTAATGTAAGAACATTATGCTCGGCAGGCTCTTCTGAGCCCAGGGTTTTTTGTTTTGTTTTGTTTTGTTTTGTTTTTGCTCTCTTAGTCTCCTTGTGGAGTTCCTGTCCTCTCAGGTCTTTCTATTGCCCTCTTCTTCTATAAGGTTTTCTGCAATCTGCACAAAGTTTGGCTGTGTCTCAGTATCTCCTTCAATACTGTGGTAGAGTCTTTCAGATGCCCCCTGTGGAAAGCTCCTGTCCTGATCTATGTCTTCTCCTATTTCCCATGTCTATCCTATTTGCCATTCTGACCAAGGACCATGCATGGAGAAGACCTAGAACTCCTGCTCAGAGGAAGCCCATAGGCTGCTCAGTTTCCTAGAGGGTTCCGTAGTAAGGGGGGCAGGAGCTGTCTCTGACATGAACTCAGTGGCTGGCTCTTTGATCAGCTAACCCTGGAGGGTGCAACCTTGCCAGGCCACAGAGGAAGATGTTGCAACCAGTCCTAATGAAACGTGATAGGATAGGGCCAAATAAAAGGGGAGGAGGACCTCTCCTATTAGTGGACTAGGGGAGGGACAAAGGGGAGATGAGCTAGGGTGGGTGGGACTGGGAGGGAGCTACAGCCAGATACAAAGTGAATAAATTGTAATAATCAATCAATCAATCAATCAATCAATCAATAAAGTTGAAACTAAAGATAAAAGAACAATATTCTGTATATGTACATGAATTCCTGTAACTAAAATACATAATATTAACATTTCGGCATGTAATTTATGTCTTCTACATGTGGTTCTAATTTCCTTGCATGTTTTCAATCATTTTATCTTCGCAAAATCTCTATGACTGAGGCATTATTACTATGCTCATTATTCTTCCCTTTTAGTCAAGAAAATGGAATCAGACATATGTTCATTGTGGCTGGTTGAAGGGCCACAAACCTGGACTCCCAGCTTTGGAGGTGGATGTGGCTACACTGTGAGCTGCAAAAACCTGCTTCAAAGTGAAACAAACGGAAGAATTTATTTGGAAAACAAATCAGACACACATGATAAACAGCAGAGCCTGGATTTGACTTCAGGCAACTTCACTGTAGAGAGCATGCAGTAAGCCTGTAGGCAAGAGTAACTCAGAGGCTTTGGGGTGCTATGGTCAATCCCAGAGTCTTGTGGGGATTGCAACAGAAAACACAGGGCAGGGCTCTCTTTCATCTCCGTTTCTCTCGGATCTGCTCACATGGCCCTTCTACTAAGAAACTCATCTTCTCTCAGGCTTGGGTTATTGATCTTAGGAAGTGTACTCATTGCTCATATCTAAGCCAATATGGTCAGTCCCCAAACTTTGGAGTATAGTAACTTACTGCATGAAACAGTACTGAAAACTGCTGGAAAGGCAGGACAAAATATTCCTTTTTTTATTATTTCTACTGTCTGCTTTAGAAGAGTATCTTTTGAGGATATTTAGAACAAGGGAACATAGAGAATAGTTATTGTTATCCTAAGACTCTTTATGAATAATAATAATAAAAAAAGGTGAAGAGTTCTCATTTATGGAAGCTTTGACAGGATCCATAAAAATAACCACAGTTTAAGGGGCACCATTTATTTTGAGGTGATACAGAACAAGGCAGCAAGTTACAATGCCAGATCTGGCACCATTCAGTGTGCTTAACACCCCCAGATTCCCATCACCCTAGAGTCACTAGAGGAATAACACAGCTCAAATCTTCCTTAGATTGGAGAAGACTGCTGAGAATCGATCCTCTTCAGACTGAACCTATTAAAGTCACCTTTGTATGAGCTGAGACGCATCTAGTGGGATTTTCAATGATTGTTGCTTTTATACAGTTTTAACAAGAAAGCTATTTATTTTTTTATGGTTTTAGGTTCCTTAGTCTGCCTTTCCTCAGATCTTTTCATGGGTTTTAAAAAGATATGTTTTCAGGAATCTTAAATCATGCCCCAAGAATAACTAATTGCTAAAATCATCCTACTGTGAAATTGTGTAGTATTTTTAGAATTGAGTGTGTATGAATGCGAGTGTGTGAGAGAGATACAGAAACAGAGAAAGAGATAGACACAATGATAGAAAGAGAGCATGCAAAAGACCAAAGGAGGACATTTGATACCTTGCTCTAACACACTGTACTTTATACCCTTAAATAGAGTCTCTCACTCACACAGGACCTCACTGTTATTTTTCAGACTGGCTGACCCACATGCCCTAGAAATCCTCTTGTCTCTGCTCCTCCTCATCTCTTCAGCCTCAAATTGTAGAATTAATGTTTATCTCTTAAAATACAAGGGTGCACAAAAAGCCAAACTTCTGGATTATGTGGTTAAAGTTATATTTATGAATGGTTAGTATATATATATATATATATATATATATATATATATATAATTATTATTATTATTAAATTGAGGTTAACATTTAAAATGGTCCATTGAATTCATTTAGAATTTCTGTTATATGAACACTCTTCCCTAAGCAATAAAGCAAACAAAGCATCAATTCCTTGCCTCTTTCCATATCTTATCCAAACAGAACTTCTTTTACCCAAATATTTGGAGGGACATATATAATCATTTTACATACTGTGGAGAAATATGTTTTTTCATATCAAATATCTACAATTTTTAAGGAGGAACAAAATCATGATTCCTATACAAATACAAGAGTCACATGTGTCACGTAATTTAGCTTCATTAATTAATGACTATCTAAGATGTGACAGCCAAGCCAAAAATAATTTGAAGTATCAAAGACAATAATGAGATACATCATTTGAATTAACTTAAATAAAAAACAAAATGTGCAGACAGATTAACACCCAAAGGACAAATCCAGATTCCAATAGACATAATTTAGACCTTCAGAGGGAAAGTATTACTCTCATTGCTGTCAATTATTGAGAGCTTACAGACTCTGAACTGGCTCACAAATAGTGGAAGGGAAAAGGTCTCCAGAGACTCTGGGAACACTGAACAGTCTTACATGTTTTGTTTCTTCTGGTTTATTTTAAATCTTTCATAGATTCTTTTCTTAAGAATAAATCTATTGTTTTGATTTGCATTTCCCTAATGGGTAATGATGTTGAACATTTCTTTAAGTGTTTTTCTCTGCCATTCAATATTCCTCTACAGAGAGTTCTCTGTTTAGCTCTCTTCCCCATTTTTTAAGTGGATTACTTGGTTTGCTGCTTTTCAGCTTCTTTAGTTCTTTATATATACTGGCTATTAGCCCTCTGTCAGATAAAGGGTTAGTGAAGATTCTTTCCCAATCTATAGGCAGTCGTTTTGTTTTGATGACAGAGTCCTTTGCTTTACAGAAGCTTTTCAGTTTCATGAGGTCCCATTTATTGATTGTTGCTCTTAGAGCCTGTGCTGTTGGTGTTCTGTTCACGAAGTTGTCTCTTGTACCAATGAGTTCTAGGGTTTTCCCCACTTTTTCTTCTAACTGATTTAATGTGTCTGATTTTATGTTTTGAGGTCTTTGATCCACTTGGACTTCAGTTTTGTGCAGGGTGATAAGTATGGATCTATTTTCATTTTTCTACATGTAGACATCCAGTTGGACCAGCACCATTTGTTGAAGATGCTATCTTTTTTCCTTTGTATGGTTTTGGCATCTTTGTCAAAGATCAGGTGTCCATAAGTGTGTGGGTTTATTTCTGGGTCTTCTGTTCGGTTCCATTGATCCACCATTCTGTTTCTATGCCAGTACCATGCAGTTTTTATTACTGTTGCTCCATAGTACAGATTAAGATCAGGGATGGAAATACCTCCAGAAGATCATTTATTGTAGAGGATTGTTTTAGCAATTCTGGGTTTCTCTGAGATTTCACCTTACACCTATCAGAATGGCCAAGATGAAAAACTCAAGTGACAACACATGCTGTAGAGGCTGTGGAGAAAGGGGAATCCTCCTCCACTGCTGGTGGGAAAGTAAACTTGTACAACCACTCTGTAAAGCAATCTGGCACTTTCTCAGATAACTAGGAATAGTGCTTCCTCAAGAGCCAGCCATACCACTCCTGGGCATATATCCAAAAGAGGCTCAAGTACACAATAAGGACATTTGCTCAACCATGTTTGTAGCAGATTTATTTGTAATAGCCAGAAGCTGGAAACTTCCCAGATGCCCCTCAACTGAAGAATGGATGCAGAAATTGTGGTACATCTACGCAATGGAGTATTACTCAGCAATGAAAAACAAGGAAATCATGAAATTTGCAAGTAAATGGTGGGACCTGGAAAGGATCATCCTGAGTAAGCTGTCCCAGAAGCAAAAAGACACACATGGTATATACCTACTCATATAGACATAAAACATAAGTTAAACCCACTAAAATCTGTACATCTAAAGAAACTAATCAAGAGAGAGGACCCTGACTAAAATGCTCAATCCCCATGCTGAAAGACAAAGAGGATGGACATCAGAAGAAGAAGAAAACAGGAAACAACCTAGGAACCTGCCACAGATGGCCTCTGAAAAGCCCTGCCCTGCAGACTATCAAAGCAGACCCCGAGACTTATGGCCAACTGTTGGCCAGAGTGCATAGAATCTTATGTAAGAAGTGGGAAATACTAATATCTGGAGAGGACAGGAACCCCAGAAGGAGAGCAACAGAACCAGAAATTTTTAACATAGGGGTCTTCCCAGAGACTCGTACTCCAACCAAGTACCAGGCATGGAGACAACCAAGAGCCCCTGCAAAGATGTACCCCATGGCAGTTTAGTGTCCAACTGGGTTACATAGTAATGGGTAAAGGGACTGCCTCTGACATAATCTGATTGGTTTGCTCTTTGATCACCTCCCCCTGAGGGGGGAACAGCCTTACCAGGCCACAGAAGATGACAATGCAGCTACTCCTGATGTGATCTGATAGACTAACATCAGAAGGAAGGAGAAGAGGACCTCCCCTATCAGTGGACTTGGGGAGAGGCATGCATGAAAAGGGGGAGGGAGGGTGGGTCTGGGAGCGGAGGAGGTAGGGGCTTATGGGGGGATACAAAGTAATTAGAGTGTAATTAATAAAATAAAATTAAATTAAAAAAGAATAAATCTATCAAACATATGTAAAAGAATGAATATTTTAAAGAAATAACATGAATGCTATCATGATTTAAGTAACATCAAGGCATTTCTGACTTTTGTCTCTGGCTACTGTCATTATGGATAGAATCCAGCTTTAAGGCATCCTTCATCAGATATTCATAAGATGCATCTCTAAATTTTGCATGTAAAACCCTTTTTCTTTTAACAGACTTAGACAGTATTTAATAAGTAAAACAAAGGTGTAAAACCAGCCTTTTGAACAGTGTTTTAATAACATTTATTTTCACTTAAATCAAAATTTTTGATGACTACCCATAAGAGAATTGTATATTTATCATTCAAATCCCTTCCTATTTCCCTACAACTCCCCTAGTGCCCACCTTACTCCTTCTTGAATTTATCACCTCTTCTTCAAGCAGTGCACACACAGTAGCATATGCATAACAATACCTGATTATGTATGTATTACAGCCTACTGAACTCATCTTGTGCTGTTTTGATATGCATTTGTTTCAGGCTATCTGCTACTGACTCCTTGACCCACCCAGAGGCTTATCACTCCTTCAGCAGGAATTAATCGCATGTATGCAACTTTTTATTTAGGGGCAGGGCCTTGAGAGATTTCTGCCATCTACTTGGACATGTCAGCTTCGATGGCCACTGTGATGATCTTGTTTAGGTGACCATATTTTTGAGATTTCATCAACCCAGTGTGTTCATCGTTTATATCAGACACATTCTCAAAGCAGACATCCTTGTCCTCACGCTCTTACTATCTTTCCACTCGTCTTCTGTGATGTTCCCTGAGCTGCAGGTGTAGGGGTTGTGTTGCAGATGCGACAATTGGCATTGGCCACAGCATAGTCTCTTTGATATAAATTCATTAATAGCTTCTACTTATTTGGTCCTCTCTGTGTACCCTCAAGCAGAATCTTAATCTTCAAAAAGAAAGCAAGCCAATATTTACTTAAATATATTTTCCACCATTTAGGTTTGACATTGTGCTGTTATATTTAAAGGAGAAAACGGTTTATTTCTACTTGTAGTCCAGCTGGACTAGATTCCACAAGACTGGAAAAGTAATGGCAGCAGAAGCAGGAGGTAGGCTAATGACATTTCAGCTATATAGGAGGAGCAAGAGAGACCAGAGAACAGTTCAAAGCCTACCCTCAGCTCAACATTTGGTACCTACCTTCAGTTGAAGCTTTTCTTCCCACAAGGTTCTACCTTCTAAAGATTCCATAACATCTCTAAACACTTCCATCTATTGGGACCAATTATGTTATGACATTATCAGGTACATTTCATTCCAACCAAAACCTACAGATATTTAGATTCTTGTGTGTGTGTGTGCCTGTGTGGTTCTGGTATATTTAGTTTCTTAAATCTTAAATTCTTTCTTAAATCTCCTTCTTGTCACTTCCATTTTTACATACCCAAGTGTGGTTTTCAAAATTCTGTTGTGAATAAAATTGCTGATAGGAAGGAAAAGTAATATAGATGCTTTGTAACATCATTTGGTGATTTTGTGATAAAATTAATATACTCTTACTCTAAGGTACACTTCTTGACACTGTTGGATTTTACCAAAAGAAATTTAAAAAGTTTTGTTCACAACAAATTCTGCATTCTTATAAGAATATTAAATTTATTTACATTTGCAAATTTTGAAAACAATGAAATTGTAGCTTCATTGTGTAAATGATAGCCCTGTGCATGAAAGCAATGGGGTACTTCAATTTTAAGAGGAAATGAGATATCAACCACAAAGGATGTGTAAACAACTTACACACATTATTAAGTGTAGGAAGGCCCACGTGTTACATATTCCACCAACGAATATTTTAGAAATAAATCTATGGAAACAGATAAAAGGGCACTGGCAACCAAAGAAAGGAAAGAAAGAAAGAGAGAGAGAGAGAAAGAAAGAAAGAAAGAAAGAAAGAAAGAAAGAAGAAAGAAAAGAAAGAAAGAAGAAAGAAGAAAGAAAAGAGGAAGAAAGAAAGAGAGAAAGAAAGAAGAAAGGAGAAGAAAGAAGAAAGAGAAAAAGGAAAGAAAGGAGAGAAAGAATGAAAGAAAAGAAATAGAGGAAAGAATACAATTAGCAAAAAGGACATTTAAAGCTATTCTGAACTTGTCTATCTGATGTGGCAGTGATGGATTTATGTCATCTTTGCATAAATGTCAAAAGCAATGAAATGTTCAATTCCTGGAGCAAATTTCACTATAAGGGACAGACTTCGTGTGACTGCAGGGGTGGTTTGTTCATCAGCTGTGACAAACCTGATGCTTAGTGAAATGCTGGTAATGGAGTGATGTGCATGAGTAGGGGGGGAGCATGTCAAAAATCTCCCTCATTTCCTCTCAATCATCCTGAAAACCTTAGACTGATCTGAAGATGGTGTCATAGAAAGTTATGTTCAGAACATGTACTGCCCTGCGTTCCGCCGGGTTGTGCTGAATCAGCTGTGTTTCATTTGGGCAAAATCATATAGAGCTGTATTTATGTCAGACATTCCTGCCGTGGTTCTGATTAATTTAATATCAAAACAAGTTGGGTACCACATTCTTGATTCTAAAACGAAGTCATTAATAAATGCTACGTAGGGCTGGTCTCAGAGTCAACACCCTTACAATGGACCATTCATTTTCCAACCTCAGATATTAATATCGAGAGTTGGAAGAGAAGAGCATTGTGGAGAGGATATGCCAAATCCATTTCAAGTGCCTCAGGAATGTTATTGTTTATAAATCAACCTAGCAACTGCTTTCATTTCATAGATAGAGCAAGTAAGGTTACAATGGTGTCTTTACCTGTATTTGGCCACAGGTCTGACTGCCTCTAGGTCCTACAATTATCTTAGTAGACTACAATGCTTGTATGTAGCTTCATATTTCCATATCCTAATGACCCAGGAGAAAGTAAAATAAAATAAAATAAGCATTAAAAAAAGAAAAGTGTTTAGTGACTTCATGTTCGAGTCACTTAACTGATCATGTCAGGAACAGAATGAGAACTTGCTTTAAGGACACCTAAAAGGGATATCTTTTTTATCATAGTCTGTCAGTTTCTAAGATAAGATTGACAAATGCAAATTATTTTCTTGAATAATAGAATTTAAAAAAATAGTAGAACTATTTTTTCGACCAAGCCTATGCCCCTCAATCACACTGACATGGCTTTATTTTGTTTTATTTTTCTGAACATTACCCATTTGTATTCTAGGCATATAAGACCCCTGGGTCAATGCTAGGAAAACAAAATCACCTCCTGCAATAGAGTCAGATGAGACTCAGATATGTGCCAGTGATAAGGAACCATGGCCTGGAAGTGCTTTAATGGTTAACAGATCTTGCACTTTGCAGATAATCGTAGTCCATAGAGGAGTTTCTCACACCACAAGGTTGGCACAGCAGTTGTAAGGCTGGGGCTTTAGCTGTGTCGATGTCTTTCCTACCTAGACATTCTTTCATTACACCTCTCCCTATCTACACTGCCTTTTGTTCAGTGGTGTTATGCTTTATGAATCCTGTTCCATTTGTTTAGATTCACGTGGAGCTCTGTTCGTGGCAGACAGTGCAGCAGTGGCTCTGATTAAGTTAATATAACAAATCAGATGCCATATTTATGATGCTAAGACTAGGTTAGTAATCAAACAATATGTACGGTTGGTCTGAGAGTCAAACTATGAACATAAGGTAACATCATTGAACCTAATACACAGGCGTTATACATCGTGGTTTATAGTTACAATATTTCAATAACCCACTGGCCTTAGAGGTATACAATTATATTCATGTAGTATGATTAAAAAAGCAATCAACTCAATCTCAAATACCTGTTCTTTCTTCCTTCTGTCCCCTTTTTCTAATGTTGTCCTTTAGTGAGCAGAAACTGAACATCAGATTGCACATTTGAAAAAGAATAAGGCACCACGAACAAATGGTAGCTGATTGCACACAAATACTTCTACAGACATGACAGAGTGGCAGCACCTAAAATTTTAAAAAATAATTTTCAGTTTTCACACTGAATAACTTATAGCAGAAATGCAAAGCAAAGTCTAAAGGAAGTATAAACAGAGTTATTGCTTAGATATATCTATCTGCCTGTACTGCATGTTTATGTAGCCACTGAATTGCCCTCCTTAGTTGTTTTACTATTTGAAGAATCTTCAAAGAATCTCAAGTACTTGTCACTGACGGCAAAACTAATTTGCTCTCCATTATAGTATCTGCCTTGGCATTCACGTGCTTAATTGTGGTGAATTCTTGGGAGCAGTTTCTGACTTTTACTCAAGGGAAAATAGAGTAGAGTTGTTCCTTTTGACAGCTCAGAGATAAAAACCTGATGGAGAATAGTTGGAAAGCTGAATTAAATCCAGACTATAAAAGCCCTAATTAGTAGGAACATAATTGCAGGGAACTATTGTAGAATCAAATCTAAATTATATTAAAATATTTTTCAACTGACTTGAAGACAGAAAAATAAAGCAGATTTTTACACTGCAGTCAATTTCTCTAAATTACTGTCCAGTACTGAATTTCATAATTTAAATCCAAATGTTGGAATAAAAGGTTATTTTTATTTGTTTGTTTGATTTCTTGTTTGGGGTGATATGGTAAGGCACTCGTGATCATGGTTAAAGTGGTCCAATAAATTCTGAAGCCAGGATGTCACTGATTATTCAAATGTGCAGAGAATGTAAAGATCATTCCCATGATTTGTCTTTTCTCATTAGCTGAGCCAGTTCCACCTGTATTTTGAGCATAGCGTCTCACTCAGTATAATCAGTACTGACACAAGTCTGAGCCCAAGTTTAGGCTTCCTCTCTACTTTGTACCAAAACACTCTCCACGGTGATATGAACAAACAGAAATAAAACAACAACAATGACAATAACAACAACCCTAGGAGGTAATGGGAGACAACTAGGGACGTTTTTATGATCATAAATTGTTATCAGTATACAGCAGTATAGTTATTTATCAGGTTAGCATTCTCATATTTAAGAAACACGTTTACTCCCAAAGGACTTTCTTGTTGTGGATGGTGGGGTTCCCATGTTTCTATATTCTCTGAAGCAAGAATGCCTTCACACATGATTTCCTCGAAAACGAGCAGTAAGACAACAGCTACCACCCTCTGTTCCCTCCGTTATTTTAGAAAGTGAATTGTATTTTTAAATAAGCAAGACACACCAAGGAAACACGTGATTACAAGTGAAGGGAGTGGCCTCTCAGCAGGAGGACCTGACAATTCCAGTATATCCGCGTTGCTTTCTCTTAGTTTTGTTGTTGTTGTTGTTGTGGCTCATTTATTTCCACATGGTTTTGTTGGAATTCTATTAGTGATTCTAGCATAACAATCGCTGCACAAGAGATGAAAGTCTGATATCCGGACCTTTCCAGCACAGCGAGCAGAGATGCTGTTCTTACTACGACTCCCAAACTCCAGCCATAGTGGACCGACCAGTTGTCACACTCAAATAAAAACTTTTTTGTTTTTTTGGAAAGCATATATTTGAGTTAGAAGTATGTGAAAGAATGATACTTTGGAAACGAGTTTGAGGAAACAGTATTTCACATACAAATAAAGATAGGACTATTATTGTTATTATTATTATTATTATTATTATTATTATTATTTTATTAGAATTCTACCGGTATGGTTCTCCCCCTGCCTGGGGAACTGTCTCCCACTAGCCCATGAAGTCATGAGGGCCAGGAGAAAAAGGTTTATGTCTGGAAAAGCCTACAAGCACACAACTGAGACCAAACATTTCGGGAAACAATTCTGGGAGCTAGTTCAACTTCAGTTCCAGAAAACAAACGCTACATGCCCCTTAGGGAGTGGGTGGAGGGATCCAAGGACAGGTGTAGGTAATTGTTTGGAACTAGGTACTTAATGCTTGATGTGCATTAAACAGCACACTCCTATCATATGACCGAAAACATAATACCTAACTATCATATAGGCATAGGGAGGGAAGAGCTGGCAGGGAGCTCTGTCAGAGGTCACATATCAAATGTGGTTAGGATCATCATTTCTCTCCAGATGAGGTCAGGCAGGGAGCAGGAGGCCCTGCTGGGGAGAGGGAGTCCAGCACCTTAACGCTGAGCTCAGAATGGCTATCTGGACCAGGGGGACTGCAACCTGAAAGAGCAGGGCCCTCCCAACACCCCCGAACCCTACCTTCAGTATTTTGCTTCTTATGCTTCTGAGTTTTGTTCTGCTTTTGGGTTTCTTAGGCTTCATTATGCTTCTTAGGCTTCTGAGCTTTGTTTCTGCTTTTGGGTTTAAAAGGTTTTTAGTTTGTTTTGAAAATTGTGCATGTATTAGGAAGGCGGGCTTCCAGAACTGATCTAATGGGGGGAGGGGTGTGGGGGTGCTGAACATCATTTGCACTTGGCAACTCACTTTGAATTTAAACTGAACAAAATTCCAATCGTAGCATGTTTTAAATTAGATAATATCTGAACTGCTGATGTTTTCATATGACAGCATTTAGTTCACGAGCTAAATTATTTAAGAAATACCCTGCAGAGATATGAAAAAAAAATCTCTGAGAACTTTGAAATTATTACAAACAGGACTAGAACTGCACAAATTTTACACCAAGTATATTTTTATCACCATCAATCTTTTTCAGATTAATAGTAGCATCTCCACAGGAATCATAACATGATAAGCTATAACCTTCCAAAGGTTTCATGTCTGACTTTCACAACTTTAAGCAGCCAGCATATTTAAAATGTGGAATAACATTTGTGATCCCACTAATTCTGCCTTTCTGTTCCAGACAGTCATTGTTCTAAATGGCTCATTTTAGATAAAAATTTAATTTTAGAGAATAACTAGACTTCAATAAATAGATAACGTACTCATGGCTTCTTTTATTGCTAGACAATTAAAACAAATGCTGAAGATGTCAATTTCATCCTGGCCTGTTCAGTTTTACTGCACAAATATGTATCCGGCCAAATTGTATTTAAATATTGTATAAGTATTTCCATAGATTAAGCTAGATTAAATTATTATTGTAAGCATTAAAATGTGTCAAATAACTGTATAACTATAAAGGAAGTAAAAAGATGGTTTTTTATTCAAACTATCTCATTGATTATGTTACTGGCTAAGAAATCTCTACACTGAGTGCACTATGACAGAAACAAACAGGAACACATTTTTTTTTTGTCATTCCACACTAAGAAACAGTAAATTCACAAGGTGTGGTGGTTTCAGTGAGCAATTTGCCAGATATTCAAACTTTCCTTGGTAACCCCAGCTATGGATATAGAAATACAGGTTCTTTTATTCCATCTCAGTGACTGATAGAAACTCTCAGAATGCACATTACACATTAAAACGCATGTGTGCATATATACGTATATGTGTTTACCTACTGTGTACATATGTGTGTGAATGCATGTATGCATGTGTGCATGTGTGTAAGCATATATATATATAGAAAATGTATGTGTATATGTGAATATATGTGAGTATATATTTATATGTCTGCCTATTTATTTGCATAGTGTATACATATGTGAGTGTGCATGTGTGTGTATTGTACAGTGACTATAAAGTTTAGTGGGTTGCAACAGAGTTTGAGAGGTTTCAGAAATCCCAAGGAGCAGGAAATCCAATGGAGATGTATGATGACCTGTACCCAGGAACAAGCAAGAAGCTGGAGAAGCTATGCTGCCGTGAGTAGGAACAGCGCATGTCAGAGGTGTGAGGCAAAAGTTGCAGAGCAGATCCAGTGACAGAGCAAAAGGACCAGGAGTGGGTCTGGAAAAAGAAATAGACATATGGGTAGCAGTCCCGGCAAGACAAAAATGTAACCAGCAGGCAACATTTGAGTATGGAATATCAACAGCAGGAACCAAGCTGAACTGAAGTCTAGAGGACATCTCTCGATGCATTCAGGGAGTGGCCAGAAAACAGGTGCCTGCTGACAATTGTCATCACAGTGCTGGGTGTCTACGTGTGCATGGGGTCCACATGAATGACTTGTTTCTTTTCCTTGGTTTGGAGCATCTGATAAGTTCCTGGACCTGATTGGTTTTCCTGATATGATTTTAATAAAGCTTGTGACTTTACAGTCTCATTTAACTCTAATAAATTTCCAAGGGTGTATCTTTTATACTCCTAGGAATAAGCCATATATCATTCTGTGCCATGTGGGTGGAACCAAATACATAGTGCCATATATCCATCTATCCGGGTCCAGAGTCCTCCTTCTTACTCAAAACGAAGAATGGAAGATGCTTGTAAAAGTGGAATATTACAATCAGGTTTAATCTGAGATAGCATTATTTTACAAAATATGATGTAATGTAGAGCAAGGGGCAGCACAGACCAACCTAAACACTAACACAGGCAGTACTGTCTCTGCCCTTAATGGAAATATCACCCATGTTAGAGACTCCTAAATTTGAAAATACACTGTATCCCTCAAATTGCCATGAGAAAAGTGCAGGAATACATCTGCCTTTTAAAAAAAATTAATTTTCAAGAGAAACAGTACTATTGGCGAGTCCCAGGATGCTAACGAGGATATGAACAAGATTCAACAGGGATTCAGCAGCATCTGAGCTGTAAAAATAGATCAAAATTTTTATTCTCTGATCTAGCTACTATGACCTTAATTTTGGAAAGGAACTGGATTAATCATGATCTCTAAATCCACTGCCGTGCTGAGAAAGGAAGGCTTGGGCTTCTACATTTGGGCATTTGGTACCAGAGCTCTAGGAAAGACTGTAATTCAGAGCACACACTTTTTTTTTTTTTACCCCTGTGGCGTTCTCATGGGATTTTTTTTATTGTAATTTTTTTCTTCACAATTTATTCATTATACATCCTGATTGAAGCCCCCTCACTCAACTCCCCCAGTCCTACCTTCCCTTCCTCTTTCCCTCATCTAGTCTATTGAAAGGGGGACTTCTCCACTATTGCCATTTGCCCATAGCTTGTTAAGTCTCATCAAGACTGCCTGGATCCTCTTCCTCTGCATTATCAGGGGCGAGTGATCAGAGAGCACTCAACTTAGTTCATGATAGAGGCAGTCCCTGCTCCCTTCACTCAGAGATCCACATGGAGCCTGAGCTGCCAATTGGTCACATCTGAGCAAGGTGTCTAGGTCCTCTCCATGCATGGTCTTCAGTTGGTGCATCAGTCTCTGCAGGACCCTCTAGGCTCAGCTCTTTTAGTTGTGTTGGTCTCCTTGTGGGTCTCCTGTTCCCTCCATGTCCTTCTAATACCACTCCTCTCCTCCTCTCTGCCTCCGTAAGACTCCCTGCACTCTGCCCAACGTTTGGCCCTGAGTCTCAGCATCTGCTTTGATCCCCTGTGGATGGATCCTTTCAGAGGACCCTCAATAGTAGGCTCTCACCCTGTTTCCTCTCTTGCAACACTTCTGGTGTCTTTCCTGTTTGCCATTCTGAATGAGATTTAAGTGTTCTCCCTAGGGTACTCTTTAGTGTTTAGCTTCTTTAGGTCTATAGATGGCTGTTCTGTATTATAAGGCTAACATCTGCTTACTAGTGAGTGCATACCATCTCACGGGATTCTTAATCTCTCAAAATATGTCTATCTACCTTGATTCTAATTGTTCATAGGAATTACATGCCAGTCAATCAGTCCTTTGCTCTGTTGTCTAGATGTCAATGTTCTCAAGAAACAAACACGGTCAATGCTGCAAAGTCCAAACATGTGTTGAATGACTCCTAAATTGAGGTATAAGTAATTAATATGGATTATCCCAAAATTATTTGTTTTCATTATATTTTAATTGCAAAAAGGAATCTTATAATTCTAGACAACTAATATATTTATACACAAGTGAAATGCATATGTGAGAATGAGCATGTATGCACAGGAAGTAAGTTGTGTTGGAGCATAAGAAAGAGTACTTGAACTAAACCATTCAAAGTAATCTTAATAGTTAATAGCAAAATCACTTCTAAACTTTGAACAAAGATCAAGTGAAATAATCAGTAGCTAAAACTGGTACAAATTTCCCTTTACATAATATTGATAAAAATGTTATACGCCTACTGTCAAATAAAATGTGTATGGATTTTTTTTCATTAATTCATTTATTTAATCACTTCACAGCCTGATAGTAGCACTCTCCCTCTTCTCCTCCCAGTCCCATGGTCCCACAGCCTCTCCCTCCCCTTTTTTCTCAGAGAAGGGGAGGTACCCCCCATGGGTACCAACCCACATGGCACATCAAGTTGAGTCACAGCTGGACTGAGCACTTCTTTTCCCACTGAGGCCAGGGAAGGCAGTCCAGCTGTGGAAAAGGGATCCAAAAGCAGGAAACAGAATCAGAGACAGTCCCTACTCCAATTGGCAGGGTACTCACATAAAGACCAAGCTGCACATTTGCTACATATGTGTAGGGAGCCTATGTCCAGTAGATGCATGCTCTTTGGTTGGTGGTTCAGTCTCTGTAAGCCCCATGGGTCCAGGGTAGTTTACTCTATAGGTCTTCTTGTGGTGTCCCTGACTTCTCTAGCTTCCTCAATTCCTCCTTCCACTCTTCCACAAGACTCCCTGAGCTCTATCTACTATTTGAGTGTGGGTCTCTGCGTCTGTCTCAGTCATCCACTGGACAAAGCCTCTTGGAAGACAGTTATGCTAGGCTCCTGTCTGCAAGCATATCAGAGTATCATTAATAGTGACAGGGGTTGGCTCTCTCCCATGGGTCTCAAGTTGGCAACCAGTCATTGATTGGTCATTCACTCAGTATCTACTCTATCTTTATCCTTACACTTCTTGCAGGCAGGACAAATTTGGTGTTGGAGGTTTTTTTGGGTGGGTTGGTGGCTCTTCCCTCCACTGGTAATCCCTCCTGACTACAGGAGATGGTGACTTCCACCTGCACATCCCTGCTGCTAGGAACCTCATCTGGGCCACCCCTATAGACTCCCAGATGCTTCCCCCATCCCATAGATGCCCCCCAACCAGCATGTTCATTCTACTATGAAACATAAATATTGAAATTGAAAGGGTTTGACTTTCAAAACTGAAAAGTGTTCATAGTGACATTTCTCATAAGTTCCCAAATTTCTAAATAATCTCAATGTCTATCGATGGGTAACTAGAAAGATGAAATATAATATAACCGTTCAATTGAATATTATTCAATAACAAAAATAATTAATTCATAATATGACACTGATGACCTTATAAACTCCAATGGTAAGAAAATAAAATTATAGTGTTATGTACCCACAAAATGTCCAGAAAGGGCAAATCTAGAGACCAAGAATATATATATATATATATAAAAGCTCACTCAGATAAGGAACTGGCAGAATAAAAAAATGATTCCATCTATGTCCAGCTTGGCAAGCCCATAATTCATTGGTATTACTTAAAGTGGTCCGGAGCCTCCCTGGCCATTAAACCATATGCCTACATCTTCTGATCAAATGGGGTTACAGAATCCATACGGGGGACCTTACAATCCAGGGAAACAAATGCAAGTAAGTCAAGGGACCTTGGTGACTGGAATCTTAGGGGAGGCGGTGGTGTCGTTCCTGTCCTTTTATGTGGACACTGTAACAGCCGCAGTGACATCGCCAAAGCACTAAGTATCAACTGTATTGGACTGCTTGCTAACTATAATATGATGGGCTCATGTCTTCTGTATGTTGCCACACCCACTGTGTTTCGTGATTATGATGATCATCTTCACAGCACCATGAACTTTCACTTAAAGCAGCCACTCACTTGTAATATACAGAGATAGCTGACATTTGAACTTTGGAGGAAAGACTGTAGGTTATTTAACTAAACTCGGGTAACTCAGATCTATTCATAACAATATTACACAAAGTAAGGTCTGCTGAAGCACAGATGAGCATGAGTGTTTCTCTGTGTGTGTGTGTGTGTGTGTGTGTGTGTGTATGTGCACTTGCTGTCATTGTTTTACACAATTTGAAATATTAGTTGTAATTTGAATTAAGAGCTAAGTAACAGACCCAAGAAGTATTATCAGCTGCTTAGTTTTCTTCTAGAGAAAACAGTAAGTCCAAGGTAGAGAGAGGATTTCCAGGCCCCATCCCACTTATTGGTACAAGTCACCTATTGGTACAAGAAATATAGCACTTACTGCAGTGAGGATAAAAGACATTTCATTCTGTAGCCAAATATGAATCATGTCGATGTGGAGACACAGAATTAGGTTCACCCAAATTCCATGATTCAGTATGTCAGCTATTTCATGAGATTTTTGTAATGACCTAAAAGGTAAAGTCATTGATCCATTCCTCAAATATACATCAGGCAGGTGGGTTCCAACGCAGTAGGAAAGTGAATGCCACGGGCTCTGGACATTGTTGGTGTTTCAGCTCTTTGTTTGGAAGAAGCTGGGAGCTCTCTTTGTCTGGCCGAATGTATTTACCAACAGCCGTGAGGCTGACAGGCCATACACAGAGGTGGGTAATAAATGGTTATGAGGGCCACTAAAGGTACTCCAAGATAATTTGTCCCTAAGTTTTCATCATTACAACTTCTCTACATCATTTAAAATTCAAATGTGCCGATCACCCATGGTCACAACTTTCTGCCTGAATTTTTTTTTCCGTTCACATAGCTATTCTCACTGTGTAGTTCTTAGTCTCATGGGTTGTTTTATGGCTTTAAGAAGGCTTTCCCATGAGACCCCCCAGAACTGCAGGCAGGTAGAAGGTCAAAGGTCAGGGGAAACAATTTTATCAGCACTTATTCGTTTTCATGGAAAAAAATATTCAATCGACTTCCGGTTACTTCTCAGGGCAGGGCATATAAAAGGGTATTCAGAAGGCGTGCCAGCATGACTGCTCAAGGAAACATTGGCAGTGGTTTCCACCACACCGCCTAAGTTCTCAAAAGACTGAGTTTTGATCTTTTTTACATCGCCAGCTGTGAACTTTCTCTTGAAGAGCAGGCCTTATACCTTTCAGAGAGCGGTTACCTCCCCGTAACACTTGTGCTACTATCGCACTAGTGCATACATCAATGATGTGTTAAGGAATGAAAATAAAGCAATTTCCTCTTGGATTAGAACGTCCAAGAGTGAGCACAGATCTGAATTCTCCATTTCTCCTGTCTTCCATCTGGCTGCACTTTGTGCTTACTGGCCTGCCTGATCTCTGCCTGTTGTGTTTATGATCTGTTCTGTATCAGTTGCCCAAGTGAATGTGTGGCTGTGTGTGCTGTAGATGCTGTGTGGGTGTGTGTGGGTGTGTGTGTGTATGCATTTCTGTGTGTCTATGTGTGATGGCTGTCATGCCTGTTCTTAACAAGGGTTTGGGGTTTGTTCTGTATTTCTATTTTTTTTAATTCTTTATTAATTACACTTTATTCACTTTGTATCCCCCCTGTGGTTCTCTCCCTCCTCCCATCCCAATCCCTCTCTTCCTCCACCCTCTGCATGCATGCCCCTCCCCAAGTCCACTGATAGGGGAGGACTTCTTTTCCTTCCTTCTGATCCTAGTCAATTAGGTCTCATCAGGAGTGGCTGCATTGTCTTCTGGACTGGTAATGCTGCTTCCCCCTCAGGGGGAGGTAATTAAAGAGCAGGCCAATCAGTTCATGTCAGAGACAGTCCCTGTTCCTATTACAATGGTACCCACTTGGATACTGAACTGCCATGGGCTACATTTGTGCAGGGGTCTTAGGTTATCTCCATGAATAGTCCTTGGTTGGAGTATCAGTCTCAGGAAAGGCCCCTGTGCACAGATTTTTTGGTTCTGTTGCTCTCCTTGTGGAGTTCCTGTCCTCTCCAGATCTTACTGTTTGCTACTTCTTTCCTAAGATTCCCTGCACTCTGCCCAAAGGTTGCCCATAAGTCTCAGCATCTGCATTGATAGTCTGCAGGGCAGAGCCTTTCAGAGCTCCTCTGTGTCAGGCTCCTGACTTGTTCCCTGTTTTCTCCTTCTTCTGATGTCCATCCTCTTTGCCTTTCTGGATAGGGATTGAGTATTTTAGCAAGAGTCCTCCCTCTTGATTAGTTTCTTTAGGTATACAGATTTTAATAGGTTTATCCTATATTATATGTCTATATGAGTGAGTATATACTGTGTGTGTCTTTCTGCTTCTGGGATAGCTCACTCAGGATGATCTTTTCCAGATCCACCATTTACCTACAAATTTCATGCATTTCTTGAACAGCACAGAAAATATGGCATGGGAAAGTAGTGAGGATTACTTTATCACAGAGCTCTTTACCCAACTTTTAGAAGGAAAGAAGTTATTGACTAAACCCAGCTGACCCAGAATAGCCAAAAAAACAAAACAAACAAACAAAAAAAACAAACAAAGCAACTGATATTATCAAGTTATTATAGGCATGTTGTTTCTAACATTTGTGGTAGTTATTTTGTTGCTGTTGTTGTATAAGATTGCTTCCAACCTGTTGGCTGCTTTCTGTAAATGATTACCACGCACACACACACACACACACACACACACACACACACACACACACAAATGTACTATTCTGGTTCTGGAGCATGGAAGGATTGATAACCTAAAGTCAAAGCCATTATTAACTTATGTTAGAGGTTAGAGCAGATCACATGGGAAATCCAAAGCGTCGTGAGGTAGCAAACGTTCTTTTAGAGGAAGGTTCGACTTAGGCCAAGGTCAAAGCTGGGCAGCTGACTAAATACATAATGTTAAGTCATTTTCTTGTGACTTTTATTCTTAACTTCACTGTGAGGTCCAGCAAAAGTTCAGAATCTTTGGGTATCAAGAGATGTTTTCACAAAAGTGTGTCACTGCAAGTAAAGATGTGTTGTCTGGCAGGTTGATGGTATTAATTTAAGGGTTCACAGCGGAGCAAGAATATTGATGATGTTTCTTCCCCAGCAGCTTGTACAGCACCCTTCAGGAGGATGGTGTTCAGGCAGCAGGGAAGAAAGCATCCCACTTCAGTTCTGGTTGGTCTCTGTGCATCTTCTAGTCAAGGTGTGTAGTGTCTTCAGCAAGACAGGCATGTCAGTCAGTTCTGGTATACCACAATGAGGAATGACAAGAACCTGCATTTCCTTTTAAATCTCTAAAGTCCTTTTTGGCCAACAACTTAAAATGGGTATACAAAGACACTCATAAATGGAGAATATATGTTAATTTACACTTGTGATTCAATAAGTAGATGAGCCAAGGAATTTAATATAATGATTACCTTTGTGTTTATAAATGTGCCTGAGAGTGCATAAAATGTATATTTTATACATGCAATTTAACTGTACATGGTTTTCTGGATTAAGGCTTAAATATAACCCTTAAATGCAATCAAAATGCTGCACAGTGCACTTATGAAAAGAAATTGTTTCTTATTCCCATATTCATCAGGTAGACCCTATCAAAATGCATTTTTTAAAAATCAAGCCACATAGATAGGATCATATAAATGATTTAGAGTCTCTCCTGAGAAAACTTTTTGTCTAGCTGATTTTCTCATCAAATCGTTGACTTTGTAACCCAGCCTCATGTAAGATGTTATGGAACTGTAAAAACAGTGTGCCCTCTCAACAATTGATTTGAAACTGTGTTGGCAACTGCCTGGCTCATTTTATCTCTTCTTCTCAATGTGATTGCTAGCTACTCACTGTGTATTGATGTGTAAGTAGAATTACAAACTAATGAAGAGAGAATGTTCTCAGAATTCAAAGTGGTTGGAGGATTCGGAACTGAAGAATGGTTTATTAGGGGGATAGAAGAGATGTCTCAGGTTTTCCTAGGCCCCCTGAACACACATGTAGCTGAAGGGCATGGTGGTCTTCCTATGGGGTGCCTGTCGAGTGGAGGGGGGGCTTTTTCTAACATGGACTCACAAACTCCACCCCCACCCCAGCAAGGCTGCGTTGCCTGGCCTCAGGGGATGAAGTTATGTTTAGTCCTGATGTTTCTTGATATGCTGAGGGAGGTTAATATGGGGGAGGGGGGAGACTCCCATTTTCTGGGAGGAAAGGGAGAGTAAAAGGGGAAAGATGGGAAGTGGGGGGGGGGACTGGGAGGAGAGGAGGAAGGAGGCACCCTTGGGATGTAAAGTAAATAAACTAATATGAAATTTTAAAAAAGATCACAATAATGATGGATCTCAACTGCTGGCCTCACATTTCCCAATAAATGCCTCAGTAGATACTGCTTTCTGACTATCAACCAGTAGGTGGTTAGATACATTCCAGAAAGTTGTGAGGGGCAGTCCTTAAAATGACAAGGGGATTATATAAATTGGACACAAATGTAGCAACAACCAATCTGATTAATCGCAGAGAGGTTTCATGTAAATTTGATGAAGGAGATAGAGGGTGTAATTTTGTTGTTGTTGTTTTTGTTATTGCCCCAGAAGAATAAAAAGCAGACTGTAGATGTGAAGTAATAAACTCAAGCAAATACTGGTGATACTGGTCTGGAGCTATACTGTTTCTATTCTGGGTGTGGACCTGGAACTCTAATATGGGATCAGAAATAAGTGAGTAAAGTAACAAGTTTTTCTGTATATAAAAATAAAATATATGAGAGTGACACTATGATTAATAACAGTGACAGTCTCGTGGTGGTGTGCGATTTAAGTACTAACATGTCAACATGCTTAAAATGAAGCCAGAGAGTTGGAAGAGCTCATGGTTAGGTGTGGTTTTTAGTTTTGTTTTAATGATTTAACATGTTAGGTATAAGCTGTCTTTCTAAGAAGGATTGATTTATATTTTGTTTTTATTTTTTGGTGCATGGAGTTTTATCTTGGAATCTTACAATTTAAATAACCCACCTTTCATTCATTACCATAGTGTGGTGGAATGTCAATGGTAAGGGAATTAAGAGGTTCTAAAGATCTTTTGTCACAGGAGTAGAACTCTTGTCTCAAGTCATGCTGCCTTCTTTTGGGGACTGCTCCCCTCTCATAAAACTTAGGCAGGAATATTTCTTTTCTCCCCAACATTTCCAAGTAGAAATATCCATAAAGATAGCTGAGTCTCAGCGGTAATTATGATCTGGACTCAGGAGGATATACCTTTGTGTGTTTTCTGGTAGATTTAGTGTTTCTTCTCTCACTGCCATCTTTAACATCAAATACGATTCAAAACTAAATAAGGATGAATGTCTCTGACACACATACAAACACCTGTGCCTTGGTTTTTGTTTGTTTGTTTGATCAAGTATTGAAAAGTCATACCTGGAGAGGAACAACTAAAATAGGGAATGCAGATGCCTTCCATGGGCTGGTACAATAATTCATTGTTGTGCTTTTGGAATGCAAGGCTTTTCTATAGAGCTCTGCAGTTAGGAGCCAAGTACAGTTATGTGATTAGATTTTTAATCCCATTTACTCTAATTGCTTCTCAGAAGATCTGTGCTTACAGTATGTGTCTCGGTTTAGGAATGCACAGGTAAGAGAAAGTGATGAAATGTCTGCTCCTATATGGATGGGAAACTAAGAAAAGAATGCACAGAGAAGCCAAGGAGAAGTACTGGCTGGGTTCATTTAAAACTCTACTTATCATGAAAACATACTTTGGGATACACAACTCCTCATGAACACTCAGAAGGACACGTTATCCACAAGTTCATTCTATGGAGTTGGACTTTGACATCTTGTCCTTTTGATACTTTGGCCATAAATTTATATGTCAAAGAGAATAAGTCTCCTAGATTTAAAAGCTTTTATATGTCAGAGGGTACATAGTCAACAACTATTCCGTGTTTCCAAACAAGGACTATAAAACACATAGCTGACCCAGTGGAACTGGTAAACACTGCCAAGTTAAGAAAATGGAGATGAATTGTACGTGAGGCTTAGAAAATAGGAAAGCATAACTGAGCAAATTAAAAATAATTTCAAATTACAATTATAATAATATATCATCAATTTTGCCGTGGTATTCTCTGTTGCTCGGCTTTAACATGAGACTAATCAGTGAAGCTTATCTTACTATTTGAAAAATAAATGCTTAGCAATAAAGTTCATTTTGCTCTATAGCATATCTATTAGCTGTTTGCACAATGAAATAAAAGTAAAGCTGCTTATTTTACTTTCTTTTTTAAGAATTTATTTATTTACTTACTTATTTATTTATTATTACAGTCTATTCCCTTTGTATCTCATCTGGTGCCCCTTCCCTTTTCTGCTACCAATTCCTCCCTCGTCTCCTACCATGCCTTTCCCCAGTCCACTGACAGGGGAGGTCCTCCTCCCCTTCCATCTGACCCTAGTCTATCAGATCTCAGCAGGACTGGCTTCATTGTCTTCCTCTGTGGCCTGCTAAGGCTGCTCTCCCCTCAGGGGGAGGTGATCAAAGAGTCAGCCACTGGGTTCATGTCAGAGACAGTCCCTATTCCCCTTATTAGAAAACCCACTTGGAAACTGAGCTGCCATGGCTACATATGTACAGGGTTTCTAGGTTGTCTCCAAGAATGGTCCTTGGTTGGAGTATCAGTCTCAGAAAAGGTCCCTGTGCCCAGATTTTTTGGTTCTGTTGCTCTTTTTGTGGAGCTCCTGTCCCCTCCAGGTCTTTCTATCTCCTACTTCTTTCATAAGATTCCCTTCACTCTGCCCAAAGTTTGGCTATGAGTCTCAGCATCTGCTTTGATACACAGACTAACAGAATGGATGCATAAACAAGATCCAACAATCTGTTGCATACAAGAAACACATCTAAATCACAAACATAGACATTATGTGAGAGTAAAGGCCTGGAAGATGGTTTTCCAAGCAAATAGACCCACAAAGCAAGCAACCAAAGTTAATCAAAATTAATCAAAAGAGATGGGAAAGCTCACTTCATACTCATCAAAGGAAAAGTACACCAAAAAGATACCAAAATTCTGAATATCTATGCCCCAAATACAAGGGCACTCACATTTGTAGAAGAAACATTAATAGAACTTAAACCACAAATAGATCCCCACACATTAATAGTGAAGCTGCTTTTAAACTAAAGAACTCACAATATCTGAGATGTGAGCATTTGGTAGAGGATATCTTAATTGAACAGTGTAAAACCTAAAACAAAAAATAAGTGGAAAATAAAATGACAACAATAATATCATTTTATGTAAAGCCCAAAGAGCAAGGGGCATGACAAAAGAAGGCAAGAAGATTAAGTGTGAGAATCCGTCCACTTAATTAGAGCAGTTGTACTTATAGAAAGAAGAAAAGACAAAAGAATCCTTAAAAAAAAAATCCTTCAATCTGAAATCAGATTGGACCCATATTTGAGCCATATGATTTGATGCTTATGCTAGAAGGGGTCTTGCCAAATTATATTCAATATGAAATGAATTATTGAAAGGAAAAATTTGTAAGGAATATGCTTCAAATACCCTATGAATCCCAGATTTTAAGACATCTTTTTATTAGTAAGGTTAAGTTAGCATGGACTCATAGCTTCTTTGGTTATTTTATTCACATTTAGCAGTCAGAAAATTGGAATCAAGATGATTATTTCAGTGGAGTTAGACATGGCATAATTAATAGTTGCAAAATACTTAATAGTGAAAGTCAAGTTTGGAGCTTTTATCGGTGAAAGTAGAATTGGGTTTATGCCGCGCCTCCCACTTGGAAGCACTTATTGTTACAGTGACACCCTTCTGACCTTTATCTTGTTCAGAATTGTATTAAATGCACTGGCAGAACACTAGCCTGTGCCCTCAGAGGCCCATTATTGCCATTAGAGAGCTCAGTTTAAGTACCATCATTGCATCAGATTGCTGTACTTGCTTAATTAGCATAGCATGAATATGAAGAGTGCTGCTAACACAAAGTGCCACTGCATACTCTGGTTCCCTGGGTCTGTGTATGCCACAGATTTGCTGGCAAACTTGCAGTTAAGAGAATTCTTTGCAGACATCAGAGTTAACCCCTACTTCTGGGTGAGGAGAGCAGAGCCATTAACAAAGAGAGTTGAGCCGTTTGGTACTAATTGGCATTTAGAACTTGTTCTTCCCAGACAGAAACTGACCTGCCAGGCATCAAAAGGGGCTGTGCTGGAGAACATTTAAGCACACTTAATCTGCATTCATCAGAATGTCATTAAGATAGACTTTCAGACTACTTAATGGAGATGTCATAGTTGATGCCAGTGAATTTCCAGGCCATGAGGTTGTCTATACTCTGAATTCAATCTATTATCAGCAACTTTTGAAGTATCAGGAACAATTTCAAATCTGACAGACATTTTTTTTCTTTTGTTCTTGTTTTCTTGTTTTGGTTTGTTGTTGTTTGTTTTATCTTTGCTACTCAGATGACTAGTAAATTAATTAAAATTTTCTGTATGTGACAACAGAAAAATCTTGATCAGATAAGATTTTCCTTTTCCTAATTTTTTCAAAAATAAGTATGGATTATTCATTATCAAAACAGTAGGTAAAGAACAGTGTATAAGACCTAAAATTTTCTTTGGTTGTATATGGAAATTATGGTCACCTTTAATACCCATCGCCTTAGTTTTTTCTTGTTTCTCCCTTAAAATATAAATCTAATTAAATTTTCCCCAGGTGTACAGTATTTTCTTCTGTAGATTTCTAAACAAGTGAAATTTTCTGTAGCTGATGTAAAGTCTGTATATTCATTTACTCTAAAAAAATGTCACTTACTCTAAAAAAATGAGTCAAACATACTTCCAAGATTCCAGAAAGCCTTCCACCTAAAGAAGATTGCATTACACCCTGAGAGATTGAAGAATGGAAGACAGTGTGCAGCCACAGCTGTCAAAAAGGGGGAGAGAGGTCTATTTGTTCTTTTTAGTTTCTCATAGGAGACTCTACTAACATCTTGTATAGGATAATGTGTTTTTAGAATCTCTGTCACATATCAGTCCTGTGACAAATGAAAAGTACAAGCAGCTTGAATTGGCCAAGTTGATAATTATGTGTTTCTAGAGGACTCAAGATCAAGTTTTTGTAAGACATAGATCTTGAGTTGAGCTTTTAAGACTAATGTATTCAAGGGATCTGGTATAGAGCTGAATACCTGTTATCCAATCGGATGAAAGATGGGAGGAGGATTAAGAGTTCAGAGATATCCTTGGATTCATGAAGACTTCTAAAACATTACAGATTGTATGAAACCTTGTCTCAAACAAGCAAAAGTATTTTAAGTATGCAAAACTGGGATGCAAGATCTGTCTATGTCTAAGGAACTGCTCAAGCAAAACTTCAGAAACTCTGTATATCAATTGGTACAAGGTTCATATAGAACAATGTGGGACTGTAATATTATATTGCTCTGATACTGTGAAATTTTTACAACATTAAATGGTTGTTAAGTAGAATTTAATTACTCATGGAGGCAGAAACAATTGGATCAAAAGTATTAATTGTTGGGCAATTGCAACAAAAATATCTTAGAGCAATTAATTATTTGCACATGTTCAAATTTTATTTTAGATCTGCTTCAAATGCTATAAAAAGCAACTCAAAGATTTCTTTGAAAGAAATGAAGATAATAAAAAGAAAGATTTTGCTGAAGTTTATTAATGTGTAAAGAAGATACAATACCAGTGATTCAGGATATGGGGACCTCTAACTTTCTAAAAACAGGTTTTTAGATTCAATTAAATTCTGTTACAAATTGCTCAATCATTTTGCCATGGATATTGGCTGATTTCTAGAAAAGGGGTATAAATAGAAACAACTTCTAAATTTCCACTTTAGAATAAATTACTTATTTTTCTTATATTTTAGCATCCAAATAAAAAGGCAACCACTCAGCAACAAAAAGAAAACAAACACACAAACAAAAGCAACAAAGTACAGTCTGTAATATACTTTATATTCATCATGTTCCCTTAATGGCAGTCAACAATTACCTGTATTATATATACTTTGTTTTGACACCCTTCTCTCCATTTATTCATTTGTTTTAAGTGGCAGAAATTAAGGCAGTTATAAACCATCTACACTCTTAAAAAGTTGCATGTTCAGGGAGAGGGAAACTAATCAAGTAAATAGGATAATTTTAATGGTTTATAGTGTTAATGAAAGCAATACAAAGTGTCAATGAAAAGATTTCTTTGAAAAAGAATGTTTAAGGAGGCACTAAACGTGACAGGCTGTGTAAAGAGGGATGCTTAGACAGAGACCTCATTGAGCCATCAAAAGAGACTTGGAATAAGAGAAACCCACACAGATCAGCTAGAAAATCTTCTTGTGGTAAAAAATGTGCCATGAGCATTAAATTCTGTTACAAATTGCTAGATCATTTTGGCAGGAATACTGACTTATTGCTAGAAAGATTTATAAATCAAAACAACTTCTATTGAGGTTGGAAAGGAAGAAGCTTCCAGTAAGAGGACAGCATGACTGAGTCCAGCAAGGAAAAATTATAAAGTTGCAAATAAGAAATCAGTTAGTTTTCTTGGGTTGTATTTTTCCAACTAGTATCTTTTGTAATGCTGGATTTGTGTGTAGGTATTGTGGAAAATTGTTTTTGTTGTTGAATATCTTGTTTTCTCCATCTATGAGGACTTAGAGTTTTGCTGGGTACAGTAGCTTAGGCTGACATCTGTGTTCTCTTAGGGTCTACATGATATTTGTCCAGGCTCTTCTGGCTTTCATAGTTTCTGTTGAGAAGTCAGGTGTAATTCTGATGGGTTTGCCATTATGTGTTACTTGGCCTTTTTCCCTTGCAGCTTTTAGTATTTTTTTCTTTGTTCTTTATAGTTAGTGTTTTGATTATTATGTGGCAGGAGGCTTTTCTTTTCTGGTCTAATTTATTAGGTGTTCTGTAGGCCTCTTGTATTATTTTAGGCCTCCCCTTTAAGTTGGGAAAATTTTCTTCATTGGTTTTGTTGAAAATATTTTATGGGCCTTGGAGGAGGGAATCTTCATTTTCCTCTATTCCTATTATTCTTAGGTTTTGTCTTTTTATGTTGTCTTGGATTTCTTGGATGGTTTGTGTCAGGATTTTTTTAGAATTAATAGACTGATACATTGATTTCTTCCATTGTATCTTCCACACCTGAGATTCTTTCTTCCATCTCTTGTAGTCTGTTGGTTATGCCTACCTCTGTAGTTCCTGTATTTTTTTCCCTAGGTTCTCCCTCTCCATGATGTCCTCCATTTGTGTTTTCTTTAATTTTTCCAATTCTATCTTCAGATCTTGAACCGATTTTGTTGATTTCCTTCACCTGACTGATTGTATTTCTCTGTTTTTCCTTCAATTCCTTCACCTGTTTCTTTGAACATTCCTCTGTTTCTTTTATTTCCTTCAGTGATTCAATCATTTCCTCTCTGAAAGCCACAAACTGTTTGGTTGCATCTTCCTGTATTTCTTTACGGGTGGCCATAATCTGTTTTATTATATCTTCCCCTAATTCTTTAAGCATTTTATTTGCTTCCCCCATTAACCTCTTCATAAGCATAGACATAAGGTCATCTTCTTGAATTTCACTTATGTTAGGATGGCAGAGGAACAAAGAAATGTTCAATGTCCTTAGTCATAAGGGAGATGCAAATCAAAACGACCCTAAAATTTCACCTTACACCCATCAAAATGGCTAAGATCAAAAACTCAAGTGACAACACATGCTGGAGAAAGGGGAACCCTCTTCCACTGCTGGTGGGAATGTAAACTTGTACAACCACTCTGGAAAGCAATCTGGCGCTTTCTCAGACAAGTAGGTATACCACTTCCTCAAGATCCAGCTATACCACTCCTAGGCATATACCCAAAAGAGGCTCAAGTACACAATAAGGACATTTGCTCAACCATGTTTGTAGCAGCCTTATCTGTAATAGCCAGAAGCTGGAAACAACCCAGATGGCCCTCAACAGAAGAATGGATACATAAATTGTGGTACATTTACAAAATGGAATATTACTCAGCAATAAAAAACAGGGAAATCATGAAATTTGCAAGTAAATGGTGGGATCTTGAAAAGATCATCCTGAGTGAGCTATCCCAGAAGCAGAAAGACACACATGGTATATACTCACTCATATAGAACTATAATATAGGATAAATTTACTACTAAAATCTGTACGCCTAAAGAAACTAATCAAGAGGGAGGACTATTGCTAAAATGCTCAATCCCTATCCAGAAAGGCAAAAAGAATGGATATCAGAAGGAGGAGAAAACAGGGAGCCTGACACAGAGGAGCTCTGAAAGGCTCTGCCCTGCAGACTATCAATGCAGATGCTGAGACTTATGGGCAACCTTTGGGCAGAGTGCAGGGAATCTTAGGAAAGAAGTGGGAAACAGTAAAATCTGGAGAGGACAGGAACTCCACAAGGAGAGGAACAGAACCAAAAAATCTGTGCACAGGGGCCTTTCCTGAGACTGATACTCCAACCAAGGACTATGCATAGAGCTAACCTAGAACCCCTGCACAGATGTATCCCATGGCAGTTCAGTATCCAAGTGGGTACCACTGTAATAGGAACAGGGACTGTCTCTGACATGAACTGATTGGCCTGCTCTTTAATTACCTCCCCTGAGGGGGAAGCAACATTACTAGGCCACAGAAGAAGACAATGCAGCCAGTCCTGGTGAGACCTAATTGACTAGGATCAGAAGGAAGGAAAAGAAGACCTCCCTTATCAGTGGACTTGGGGAGGGGCATGCATGCAGAGGGTGGAGGAAGGGAAGGGGTTGGGATGGGAGGAGGGAGGGAGCCACAGGGGGATACAAAGTGAATAAAGTCTAATTAATAAAGAATAAGCAAAAAGAAAAAAGAAAAAAAAGAAATCCATTAGGAGAGAAAAACTTACATGCTGGAGAATTGTAATTAATGATAAGGATGTTTTTATTTATTTTTAAAGCAATTAAATGCCTATCCCTTCAGTTATTTGTTTGTTATAATATTGCAAATATTAAGACATTTTTGTTTAATTTTTTTCTTCACAATTTATCCATTATATACCACAATATATCCTGACTGAAGCCCCCTATCTCAACTCCTCCAGCCCTACCCTTCCTCCTTCTCTCTCTCATCCCCTTCCCCTATTCCACTGAAAGGGGAAGTTCTCCACTACTGCCATCTGCCCATAGCTTGCTAAGTCTCAGGACTGCCTGGATCCTCTTTATTTTTTTATTTATTTTTTCTTTTATTATTATTATTATTTTATACTTTATTCACTTTATATCCCCCCACAAGCCCCTCCCTCCTCCCCTCCTGATCCCATCCTCCCTCCCCCTTCTTCATGCATGCCCCTCCCCAAGTCCACTGATAGGGGAGGTCCTTCTCTCCTTCCTTCTGATCTTAGTTTATCAGATCACATCAGGAGTGGCTGCATTGTCATCTTCTGTGGCCTGGTAAGGCTACTCTCCCCTCAGGGGGAGGTGATCAAAGAGCAGGCCTATCAGATTGTGTCAGAGGCAGTCCCTCTTCCCATTACTATGTAACCCACTTAGACACTAAACTGCCATGGATTACATCTGCGCAGGGGTTCTAGGTTATCCCCATGCCTGGTACTTGGTTGGAGTATGAGTCTCTGGAAAGACCCCTGTGTTCACATTTTCTGGTTCTGTTGCTCTCCTTGTGGGGTTCCTGTCCTCTCCAGATATTACTGTTTCCCACTTTTTACATAAGATTCCATGCACTCTGCCCAACAGTTGGTCATAAGTCTCAGCATCTGCTTTGATAGTCTGCAGGGCAGAGCCTTTCAGAGGCCCTCTGTGATAGGTTCCTAGGTTGTTTCCTGCTTTCTTCTTCTTCTGATGTCCATCCTCTTTGCATTTCGGGATGGGGATTGAGCGTTTTAGTCAGGGTCCTCTCTCTTTATTAGTTTGTTTAGATGGACAGATTTTAGGTTTATCCTATAAGTCTATATGAGTGAGTATATACATGTGTGTCTTTCTGCTTCTGGGACAGCTCACTCAGGATGATCCTTTTCACGTCCCACCATTTACCTGCAAATTTCATGATTTCCTTGTTTTTCATTGCTGAGTAATACTCCATTGTGTAGATGTACCACAATTTCTGCATCCACTCTTCAGTTGAGGGGCATCTGGGGTGTTTCCAGCTTCTGGCTATTACAAATAAGGCTGATACAAACCTTCTTCTGTGGCCTGGCAAGGGTGGATCATCAGGGTCAAGTAATCAAAGAGAAGTCAACTGAGTTCATGATAGAGGAAGCCCCTGCTCCCCTCACTCAGAGAGCCACATGGAGACTAAGTTGCCTATTGACTACCTCTGAGCAAAGGGTCTAGGTCCTCTCCGTGCATGGTCCTCCATTGGTGCATCAGTCTCTTCAGGACCCCCTGGGCTCAGATCTTTTAGTTTTGTTGGTCTCCTGGGGGATCTTGCCCCCTCCATGTCATTCTATTCCCACCCCTCTCTTCCTCCTTAAGATTTCCTGTGCTCTGTCCAGAGTTTGGCCCTGAATCTTAAACATCTGCTTCGATGTCCTGTTGGGTGAATCCTTTCTAAATGAATTGTTTTTCTTTTACTGAAAATAAGGGGTGTTTTATATAATATATTCTGATTATGGTTTCCCTTCCCTCTACTCCTAGTTTCTCCCAATCTCCTCTCCCATCCAGATCCAGAACCTTTTTGTCTCTCCTTAGAAAACAGACATTTATGGAATATTAATGAAATAAAATAAAATACAATATAATGAAAGAAAGCAAAAACCAAATCAAAATAAAACAATTAAAAAAAAAAAACAGAAGAAAAGCCCCAAAAACAAACAAACAAAAAAACATAAGACATATATAGACTCAGAGACACACCTGTTTTCTCACACAAGAATACAATAAAAACACAAAATGACATGCCATAATATTTATACAAAGGACCTGTAAGGTTTGGGGGGGAATCCTTGACAACATTATGAGACAAAGAACGTTTAAGGATGCCATTGAGTTCAGTTTTCATTGGCCATCTCCTGCTGACATGAGGTCTATCCTTAAGAGTGGCTTATTTTCCCTGTGAGAATCCCTTGGAGAAAGCTAATTTTTCATTTGCAGATGGCCGTCATTTGGAGATTGCTTCTCGACTAAGAATATAGGCACATAAAAGAATATTCATCCTAAACATATTTCAAAACTAATGATTTGATCTGGAAATTTGAATCATAAATAATTTTGAATTATAAATAATTTTTATCTTAAATCACTCATTATTCAGTCAGATAACAAATTATACACATTTATTTGACTTCATATGTATATGTGTTACATATACTTTTGTATTATTAGTGTATTTATATATGAACATGTACTTGTAGTAAACCATTAGCATCTGTGGCTTTTACATCTGTATATTAAGAAGCCTTGGGTCAAAAGTATTAAAAAAATACAGTGAACATTTAGACTCTCTCCTTGTAATTGACTTCTATTGGTTGTAACATAAAAAATAAAGTCCTTGTCTTAGGTAATGAGTAATAGAGATAGATTTAATTATAAGGAAGATGCTTATGGATTAAGGGCAAATACTATACCATTTATAAGGAGGACTTGAGAAAATGGAATTTTCTGTCCAACGGAAATTCTCAGGTAAATAAACAGACAGAAACATTGTGTAATTTCTTAGTTTCCCTTAGGTCTTGTGCATAACATGTATGTAATTTTCCTTTCCTTCTCTCCTCCTATTTGATAGCTTAGTCAAATTGATTTCCCCAGATTTTATAACCCAGCTCTTCTTTGAGCAGATCTCTTCATATACTTTTGGTCTCTGCTTGCTCCATTTATTTCATGCACTACAAAAAGATAGATATGAGAAACGGAAAAGAGGAATACCTCTGTTTCTAGGATTGTTAGGGTGATACAAAAGTTTGCAAGGCAAAGTTCATGTGCAGCTAGCACATATGCATGCTGGTTTATTCTCTACAACTTTTTTGTGGGGTGTATGGTACATGGGCCATAAATGTCATCATCACCTAGAGCACTACCAGTATTTCAGAATTCCATCACCACTTATTTAAAACAAAACATGTGTAGAATATATGCAACAAATCGTCACCAAAGATAGAAACGAATAGATCCAAATTCTTCAGGTTAAAAAAAAAAAATGTTCCTGTAAGACATTTGTAATCCTCCTTGGATTAGGAAAACTCATTTTCTCAAGTTACATAAAATTATTCAATGTGATCGTGATTCGACCTTTTATACTTTCTGGCTAGAATTTTAATGTTTAGCATTTTGTCGTGAGCTCTATATGAACTTCTTATAAACTTATGAACACACACTACTAAGTCATTGTTAAAGTGTTAAACACCCTTAATATGGTTGTTTGAGGGGTATGTGAGTGAGTGTGTGTGTGTGTGTGTGTGTGCATATGTTGTGTGTGTGTGTGATGTGTGCATGTGAGTTTCCAGGTACCTGCACAAGTAAATGTGCATACAGAGGGTACAGGATGATCTTCACTGTCTTGCCTCTCCTTCTGCATAATTCCCTTTAGATGCAGTTTTCCACTAAATCCCTCCTTTATGGCTAGATTGGTTAGCCAATGAGCTCTTAGGAAGAGGCAATTATTGTATGCAACACTCACAACCCACAGATGATAGGTATATTGTTAAACCATATCAGTTTACTTGTTGATGTGATTCTTCACTACCAAGCAGTCTGTACTACTCTGAAAACATACAGGTCACTTTGCAGTCAGAGACTAGGTAAGAAATATGTGGTGGGAGAATCCTTATGGGTTCTGCAGAAATGAAAGAGGGTTTATATTCACTCATAGCATCCTATAAACATACCTTTGCTAAAACCATATTGTATGCGTTCGAGGAGTATGACTATCAACTTCAGGACAGCAATTTTCTTTTTTTTTTAATTTTTTATACTAGTTACAGGTTATTTATTTTGTATTCCAGCTATAGCTCTCTCCCTCATTCCCTCTCAATCCCACCATCCCTCCCTCATCTCCTCTCTGCCACTCTCTAAGTCCACTGATAGGGGAGGTCCTCCTCCCCTTCCATCTGACCCTAGTTTATCAGGTCTCATCAGGATTGGCTGCAATGTCCTCCTCTGTGGCCTAGTGAGGCTGCTCCTCCCTCAGGAGGTGGGGGAGGGAAGGTCAAAGAGCCCACCATTGAGTTCATGTCAGAGACAATGCCTGTTCCCATTACTAGGGTAACACACTTAGATGCTGAGCTTCCACGGGCTACATCTGACTAGGAGTTCTAGGTTATATCCAGGCATGGTCCTTGGTTGGAGAATCAGTCTGAGAAAACACCCCTGTGCCCAGATGTATTTGTTCCTTGTGGTGTTCCTGTCCTCTCCAGATCTTACTAACTTCCACTTCTTTCATATGATTCCCTGCACCCTGCCCAAAGTTTGGCTGTGAGTCTCAGTATCTGCTTTGAGGCATTACTACATAGAGTTTTTCAGAGGCCCTCTATGGTAGGATCCTGTCCTGTTTCTTGTTTTCTCCTACTTCTAATGTTCATCCCATTTGTCTTTCTAAGTGAGGATTGATCAACTTACTCCAGAACTTTCTCCTTGTTTATATTCTTTAGGTGTACAGATTTTAATATGTTTATCCTATCTTATAAGTCTAGTATCCACTTATAAGTGAGTATATACTGTGTGTAATTCTGCTTCTGGGATACCTCACTCTGGATGAACTTTTCTAGTTCCTACCATTTGCCTGCAAATTTCATGATTTCCTTGTTTTTAATTGCTGAAATATTCCATTGTGTAAATGTACCACAATTTCTGTATCCATTCCTCCATTGAGGGACATCTGGATTGTTTCCAGGTTCTGGCAATTACGGATAAAGCTGCTACAAACATGTTTAAATAAATGTCAAACATTTGTTGCGTACTTGACCATATTTTGGATATATGCCTAAGAGTGGTATAGCTGGATCTTGAGGAAGCACTATTCCTAATTGTCTGAGAAAGCACCAGATTGATGTCCAAAGTGGTTGTAAAAGTTTACATTCCCATCAGCAATGGAGGAGGGTTCCACTTTCTCCACATCCTCTCCAGCAAGTGTTGTAACTTAAGATTTTAATCTTAGCCATTCTGATGGGTATAAAGTGAAATCTCAGGGTCATTTTGATTTGCATCTCCCTGATGACTAAGGACATTGAGCATTTCTTTAAGTGTTTCTCTGCCATTCTATATTCCTCTCCAGAGAATTCTTTTTTTAGCTCCATACCCCATTTTTTTTAATTGGATTGCTTGATTTGTTGCTTTGTACCTTCTTGAGTTCTTTATAAATTCTGGATATTAGACCTCTATCAGATATAGGGTTGGTAAAGATCCTTTCCCAGTCTTTAGGCTGTCATTTTCTTCTGAAAACAGTGTCTTTTGCTTTATAGAAGCTTTTGAGTTTCATTAGGTCCCATATTTTGATTGTTGGTCTTAGATCCTATGCTGTTGGTGTTCTGTTCAGGAAGTTGTCTCCTGTGCCAATGAGTGCTAGGCTCTTCCCCACTTTTTCTTCTAACAGGTTTAGTGTGTCCAGTTTTATATTGAGGTCTTTGATCCACTTGGACTTTAATTTTGTGCAGGGTGATGAATATGGATCTATTTTCATTTTTCTGCATGTGGACATCCAGTTGGACCAGCACCATTAGTTGAAGATACTGTCTTTTTTCCATTGTATGCATTTGGCTTCTTTTTAAAAATCAAGTATCCATAGATGTGTGGGTTTATCTCTGGGTCTTCTATTCAGTTCCATTGATCCACCATTCTGTTTCTATGCCAATACCATGCAGTTTTATTACTATTGCTCTGTAGCACAGCTTGTGATCAGGGATAGAGATACCTCTAGACGATCTGTTGTTGTACAGGATCATTTTGAAAATTCTGGGTTTTTTGGGGGGGGGGCGTTACTTTTCTAAAAGTGACAATATCTCTACTTAAGTTATCTGCACATAACTATGTAACGTTAAAAGGAAAAGGATTGTAAGTATATAATTGTAAAGATGGCAATGCTGGCTTTTAACTCATTATAGCTACACTAGGAAATTCCTATTTGGTCATAAGCTATTGACCTTCTATGTAAATTATTGTGTATTTTATGAATATCAAAACTTAGGGAAAATTTGTAATGAAATACTTCCCACAGCTAAAGCTAGGAAAAATATCTAATGAAATAATCATAGGATAGTAAAGATGGAAGGAACTAAATGATGGTCAACTGTTGCAATGTCTTTTTCTTCTGCGATGTACTTGTTTAGGGCCTCACATACATTATGAGGTTCTTGCAAGTGCTTGACCACTGAACCATACTCACGGTTTCAAATTAAATTTACAAAAAAAAAATAAACATCAAAAATTATGTCAATTTTCCCACAGTATTTCTGTATGTTGGATGCTCACTGCTTTAAAGAACATAAACAAATCATGGCAAAAACACTTAACTTCAAAGATGACCAGATGCTACCATTCCATATTTTAAATGCATAAGCTAGCACATAAGTATGTGATAACATTTTAACCAACAGAATGAAAACATGCATTGTTTTGTAGAACTGCCCTGCTTCTTGCTAAAATTTATTAAGACCATTTATAAATTCCATATTATTTTTCCTAGAGGAGATTACATAGTAAAGGAATTTTCTTTTTTGTTCACACAGAAGGGTCTAGGAGCAAAGCAAATGCCATGTAGAGTTCTGGCATGGCAGTGGGTGCACTTCTGTGATGTCCTTCTCATTTCTATGTGTCCACATGGTCCTTGGACTTGACAGTGGTGACACCATGATCTCTCAAGTTCCTGGGGCTATTTTATTCCTTTCTACACATCCAGAGAGTGAAGAAAACCACTGAGGGGAAGTTTTGAAGAAACCTTAAAGGAACAAGTGAAGTGGATGTCATCCCCTGAAGCAATCACATCAGTGAGAGGACAGAATACACTCATCCAGCCTTAAAACTATAACACACATTAAACAGGACCTAAAGGAGTTTGGGAGAGCGGCAAACATTGCTACATAAAGTAAATACTCTCATTTTGTTAATATTCATCAATAATAAAATTTCCACATATTCATGAATAAAATTAATGCCTAATAAAAGTAGCCTTTAAATTTGACAAATAAAAACTTATTAATATGAAATGTGGGAGTCCTTTAAAATTAGTGAAAAATCCTGCTGGGTTTTATGACGCATTCTGTAGTATGAGTGAAATAAATCTTATTACATTAGGAAGAAAGTCCCTTTTCAATCATTGTTCCTTTAAAGCAGTTATAATTTTAAAGCTTTAAATATAAATTTTCTAAAAATATTTTAAAGCATCTCAAATGGGAAGCAATTTCATGCTTGCTTTTTAAAGAATCTATTCAAAGAACTCATTAAAACCATTCATTTAAATAATCTCGTGTATGCTCATTATACTATGTCCTTTGGGAGGAAAAATAAAGTATGAACTGCTGCCAGAAAGCAAATGAAGGGAACAAATGTTAAATGTAAAAGGTTAGTCCTTCATGAAGAGTTTTGAAAATCATGTCCTGTGTCCTGAATGCCTCTTTCTAGAAATACTTATACATATTTAGGACAGCAAATAAAAGAAAGAAAATGCTGAAAAATGTAAAATATAATAATAAAATTGTCAGCATTATGTGATCATTTCAGCTTTTAGGTTTTTGCTTTTGTTTCTGAGTGCACAGAGAGCAGTGGACAAAGACAATGCAGACAGTCCACTCACAGGCAGCCAGGACCTTTAGAGGTTGGGCATGGAAATGACAGTGACCATTTGCATTTTAATTAAAATCTTCATCAGGTTGTACATATTGATACTCATTAGTTTTTCTTAGATTTGAAAAGTTTCTGGTGAGGAGACATAAATAATTAAGATGAGCCCATTTGTGCTGTATGATTAGGTTCTTAGATTGTAATCCTTTACTTCTATGTACTTCTGGCCTTAGAAATGGCATAATTTTATCTTGTCCATTAGTGTGCCTCAGGTGGCAAGGGTGGCAGTCTGATTTCATATAGTTTTTTTTTTCTTAGTTTCTCACAGTTGAGTTGTTTTGTTATTGTAGTTCCCCCTTCAAAGTTCTGTGGCATGACAAAAAATGAACAATGATGGAGATATAAACTGAGCATCTCAACATTAATTTCTTCTTTTTCAAATGAGCTACTCTCGTTTCTAAACTTCCTTTGTTCCAAAAACAATGTCTATTTCCAGTAGAGTGCATGAGATACTCATGGAAGAAATATAAAGTCATTGGAATCTTGTATAGGAACCAACCTAAAGAAAGAGGCAATTATCTTAAATAAAATCATAGTGATTCTAATAAAATATCAGTCATGTGTTCTCTCAGTAGTTTGGAAAACTAATTCAGAAGTTCATAGGTATAATATTATATAATACTAAAATATTGTAAGATCTTAATAAATAAAGCAATATACAAATGAATAAGTAAAAAGACAAAGTTTAGAAATATGTATAAATCAGCTGTAGGAGTTCCTGGGTTGAATTTTGGGGGTCACTCATGTATACTATCATATCATCTGCAAATAGTGATACTTTGACTTCTTCTTTTCAGATTTGAATCTCCTTATTCTCCTTTAATTGTCTTTTTTATTATTGTTTATTATTATTAGTTACATTTTATTAACTCTGTATCCCAGCTGTATCCCGCTCCCTTAATTCCTCCCACCCTCCCTCCCTCAGCTCCTCCCTGCCCCTTTCCAAGTCCATGGATTGGGGAGGACCTCATCCCCTTTCTGGCACTGTTTTATCAGGTATCTTCAGGACTGGCTGCAAAGTTGTCCTCTGTGGCCTAGCAGGACTGCTCCTCCCTTGGGGGGTGGGGAGGTCAAAGAGCCTGCCCTTGAGTTCCTGTCAGAAATAGTCCCTGTTCCCCTTACTATGGGAAACCAATTGATTATTGAGCTACCACAAGCTTCATCTGAGCAATGGTTCTAGGTTATATCCATACATGGTCCTTATTGCTATAGCAAGGACTTCAAGTCCTATGTTGAAGAGAAATGGAAAGAGTGGGCCGCCTTGCCCTGACACTGATTTCAGTGGGATTGAATTAAGTTTCTCTCCATTTTGTTTGATGTTGGCTACAGGCTTGCTGTATATTGCCTTTACTATGTTTAGAAGCAGATGCTGAGACTCACAGCCAAACTTTGGGCACAGCACAGGGAGTCTTCTGGAAGAAGAGGGGAGTGGAGATAGAAGGACATGGAGTAGACAGGAGCCCCACAAGGAGACCAACAAAACTAAAACATCTAAGCCCAGGGGGTCCTGTAGAGACTGATGCACCAACCAAGTAGCATACATGGAGAGGACCTAGACCTCCTGCTCAGATTTAGATGCAGCCAACTGGCAGCTTAGTCTCCATGTGGATTCCTGAGTAAGAGTAGCAGGAGCTGCTACTGTCATGAACTCTGTTGCCTGCTCTTTGATCTCTTGCCCTTGGTGATGCAGTCTTAGAAAGCCACAGAGTTAGAGGATCATGGCAGTACTGATGAGATTTGATAAGCTGTGGGCAGAAGACAAAGAAGGAGAACACCCCCTTTCAGTGAACTAGGGGAAAGGAATAGAGAGGAATAAGGGAGGGAGGGTAGGACTGTATACATATACATATTTATATGTATGTATATATACATATATATATATATATGTTGAAACATGAACCAAATAGTTTTGTTTGATTTTAGAACTTAGCACAGTGCCCAATTCGTTGGAGAATTAACTAAATCTTTTATGAGCAAATGAAAACTTATGTAAAGATTCTAATCATGAGGAAGAAAATTTAAAGAAATAAAAGTTGGATATTTAAGCTAATGGCTGGATTCCTCTGATACTAATAAGGAGAGGGTTTTTTTTTAAACTCAAATATTTTGGTTCATTAGACCACAACATGGTTTAATTACTTTGATATTTCCACTCCCTGTTCACTCACTTTCTTCTACAACCTTGCAATTTATGAGCCCATATGTGAAAAAATTAATTCTTTGGTATAATTAGTTTTTTATTTAACATTATTATTATATCATGACATTTTTCATGGTAGACATTTCTCAGTTTTCCTTGACTCATTTGAAATTAGTCTACAAAATACTGTCCTGTAAAATCAAATTCACGATTCTTTTATAAAATCGATGTTTTTATATTTCTTCAGAAAATTGTTTATAATGATCAAAATCTTTTAGAAAAGTAGAACAAAATAGCATCCAGATTATTGAAAGAGTAGTTAGTTAACATCTTGGGTTAAAGTATTACTCATAAATAGCTTCATACTTGCATACAATTTTATATGTGTATATCAGTAAAACTAAATTTAAGCTCAAAGACTCATTTGTAAGATGATTATTTATGTATGGTTAGGCCAAAAACATATAACCTTATCTGTTTCAATATCACTGTAACAAACTGGTTTGCAAAAAATTTTTTGTGCTTTCTCTTGTCCCTGAACTTCAGGGAGAATGATCTTAAGCACACAAAAGAACAGCAGTTTAGTGATGGCAATGGGAAAGTCATCATGATGGATATATCAGCTTAAACAGCATCTCTTCCTGTTTCTATGTACCATTTCTATGGTACCATTTCCAGATAGGAAAAGGTTCAGATAAGAAAGAAGAGAGGAGAATGAGTTATAGGCCAATGTAGTCTAATGTCCATTAAAGCATTGCCATCAATCTGCTCTTTAAACACCTTTTAGTAAACATGGATACACATCATTCCACAAGGAAGGCAGCTCAGAACTTTCTCTCAATACAAACTCCTCTCACAGAAAATTGGAGCCCGCAATCAGAGCTGATGTCACATAAGATTTGGCACACTCCTGTGTCAACGAGTTCAAGGTTCTTTCCCCCTTTTTCTTCTAACAGATTTAGCGTATCTGATTTTACGTTGAGGTCTTTGATCCATGTGGACTTTAGTTTTGTGCAGGGTGATAAATATGGATCTATTCACATGTTTCTATATGTTGACATCTAGTTAGCCAAGCACCACTTGTTGAGGATGCTGTAATTTTTCCATTGTATGCATTTGGCTTCTTTGTCATAAAAATCAAGTATCCATATGTATGTGGGTATATATCTGTGTCTTCTATTCGATTCCATTGTAGCATCACTCTCTTTGTATGCCGGCGCTATACAGTTTTTATTACTATTGTTCTGTAGCAATGGCAAAGGAAGCAATTTCCTGAACAGAACACCAACAGCACAGTCCCTAAGATCAACAATCAATAAATGGGACCTGATGAAACTGAAAAATGCTCTGTAAAGCAAAGGACACTGTCATCAGAACAAAACCACAGCCTACAGACTGGAAAAGGATCTTTACCAAACCTATATCTGACAGAGGGCTAATATTCAGAATATATAAAGAACTCAAGAAGGTAAAAAGCAACAAATCAAGTAATCCAATTAAAAAATGGGGTACAGACTTAAACAGAGAATCCTCAATAGAGGAATATCGAATGGCAGAGAAACACTTAAAGAAATGCTCAAAGTCCTTAGTCATCAGGAAAATGCAAATCAAAATGACCCTGAGTTTTCATGTTATACCCATCAGAATGGTGAAAATAAAAAACTCAAGTGACAAAACATACTGAAGAGGATATGGAGAAAGGGGAACCCTCTTCTATTGCTTGTGAGAATGTAAATATGTACAATCACTTTAGAAATCAATCTGGCAGTTTCTCAGAAAATTAGGAATAGTGCTACTTCAAGATACAGCTATACAACTCCTAGGCATATATCTAAAATGTGCTCAAGTATACAACAAGAACACTTGCTCAGCCATGTTTATAGCAACTTTATTCATAACAGCCAGAACCTTTAAACAACCCAGATGTCCCTCAATAAAGGAATGGATACAGAAATTGTGGAACATTTATACAATAGAATACTATTCAGCTATTACAAACAAGGAAATAATGAAATTTGCAAGCAAATGGTGGGAAATAAAAAAGATTATCCAGAGTGAGGTATCCCAGAAGCAAAAAGGCACACATAGTATATACTCACTTATAAGCGGATATTCAACATATAATATAATATAGGATAAACATACTAAAACCTGTAAACTTCAAGAAGCTAAGTAAGAAGGAGGACTCTGGGTAAGATGATCAATCCTCACTCAGAAAGGCAAATGTTATGGACATCAGAAGAAGGAGAAAAGAGGAAACAGGATGGAGTCTATCATAGAGGGCCTCTGAAAGACCCTACCCAGCAGCATATCAAAGCAGATAGTAAGACTCATAGCCAAACTTTGGTCAAAGTGCAGAAAATCTTATTAAAAAGGGGGAAGATAGGAAGATCTGGAGAGGAATGGAGCACCACAAGGAGAGCAAAAGAACCAAGAAATATGGGCCCCGGGGTCTTTTCTGAGACTGATACTCCAACCAAGGACCATTCATGGAAATAACCTAGAACCCCTGTACATATGTAGCCCATGGCAGCTCAGGATCCAGATGGGTTCCCTAGTAATGGGAACAGGGACTGTCTCTGAAGTGAATTCAGTGGCTGGTTCATTGATCACTTCCCCCTGAGGGGTATGGGGAAGCCTTACTAGGCCACAGAGGAAGACAATGCAGCCAGTCCTGAGGAGACCTGATAGACTAGGGTTAGAGGGAAGGGGAGGAGGACCTCCACTATCAGTGTACTGGAGGAGGGGAATGGGACAAGAAGGAGGGAATATGGGATTAGGAGGGAATGAGGGAAGGGGCTACAGCTGGGATTCAAAGTGAATAAAATGTAGTTACTAAAAAAAAAAAAGTCTCTGGCACTCTGATACTTTTGCTGTAAAAGCGAAGCTTAGGAACAGTTCATTGCTGTTCGTTCTCTTGCCATTCAGACTCAAGATAGAGCAGTTAGCACCTGGGAATTATACCTCTAAGCCCAGAATTGATTTTGGCAAAAGCAAAGTGGTAACTTTGGTAATTAAATATTTTGTATGCCATATATTTTAAAAATTCATCCAGAACTTTAATGAAGTGAATTTTGGCAGCACAGGTCTTCCTCAGAGTAATTTTCACACCCTTGTTTTAGAACACCTTTCTAGGAAGTTCTTTAAAGAGCCCAGCAACTCTGCCGTAGCTGCTACTTTCACACCACCTGCTCTGCCAATCTTCCCATTTCCTCTTCAAGTTGGCCACACTTGGAAATAGAAAAGTTGCCCATGAAAGCTAGCAGTGGTGAGAAATTCAACAGATAACACAATATTTTAAGGCAAAAATGAAGTGAGAATTAATTTCTTGTCTGGAAATTCAATGTTATTAGAAAATTTCACGGAAAAAAAAATATGTTTTGTCGCTGGCAACATCCCTTCGGAAATGCTGCCTTCAGCTACTGAATGTTGTTTTTCATTGGTGGCCTGAGTCCTCACACCTCACACAGGCAGCCATGTATCCTGAGTTTCACTAAGTGGGTAGAGTCATTTCTTTGTCACCGGGAGTGTGCCAAAGCTACCCAAGTTAATGCAATGGACACACAGCATCACAGTTTTGGACCTGGATATCAGGCAGGTGAGACTGGCTGCAATTACTGACTAAAATCTCTCTCCTCAGCAACAGTTTATATGCCTGGATCTTAGCAACGTGCACTTCACAGACCAGTGATGATAGCAGCATTGTAGCAAGCCTTTGAAGCACTACAGAATTCTTCACTGGAGTTTGCATTCTAATAGTACTATACTAAACTTGGCAACTTTTGCTGTAAATAATTTAAGTCATTAAAGAAAAATCTTGGACCAAAATTACAGACATATGTTCACTTATCAGTAAATACTCCTGAAAATGTATAACTGCAAATGGATGTAATACATTTAATTTTCCACGAAGTTGTGTATGCATTCATTCCTAGTATTTATTTCTCTTAGTGAAACCACCTGGTGTTATAAAACGAACTTTGAAATTGGGTAAATGAGTTGTCACTTAAGTTTTTCATCTTGGCCATTCTGATGGGTGTAAGGTGATATCTCAGGGTTGTTTTGATTTGCATTTCCCTGATGGCTAATGAGGATGAGCATTTTTTTAAATGTTTCTCTGCCATTCGATATTCCTCTGTCGAGAATTCTCTGTTTAGCTCTCTTCCCCATTTTTTAATTGGATTACTTGGTTTGCTGCTTTTCAGACAACACATGCTGGAGAGGTTGTGGAGAAAGGGGAACCCTCCTCCACTGCTGGTGGGAATGTAAACTGGTACAACCACTCTGGAAAGCTATCTGGCGCTTTCTAAGACAATTAGGAATAGTGCTTCCTCAAGACCCAGCTATACCACTGCTAGGTATATACCCAAAGCATGCTCAAGTACACAAAAGGGATACTTGTTCAACCATGTTTATAGCAGCTTTATTTGTAATAGCCATAACCTGGAAACAACCCAGATGTCCATCAACGGAAGAATGGGTAGAGAAATTATGGTATTTCTACACAATGGAATACTACACAGCAATCAAAAAGGAGGAAATCATGAAATTTGCAGGCAAATGGTGGGATCTAGAAAACATCATTCTGAGTGAAATATCCCAGAAGGAGAAAGACAAACACGGTATATACTCACTTATATAGACCTATAAGATATGATAAACATAATGAAATCTATACACCTAAAAAAGATAATCAAGAGAGCGGACATGGGGTAAGATGATCAATCCTCGTTTAGAAAGACAGATGGGATGTGCATTGAATGCATGACAGGGGTCAGCATCTGAAAGCCTCTAACTAGCAGTGTTTTCAAAGGAAAGACTCATGACCAAACCTTTGGCAGAGTACAGGGAATCATAAGAAAGAAGGGGAGTTAATCTGATGGGGAAAGGATAGGAGCTCCACAAAGACCAAATATATCTGGGCATAGGGTCTTTTCTGAAACTGACATTCAACCAAGGACCATGTATGGATATAACTTAAAACCTCTGCTCAGATGTAGCCTGAGGTAGCTCAGTAACCAATTGGTTTCCCAAAGTGAGGGGAACAAGGACTATTTCTAACAGGAACTCAATGAAGATACCTGATAAAACAGGATCAGATGAATGGGGGGAGGTCCCCCCCCTATCAGTGGACTTGGAAAGGGGCACAGTAGTGATGAGGGAGGGAGGGACTGGGAGGGAACGAGGGTTCGAGGCACGGCTGGGATACAGAATTAATAAAATGTAACTGATAAAAAATAAAAAAAATAAAAAATAAAAAAAAATTGGGTAAATGAAGAGATCCAATATTATTGACGCTAGTATCTTTTAGACAAATCTATAGGAAAAAAGAGAACATGAACTTAGCATGAATTGCAAAATCACCTAATGACAGAACCGTTTGGAACTACTAAATGTAAAGAGACAGGATATATAATTACATTGAAAGGAGAGGCATGTGTTGAAAGCAGTATCTCTTTATGTAACGCAGACCCCAAAATCACTCCTTTTAGCACAAGCAGGGCAGGCAGATGCAAGCATCTGCAGCCTTCTGCTGGCTTTAGGTCTCTGAGAACAGGGTTTACTGTAAATTTGAACTGCAGCAAATGATAAATGCAATCTACAGGAAAAACAACAGTGACCCCTGGTGTGGTCTAGCCTCCCAGGCAGGCCCAACTTGCTACCCACACTTGCATGCTGAGGAGGATGGCTGTGAATACACCCTAACAAAATCATAAATGTACTTAAATATTGTGCTAGCCTTTTTAGTTATTTTTAACATCAGTTGCATGGTTCTCACCATGAATTTTGTACATGGCAGTACCATACGGTGACCCAATGCCAAAGGTTAGACATGCCTGCTAGAGAGGATAGTGGAGAAAATAAGAAATAAATGAGCTCCTAAACAAAATTATCCATATTTAACAAATTGAACCATTTAAGCAATGCTTAAAATTCTATATGGTGGGATTTATAAATGAATTATATACATATATATATATATATATATATATATATATGTGTGTGTGTGTGTGTGCATATAAATGCAATAAATTTAAGTTGTATTGTGAATATATACATGGAAATAAAATTATATTTTCTAACCTGATAATATCCACAAAGTGGTATGAAACTGATTTTAAATTGATCATCAAAAGGCTAAATAATAAATATTAGTAACCTATCAAGTAAAAGGTAATATTTTAAAATCTGAAAGAAACCAAAATAAAAGATGCACAAGCTTATCATATATATAACACAGACTAGGAATAAAAAAAATTTTTTTTCCGATGTTGAATGGTCAGTTCTGAGGGTGTGTCAGTACAAGGCTGTCTCATCATGTATGTGTTTTATTGCTGCTTTCTGTTCTCTTATAGTTTATGTAGTTTCTGGCTGTAGTTTTTCCAGTTTTTCTACTGTTGTTTTTTGTGTTGTTTTGCTTTGCTTCATTTCATGTGAGCTGTCTTGGTGGGTTCATAGTTCATAGCTGATTTGAGGAGGTCTTAGTGCAAGAATATTGAAGTAACTGAGTGAAAGGAATAGAGAAGGGGAAAGAATGAAAACTAAGAGAGATTAAAGTATCTTCTGGTAATATGAAAAGTATATAGGAAGTGTAAAATGAGCTTAGAGAACAGAACACTATAAAAGCTGCTTACAGGTTATATTCATATAACATATCAATTTAATATCTAAAGTATAAAGTGTATATAATAAAAAGTTCTTGTTTAAAAGTCAGATAACTTAAAAATATATGTATGCAAATGTTAAATAAGTTAAAATTTAAATTTAAAATTAAGATTAACTTTAAAAATAAAAGTTAAAATAATGATAATAATGCACATGAGCAGCAAATGAGTCATCACTTCTTCATGCCTGTGATTGGACCCAGCCCTGGCATTCATCTTAGCACTGTCCATCAGATCACTGCAGCAAATTCCCTCACTAACCTGTTGTGAGCTGTTCAGCTGTTTCCTGGTAGGACCAGATGGGGGCTGCTGGGTATGTCACAACATCAGACCCTTACTCACACTTTTGCTGCAATCCTCACTTTCTTGCTTAATTTATATTGCTCTCATCTGGATGCTATCCTAAGCCCAAGCCTCAAGTCCTGGCACTGCTGTGCTCTTCCCAGGACAAAATGTGTTTCTCTATCAGTGAAACATTGTCTTTACAGGAAACCCCTGATCTCCCTGATACTGCTTCTGAACTGCGATATTGACTCTTCTGTCCCAGAAAACCATCTTTTTTTAATTAAATTTTTTATTTTTATATTAATTACAGTTCATTCACTTTGTATCCTAGCTGTAGCCCCCTTCCTCATTCCCTCCCAATCCCACCCTTCCTCCCTCATTTCCTCCCATGACCCTATCCAAGTCCACTGATGGGGGAGGTCCCGCTCCCCTTCCATCTGATGCTAGCTTATCAGGTCTCAAAAGGGCTGGCTGCATTATTTTTCTCTGTGGTCTGGCAAGGCTGCTCTCACCTCGAGGGGAGGGGGTCAAAGAGCCTGCCACTGAGTTCATGTCAGAGACAGTTCCTATTCCCCTTACTAGGGTACCCACTTGGATACTGAGCTGCCATGGACTACATTTGAGCAGAAGTTCTAGGTTATCTCCATGAATTGTTCCTGGTTGGAGTATCAGTCTCAGAAAATACACCTGTGCCCAGATATTTTGGTTCTTTTGCTCTCCTTGTGGAGCTCTTGTCCTCTCTAGGTCCCACTATCTCCCTGTTCTTTCATAGGATTCCCTACACTCTGCCCAAAGTTTGGTTAAGAGTCTCAGCATCTGCTTTGATACACTGATGGGTAGACTCTTTCAGAGGTCCTCTTTGGTAGTCTCCGGTCCTGTTCCCTGTTTTCTTCTTCTTCCAATGTCCATCCCATTTGTCTTTTTGAGTGAGGATTGATCATCTTACCCAGGAACTTCTTTCTTGTTTAGCTTCTTTAGGTGTACAGATTTTAGTATGTTTATCCTATCTTATAGGTCTAGTATCTACTTATAAGTGAGCATATACCATGTGTGTCTTTCTGCTCCAGAAAACCATCTTATGTGAGTTGTATCAAACCTTTGAAGAAAAGATAATACCAGGTTTAACAAGTGTTCTTCCAGAAAACCTAGAAAGAAAGCACAACTAATTTTAGGAATAAATAATAGTAATTTATTTTTAAATCGCTTCCTTTACATACATGTGATAGACAATTAGAACAAATACCTACATTTTATGTTTTTTGTTTTTGTTTTTGTTTATTTTCAAAACACACGAGGATCTTTTAATTAGAAATTATTACAAGCTGCAGCTTGGGCTCACATTCCCCACCGCTTAGGTGAGAGGAGAGCCTTGTGCTCAGGTTAGTTGGGTGAGTCAAAGATTCTGGGCCCTCCCAGTGTGCCCAAAGCAGAGGCGATTCCTGCCTGGCAAACATCTATTGGTCAAAACGCAAAAGGGATGCTGCATTTTGAATTGATTGGCTATAGGAAGGTCCCCAAACCATTAATGATCTGGTGTCCCTCCCTAGGGGGATGGGCCAGTTTCCTAGTAACTTTATCTGTGGTGGGCAGGAAAAAGAATGAAGTAAAACTAGTTCTTCTCCTCAGGGCATTAAGGCTGGGCATATCTCCATTTGGCTGGCCTTCGTTCAGTGCTATTGGGGAGCACTGCCCCGCTGGAATTTGGGACATCTCCTGAGATCCCTGTGGCCTTGGTCTGCCAGCTCAACAGCTGGTGTACTATGACAGGACCAATCCCTGGCCACTCACTCCATACTACTTTGAGATCTCAAAAATACACAGACTAACAGAACAGAGACACAGAACTTGGCCAAGACAAAAGCTCTTATCCGGGGTTCCAGTTCTCCAGCTCTGGGTCCTGGGAGGTCTTGGGGATTCCTGACGAGCCCCCAAAGACCACCACCAGGAGTTGAGTCTGTTGTAAAACATATGAGGATCTTTTTATTACAAATTATTACAACCTGCAGCTTGGGCTCACACCTCCCCCTGCCAAAGCAGTAAGAGCTGAGAGAGCCCATTTTATGTTTTCAATAAATTTTGATGTATCAATTGAATTTTGTGATTTCTTTCTTCATTTTTAAACCAACCCTACTTCATGCACCCACTCATAAGTTTTTTATATAACTATAGGTTTAAGTTTTCTAAAGGGTCATAAATATATACATGAATATGAATACATGATTACAAATGCTGTGCTTATTTTTGTTCATTCAGAAGTTATTTTCAGACATACATATGTTTTATATAGGCTTTAAATAAGAATTTCCATTCCTATGTATTCACCCAGTTATTCATTAACAAATTAACATGTAAATAAATTTTGGCATTTTTATGTAATTGAATATATCACAACAATGAAAATAATAGTGTTAATAAACATAATGACATAATTAAATCATATAGTTATTATTTCTAAAAAGTAACAATGTTTTTAAAAGGCATAGTTATTATAAGAGAAAAGGGTAAATTGTGAAGGGGTAACAGTGAAATTTGTGAGAGTGGAAAAATACTGTCCAACATCATAATTGCTGTTATTTCTAGGTATATATATCTATATATTAAAACTTCAGGAATTTTACACTTAAAATCTATGCATTTAGTGATTACTTGAAAATATACTTCCATAATTGTAGTGGCAACTCTTGCAGGTCCCCAGAGAAATATTTTTCAGAATGTCACTAACTAATTTGAAAGATGAGAAAGGCTACAAAGTCCTTCTCTATGGCCCAGCAGTACTGCTCCTCCCTTGGGGGGTGGGGAGGTCAAAGAGCCTGCCCTTGAGTTCCTGTCAGAAATAGTCCCTGTTCCCCTTACCATGAGAAACCAGTTGGTTACTGAGCTACCAAAGGCTTCATCTGTGCAAAGGTTCTAGGTCATATCCATACATGGTCCTCGGTGGAGTGTCAGTCTCAGAAAAGACCCCTGTGCCCAGATATATTTGGTCCTTGGCTCCTATCCTTTCCACATCATACAAACTCCCCCTTCTTTCATATGTTTCCCTGCACTCTGCCGAAAGTTTGGTTATGGGTTTTAGTATCTGCTTTGATACACTGCTAGATACCTGATAAAACAGGATCAGATGAAAGGGGAGGAGGTCCTCCCCAATCAGTGGACTTGGAAAGGAGCAGGGAGGAGATGAGGGAGGAAGGGAGGGCTTGGGAGGGAATGAGGAAACAGATACAGCTGGGATACAGAGTTAATAAAATGTAACTAATAATAAAAAATAAAATAAAAAATTAAAAAAGATATAACATAAAAAAGAAATTTTTACTCTTAATAATGCAAAAAAGAGTAGTAAGAAGCATTAAAATTAAAATGTACTGATAAGATATACAGCATACTAAACATTAGAAAAAATAAAAAAAGAAAGATATTTTGTTAACAAATAGTAATTATGCAAATCTATGAGACACAATGTAAGGTTTAGATTTGTACCTCACAAAGCCATCAAATCACAGTGACTAGCACTCCAATTAGCTCAATCTTTTGCATATAAACTTTGACACATCTAAAGAAAACCCCTTTTACTACATAATATGCATTGAATTATTTTGAAAATAGAAGAGAAAGAGTCAACCATTTGGTTATAGATATAGAAACTCCTCAAATAGTTTAGGCAGTTGATGAGTCACCACTTATTTTCTCTACTAAGTAACCCTCCTTCACTCCTTAAACAAAGTAGAGAGAAGCAGGGTTGGTTTTTGTTTGTTTGGTTGGTTGGTTTTGCTTTTCACTTTGCACTACAATCTAGCCTTTATTTTGAAATCACTGCTAGGTAGTGATGAAGGGATTGCTGTATATAATGGATGACATTTTTATCTGATCAGGAATACAACCTTGCTTTCAACCACCCAGGAGACCCACTCATCCAAGTGCCTGAATCCCCCTGAACCCAGATCTACAGCAATGCAACAACACAGCTCCCATTTTGTCAATCTATTATCAGCTTAAATATCTGCTCTGCATCTTGCGTCATCCATGTCTTAATTGTCACTTGTGCTTTCTTGTCTAACTTTTCTTTTCTATGTAAACCAAGCTTCACTTTGCTGGATGGATAGTTGTTTTGCAGAACATTATTGTGCAGGATAATGACACAAATACAGCGATTTTGAATTCTCAACTCCTTCCTCAAGATTTAGTTTTCATATGTTCCCCTCTCCAACATGTGGTTTTTTTTTTTTTTTTGGTTTTTTTTTTCTTTTTTTTTTTTTTTTTTTTTTTATCTGGTGATACTGAAAACTCTCAGTGGTATCATTAATATCAAACTAGTTTTCATTATCTTAATTTTTGAAAGTATTCTAGAAAGCCATATTTTGTTGACAAGATTGTATGTGTTCAGCATTTTAATACATTTTCTGCTACCCAATAAAACTATCTATACTATTACTCCAGTTGGTGCATTTTGCATTTTATTTATTGACTTTTGGCTTCTTGTTATGTTGAATATTTTTTAAATCACTTATTTTCAAAAAAAAAAAAGGCAAAATGCATTCAGTCCTCAATGTACATAAGTATTTCCCCTAATTATAGTTTTCTGTGCTCAAAACAAATTTTTTCTGTCAGAGTTTTGAAAATTTTGGAGATCCTAATAATCAACACTATAAAAACTTAGCCTTTCCCCTTCTCAAAATTAGCTCCTTCTAGAATTCCAAGTTACATGTACTTTAGACTATTTGATATTCTCCAGCTAGTTTCGAGTGACTAATTGTCTTCAGTACTGTTTTGGGAGACATTTCATCTTCAAACATTGACAAGGGAGTTGGCTCAGCAAGTGAAGTATTCTGTCCTGCAAATGTTCGAACTACAGCTCTTAATCCATCATCATAGAGATGATAGGAAGATAAGGAGGTGTATCTGCAATTCCAAAAGGAGGAGATAAGATGCAGGAACAACCTTGTTAGTTAATCTAACCAAACAAGTGAGAGAACTTCCTTCAAAATGAAAGGTGGAGAAAAATCAAGGAAAATGCTACTCAAAAATCTTGGGCATCTGTGGCCATGCACATACATATACATGCATACCTGCATACACACATACATGACCAAAACAAATTTGCTTACATGCATCACACACACATACACACACTAAGAGAAACTATAATCTATAGCACAATGTTTTATAGTCACCATATGAATTCCACAATTAATATTTTGCTATTTTTATGTTATGTTTTTCCAGCCTCTACTCATTTATCAGTTCATTGGCTCATTTTATAAGGGTTTATTTTTTTATGAATTACAACTCAAAATGAATAATAATAAGCATATCTAACCTCTTATTGCAAGCAACAAAGGCATGGAAAAACAGATGAAAACAGAATTGTGAGGGTATTAGATTTCAGGCAACAATAGAGAGTGCTCACTGAAAAGATGGATGCTGGAAAAATGGAGAGAAACCCTGTATTCTCTACTCATCCACTGACAGATCCCTGGACATTTTACAGGGACCGCTAGCTTCAGATCACAAGCATGAAGTTTGGGGTGGGGAAGGGTAATAAATAAGGAGTATCTTACCTTAAAACAGGGCAAATTAATCATCAGCATAGTTTCCTTCTTGTGACAAATACAGAGACCCACAACTGGACAATGTGCAAAACGTAAGAGACCTTACAACAATCAGTCCTAAATGCGATCTCTCCCCCAGATTTTGCACTTAGGGCTCAGGGAACTATGTGGAAGAGGAGGCAGAAATTATTATGAGATGGAAGACACCAAGAAAACAAGGCCTTCTAGACAAACAGAACTAATGAACACATGAACCCACAGATACTGGAGCAACATGCACAGGCCTGGCCTGACAGGTTTCCAACACTGAGAAGGGAGATAGACACAAGCCCTCCCTATCCAGAAGCTAACTTCAACTGATAATCACTCACAGAGGAAAAATCAGTTTTCTCTCAAGGAGTCTCACTGGGCATACAAACCACACTTAAAGGTGGGTCTCATGTACATCCGTAGACGGTCAAAAAGAAAGACACTGTGGTATTTCTGGAGGGTTTTTGTCTCATAGTGCTCTGTCTGGGCATTTCTGTTTTGCTTCTAACCTTGTAGATCTATTGATTATGTGTTTCTGATTTTGGTTTCTGTAAGATTTCTGTGTGTGTGTGTGTGTGTGGTGTGTCTGTCTGTCTGAATCTGTACTTTTATTGGAGAGGGGCTTCTTATTTCAGTTTTTTTTCTTTGTTTGTATGTTTGTTTTCTCCCCTTTGTATAAAGTGAGGACATGACTGCTTCAAGGTATGGTTGAGGGAAAGGTTTTTGTTTGTTTGTTTTTATTTTGTTTTGTTTTTGTAGGTATGAGGGAGAAGAATACAGACAGAGGCATTTGGAGAAAGCAGAAAGAAAGTTGTGGACTAAATATGGCTAGGAGACTAAACAGAGTAGAGAGAGGGAGGGAGCAAGAGAGGGAGAAAAGAGAGTCTGGGCAAAGGAAACCAAAAAAAAAAAAAGTGCCAAGATTGTGAATTACTGAAATGGCAGGGTTACATAGGAAGGAGAAGGTGGGGGAAGGGAAGCCCATGAGCTAAAGAAGTGAGTGGGAGGGGAGGCTAAGAAGAGCCAGGTTGCCAGCATGGACCTAATTACAGGTACTTCCAATGCTGAGAGAGCCTGGAGACCAGCATGCACTTTGGTATGCTAAGAGGCACTGCACTTAGCCATTTGTCCTGACTTTCTTTTGGACCTGACTCTATTACTATTTATTTGTTGTTTGTTTCTTTGTTTTTGTGTATGTTTGTTTTCTAATGAGAGAAAGAGTAAGAACCTGTATGAATTTGTGTGGGTGGGGAAAGGTGGAAAGTATCTGAGAGGAGTTAGAAGAGGGAAAACCATGAACAGAATATATTGTATGGGTATTGCTTTATCAACATTTTAAAAAGGGACAGGGCAAATTAGCTTTAAATTATTTACATTTTGCATCCTATTTAGCAAAACTTACCTCAAGTGTCTTATTATTAATGTACTTTAGCAGAAAAGGGACTTTAGCAGAAAAGGGTTTTTCTTTTTTTAATTTATTTTTTTTTAGTTACAATTTATTCATGTTGTATCCCCCCTGTAGCTCCCTCCCTCCTCAACTTCCAATCCCATCCTCTCTCCCCTTTCTCCACCCATGCCCTTCCCCCCAGTCCATTGATAGGGGAGGCCCTCCTCTCCTTTCTTCTGATCCTAGTCTATCAGGTCTCATCAGGAGCAGCTGCATTGTGTTCCTCTGTGTCCTGGTAAGGCTGCTCCCCACTTAGGGGAGGTGATCAAAGAGCAGGCCAATCAGTTCATGTCAGAGACAGTCCCTGTTCCCATTACTACAACTGCCTACAGATTGGAAAAGGATCTTTACCAACCCTATATCTGACAGAGGGCTAATATCCAGACTATATAAAGAACTCAAGAAGTTAAACAGCAACAAAACAAGTAATCCAATTATAAAATGGGGTACAGAGCTAAACAGAGAATTCTCATTAGAGGAATATGGAATGGCCAAAAACACTTAAAGAAATTCTCAAGGTCCTTAGTCATCAGGGAAATGCAAATCAAAACCGCCCTGAGATTTCACCTTACACCCATCAGAGGGGCTAAAATCAAAAACTCAAGTGACAACACATGCTGGAGAGGATGTGGAGAAAGGGGAACCCTCCTCCACTGCTGGTGGGAATGTAAACTTGTATAACTACTCTGGAAATCAATCTGGCGCTTTCTCAGACAATTAGGAATAGTGCTTCCTCAAGATCCAGCAGTACCACTCCTAGGCATATGTCCAAAAGATGCTCAAGTACACAACAGGGACATTTGCTCAACCATATCTGTAGCAGCCTTATTTGTAATAGCCAGAAGCTGGAAACAACCCAGATATATGTGGTTTTTCAAGGCAAGGTTTCTCTGAGTAGCCTTGGCTGTATTGCACTCAATTTGTAGACCAGACTGGCCTGAACTCAGAGAACCACCTGCCTCTGCCTCCAGAGTCCTGGGATTAAAGGCGTGAGACACCCAGCACTTATATTTATGATCCAGCTCTAATTAGTATTTGCATGCTTGTAGCAAAATATTCCACTTACTCTTTCTTGCATAGATTCTTTATTTTTCCAAAATTGCTGAAAATGTTCATTAACCCATGGGGAATTTTAATGACCACATAGATGTGAATTTGTTTCTTTGTGTTCAATTCTGTTTTATCATTCTGCTTCTGAAAGGGTTAGGCTAACTTTGTAACCTGTATGTCTTCTAAAGCCTATAGTTTTGAGTTTTAGGTCCAGGTTAAGCTAAAGCCTCTTAGTACCTTTCCAGAGAATGGAGAAATGTGACCCTAACTGTGAGGACAGATATAAAAAAAAAAAGGCAAGCAAGCAATGACCTTCACTCAGCAAAAGAAGGACCAGACCCTTGTCTTTGAGATAGTGTTTCTTAGCAAGGAACCTAGACTTCTTCTGAGTAGCTTTTGACCCCCAGCCAAAAGTCTGTAGCCCCTAATCTTCAAGGATGAGCTAACCACCCCCACCTTCAATTGCAGCTGCATCCACACTTGGCAGGACTGGCCAAGCTTGAGCACCTAAGACTAACCAATTATCTTACTTTATAGTTTCCTCATCCAATCCTAAATTGCCAAGACTGCAACTTCAAATCTCCCGCAATTTTTCTTTTAAAAACCTAAAGGCCTTTGTCTCCCGGTGCCACTCTTTGCTGACAGGCAGGAGTGACCTCATTGTGCAATGGTTAATAAACCTCTTGCTTTTGCAACAAGTCTTGGTCTGGGGGAGTTTCTGGGAAGGGCGTGATCTTGAACTCCTGAGCTGTGAGACCCCAGGTCTTACACTTCAAGTACTAAAATGGACTTTACCATGATTTTTTTTTCTTTAGTTTTTTTTTTTTTTCTTATTGTGCCAACATAAGATGTAATTAGCAGATACATTACATCATCCAATTTGATTCCTTTTCTTCAAGATTGCTTTGGAAATGGTGGTTGCTTGGAATCTTCGATTCTTTCTGTAGTATCTTATCAATCTGTACAGCAAAGACTGGCCAGATAAGAGTAGGCTTGTGTTAAATGAATAGATTGTAGTACTGAGAACTGACAATATTGATTCTTCTACATCAGGATTGTGTTCTCAAAATTTATTTGGGCTTTTTTTCTTTTTGTCTTCAGCAAAAAGAGTTGGCTTATAATTGAGTTTTTCCAATGTTTTTCAAACGTGAGAAATTCTGTGATTTACTAAATAAAATGATTTATTTAAAGAAATATCATTAGCCTGGCATAATCTCACTTAGATTTGAAGGCTTAGAGGGCTCACATAAAATCCTAAGTTTAAAAAAGAATAAATTTTCTAATTTTATTTAGTAATACATTTTAAAGATATATTCTCAGCTTTAGCTTTTGCATATGTAAAAATTATTTTCTAAATATACTTAAGATAAAATATAGGGTTCATAAAGTCACATAGGTTCTCAACACATATATTTTATCTTAGATATCATGCTAAAATTTTTAATGCATTTTTGAGTATCAGAGATTAATGTTATGAAAGCTCTGCATTTGAAAAGATCACATTATAGTAAGGAAGATATATTAGAGGAAATCTGTGTTAAATGAAGCAAACTGTACTTCTAATGATGATGAAGTTTCTAGTAACAAAGATGTTTGTAGAATATTTGAATAAAAGTTGCATGAGTTGGAATTTTGTCCCACAAAAAGCAATTCTGACATCTGGACTAGTGAATTAGATGAAGACCATGGCGTCCGTATTCTTACAAACTGGTGGGATAATACTGACTCTTAAGAGTGACTCAAAGTTCACTTCTTAAAATTACTTTAAAAAATTACTTTTAACTGCTGCAGTGAATGCCATGACCCATAAAAAAGTGCTCTCATGTACTATTAGTCATTCTAATTTATTGATGGTTTCATTGACTGTGATGATTGCCTAGGTGTTCTGTATTCTCTGGAGCTTTTATTGACAGATGCATTATAAATTATTTCTTTTTGCATCCTTTACAAAAAAATGGTCATTAATCAATATTGATTGGAGTAACACTAGCCACATGATACAACCCTTTTTCCACCTTATTATCATCAAAAGTGGAAATCAATTAGAATAGTAAACAATTAAAGCAATTACAGCTACAGCTAAGTAATTCCAGCTAACATACAGGTCAGAGAAAGATAAGGAAATAATCTGGTTGTAAGAACTCATGACATTGTGTATAGCTCAAGTGTGTCACTTATCTTACCTCAGCGACTAACATTGCCAGTATCTAGTATTTAGGGTATTATTTTTAATTTTTTTCATAATTATTATGATGTCTTTAGCTAAATGTCTTTTGTACCATTTGCTTGGTTGATCTAGATGCATTGTGATACTGAGAATTCCTGACAACTTAGTCTTGAAAACAAAATGTCTAATGCTTTCAGTATTCAGAGACCAACCGAAAGAACATTTATATTTCCAAATGAAGTGCTCTAGTCATTTGTGAAGACAAGACACACTTAAAGAAGGGCAGAGCTAGGGACAGAATTAAGAAAATATTCAAAGAATTAGAAAACCACCCTTCCTTCCATGCCATTGGGAAGAAAGGGCTGGCAGAGGGAGGGAAAACTGCCTTGGGATTCACACTTTGAATGAACCCTAGCTATGAAATAGTGTATGTTAATTGTCAAATTGATGAGATCTTCAGTCACCGAGGAGCAACCTCAGAGCAATCTTGTCAAGTGTTATCTAGATTAGGTTAGTTTTTGAGATTGCTTCTGAGAGATTATATAGATTCGGTAATGGACGTGTTAACATCTGGACACTATGGGCAGCACCATTCCATAATGTCCTTCACTGAATGAAAAGGAGAGAGAAACCTAAGCAACAGTAGCCATTGCTTTCTGCTTCCGGCCTGTAGATACAATGTGGCCAGCCAGCCTCCTGCTCTGGCTGCCAGCCTTTCCTGCCATGATGCAATGCGTTCTCTCATACTATAAAACAAAACCTTTCTTTCATTACATTACTTCTTGTTCTGTATTTTGTCACAGCAAAAAAGAAGAGTAAGGTGTACCACCTATGTGGACAATGTCAAAATAGTGTAGAATACTTTTAAAAATAAAGGCACATCTTCCTGTCTTTCAGTAGATTTGGTTCTTTTATGTACTGTGTGAAATTATTTCCTTGCTCACCAAAAGCCACACCTTTTCTTTCTGTCTCTCATTTGAAGGAAGACAACTAAAAACAAACCAGAACAGGAAAAAAAAAAAGGAAACAAGAAGAGAATAAAGGGCAAGGAAAAATCACAAGAAACATACAGGTTCACACACACATGTACACACACACACACACCCTAACTCATCATCATAAAAATGTAAATCAAAACTTTCCTTGAGATTTCATCTTACACCTGTAAGAATGGACAAGATCAGTAAAACAAGTGACAGCTCATATTGTTTTTATGTGGGGTAAGAGGAAGCACCCATTGCTGGTGGGGGTGTAAACTTGTACAGTCACTATGGAAACCAGTGTGGTGGTTCCTGGGGAAACAGGATTGATGTACTTCAAGATCCAGATGTAACACTTTTGGGCATATACCCAAAGGTCAGTTCATCCTACTACAGAGATATTTGCTCAACCGTGTTATTTGCTGCTCTATTCTTAATAGCCAAATATTGTAAACATTTACAAATATTGTAAAATATGGTACATTTCCCCAATGGACTATTGCTCAGCTGTTTGAAAAAACAAACAAACAACAACAAAAAATTCAACTCCACAGGTAAATAGAAAGAACTAGAAAAAAAAAAAAACATCCAGAGTGAGGTAACCTAGACCCCAAGATGCAAATATGGTGTGTATTCACTTACATGTAAATGTTAGCTGTTAAATATTCTATAAGCAAGCTACAATCTGTGTAACCACAGAGGCTAGGTTAGAGAATAAGGGACTAGGTAGGAAGGGATGGATCTCTTCAGGAAGGTATAAAAAGAATATACAGTTATGGAGAACTGCTTTATATGGGGAGGAAGTGATGCAACAGGAGGATTAAACTGAGGAGGTTAGAAAAGAGATGCACTGGAAGGAATATGGGGAGGAATGGCTAAAGCTAAGGGTTCATTTTTCAAGTTTGAGGGTTCAAATGGAAACCTACCACAGTAGAATCTTCTTAAATTATATTCGTATATAAAAGAAATGTAAATGGAATAACCAAATAATGGGGAGAGAAAGCCTCAACTAGGTATCTCTCTTCACCAAATGAAACCTCCAATGCCAAGAATGGGTTATACTTGAATGAGTTGTTGGCCAAAGGGGCCCTATGGAAACCCTTGTTGTGTCTTCTTGTTTCCCAATCCCTCCTTATCCTTTGCCCTGCACATTTTTTGATTTATTTTTTATTTATAAAAATCTATTGATTTTTGTATCCCAGCTGTCCCCTCCCAAATGTTAAGAACCCACTCTAAGTTGCAGTAAGTAAACAAGGAAAATAATGGCCGGGGTAAAAAAGGTTTGATAATCAATACTGATGCAAATTTAAAGAACCATGGTCAATAAAAAACTGAAATTTGTCATATCACCTATGAGATTCTTGATGACATTTGCTCTATTGCTATTAACTTTAAAGAAACTGAGAAAAAGTTCTTCTGGGTCTTCTATAAAATTAAAAATAGATTTCAATTTCTTCATCTCTTATAATACGGAGATAAAAGGAGCCATAAAAACAATTACCATAAAGCAATTTTGCTATAAAACTGATTTTCAAATATAATTTTCATAGTAGGCATTGAATACTGCTGACCTTTTATATTGCTAATGAAATTTGAAGGAGACTGGGAATGTAGAGAAATTCCCTGCACTCAGCTGTTTCCTTGGGGAATCTAGTGAGCTCTCCTTTCAAATTATCTAGTATCACTGTGGCCTCAAACCTGTGCTTACACTGTTCATAGGTCTCTCTTCTTCTGATTTCATTTCTTTTTTTTTTTTTTCGAGTCATGCTGTCATTAACACAGTGGGATAGCTCCATCCCCTCTGTCTCTCTCTCCTATGCCACTTGTTATGCTTGTTAGATAATATGGCTGAGGCCAATCACAGCACCTTGTAATTGCTATTTGATATATTGAGATGCCAGATAAGTTCTAAACTCCTTGAAGTAAATGGTTGAGTTTTACTCTTTCAATTTCCCTAGTCCTTATGAGGCTTCCCGATACACACAGACATAGTAATTATGAATGAGTCGACTACAGAAGAGAGAGTATATTCAAATATAAAAATTACACCCTAGTCTGCTTCATAAAATTTGCAAATGTAAGGAAACTTGTGCAATATCTAATTGAGTATATTTTATGATTCTTCAGAATTCCATATGTACAGTATCATGTAAGAAAATTGTAATTATCCTAAACTAAAACTATGAATTGATGCTTTTAATTTGGCACTCTTCTTCATCATTACCCAGGCTCTTAGGAAGGTATAGCTGTGTATATGTAAACATAGTCACACACACACACATGCAGTTTCACCTTTCAAATTTGGAGGAATAGTGTATTTGATCTGCAGGACTCTGTTTTCATTTCAAGATTAATCTTTCCTACTTCCATTTCTAGAAGAATGACTAAACTACTTCAGAGCATGATCATTACTTATCTATAAAGATAGCATGATATTTGAACATAAGAATTTTAATTTAGAAATGTAATTTGAAAGGATATTTTAGGGTTTAGCAAAGAAAAGACTTAAGTTGTTTGTTCTGTAGGAAGATGTATATTCTTGTCAAAATCATAGTCAGCTCTACATCTTTGATGATACTCAAAATGTATTTAGTATTAATATATTTCAAAATAAAAGTTAGGCTTGCTGGGTTTCACCAGATCTGTTTTTCCAAAATAATTTTCATTCTTTAACATAGTTCTGAAATTGTTTTAGTCAGTTTTTTGTCAGCCAAATTAAAATATGGACAAAGAATACGATACTATTAATGAATATACTATAAACAAAGGAAATGGATGGAATTAATATAATGTTGTCATTGAAGTTTATCGTAGGTTGACAAGTTACCATCAAAATACACGAGAAACATTGATTAAGAGAGAAAAAAGGCCAAATGAGTGAAATCAAGGCAATTATCTTGTGGGAAATTGAAGTGCTCAACAAACAGAAAAGCTCAAAAATAGAAAAAGGCCAATCAATCTCAGTGTTAAACATCTGAAACCTGTGCCCTCAAGCTCATACTATATATTCTGTTTAACAATCTAAGTAAATACTTTCCAAGCTGAATCTTTTTATTAAAGTCTTGTTTTTTATATTAAGTACCGTTTATTCACTTTGTATCCCAGCTGTAGCCCCCTTCTTCCTCCCCTCCCAAGCTGAATCTTGTATTCACTCTCAGCACTTTCAGATATATAGACATGTAATCCCTTACACAGCACACAGGCAAGAGCTGCTTAAGGTATATTGTGGTTGCTTGGAATCCCAGGAACTCAAGGACAGAGGTTCAGTGAGCTTGGTGACAGCCAGGTGCAGAACCATGTTCCAAGCTAGCATGTCATCCATCTAGAGACCTATGTGTTACATAGAAAGACAGAGATAGAAAGCCTGAGACAGAGAGAGGGAGAAACATGCACAAATACACTCAGAATTAAAGAGAGAACAAAGATAAATAATAATAATTCAGGTAATAGAACAAAAAATGTATTTTTAAAGGCTGACCAATTTGCTTGTTGAAAGGTAATCTTGGTTCAAAGCTAAGTAATTATATATAATATGTATTTTATTGTACTGATGACACTACTCTCAAACAGTAGTAAGAAAAATCATAGGATTATTTATGCCAATAACTACAGCTATTACTGAAATATTATGATTTTACGTATAGAACCCTAAGAGAATCAAGTGGAAATGTGAGACCATGAGACATCAGTGCAGGCACATGATCCCATGTGGTATTTTTTTATTATTCTCTCATCACTTCAAACCAATATAGACTTAGCTGTTTCATGTTCAGTTCCTAGTTCCAGCATTTAGATTTATCGTTGTTTTGGTCACTCCAAGTTATAGCAGGACTGTTTTCCTTTGTAGTTAGTCATTTTTATAGAGAGCTCCTATTACTTGTGGGATTTTGATTAGAAATATTTTCCTTCAAAGAAAAAAATGCCTTTTTTCTTTCTTTTTGTTTTTTCTTTTTTTTTTCACACACAGAAGAATGTTATAGCTTGGACCCTCTGCATTTATTATTGTTATTTCCTGATTAGATGACTGAAAACCACTTAGTAGGATAAGTCTGTGTCCATGACTACCTGGGAAGCCCATCATTAAGAATTCTCAAGTGTATAGATAGAAAACGCTGTAAATACCATTTTTCACTTAAAGGAATATTAAAAATAACACATGTGGACATGCTCTCCTGTGTGTGTGTGTGTGTGTGTGTATGTAATATATATCTTTAGAACTAGACTTGTAATTGACTATGTCCATAGTCCAATAACAAGCAATTTAAGAAACCAGACTTTGATGTTCTCATTGTTGATACTATTCACTGTGTGAACATACATTAGAAAGGGGGAAAACTCTTCAGATTAGACCGAGTTAAAGCATAACTAATTTACTAACATGAGTCATTTCTGTTATCTTCTAATGATTTTGCATTTCTCATTTTTAAATTTGAAAACAAAGTAAAAGTTTCTGAAATAGAAGAATTGCAAGTCACATTATGGCTGATTTTAAGTCCTGATTTTTGTTTTGGTTGTTGTTGTTGATGATGACATTGTTGTTTGTTTGTTTCTTTTTAAAAAACTTCATTGAAATTTAATCACAGCGTTTCTCTCCTCCTTCTCTCTCCTGTGTTAATGCTCCTTCTATGTTGTCTATTCTTACATACACATACAAATGAATTAACATATAAATAAATTGTTTAGTTCATTCTGTTTTGCATGCATGTTCACATTTCCAAAGCCAACCACTTGGTGTCATACAATAATCAGAGGGATGGTAGATTCTCATTAAATGTTTTCCATCTATATGAGAATACCAACTGTTATTTGAATTGTTCTGGTCTTCTTCAGACAGCGAAGTTATTAAGGTTTAATGGGTGTATCTGACATCAAAGACACAGTCCCACAGATTTCCTGGTCCTCTGGCCTTGGCAACATTTCCTTGATGTTTTTGTGATATATCCTGGGTCTTGTGTGAAGGAGTTGTGTTATAGATGAGTTGTTTAGGGCTTCGTACCCCAGGATCATTGGTTGGGTGGTTCTTTGCATTGTGACTAGTTGTGATCCTTTTTAAAAATAATTTGATTTTATTAATCAGTTTATTCACTTTGTTTCCCAGCTTTAGCACCCTTCCCCATTCCCTTCCAATCCTACCCTCCCTCTCTCTTCTTCTCTTAACCCCTCCCTCAGTCCAATGATAAGGGAGGTCTTCCTCCCCTTCCCCTAACTATCAGGTTTCATCAGGACTGGCTTCTTTGTCTTCCTCTGCAGACTGCTAATTCTGCTCCCCCCTAAGGTGGAGGTGATCCAAGAACAAGCCCATGAGTTCATGTCAGAGATGGTCCCTGGTCCTATTATTAGGGAACCCCCTTGGATACTGAGCTGCCATGGGCTACCTCTGTGCAGGGTTCTAAGTTATCTCCATGCATGGTCCTTGTTTGGGGTATCAGTCTCAGAAAAGACCCTTGTGCCCAGATTTTTGGTTCTGTTGCTCTCCTCGTAGAGTTCCTGTTCCCTCCCGGTCTTACTATCTCCCCCTTATTTCATAAGATTTCCTGCACTCTGCCCAAAGTTTGGCTATGCATCTCAGCATATATTTGATACCCTGCTGGGTGGAGTCTTTCAGAGACCCTCTGTGATAGGCCCCTGTCCTGTTCCCTGTTTTCTCCCTCTTCCAATGTCCAGCATTCTCATTTGCCTTTCTGAATGAAGCCTGAGCATCTTACCTAGAGTCCTCCTTCTTGCTTAGCTTCCTTAGGTGTACATATTTTAGTATGATTATTCTATATTATGTCTAATATCCACTTAGAAGTGAGTATATATTATATGTCTTTCTGCTTCTGTGATATCTCATGCAGGATGATCTTTTCTAGACCCCACCATTTGCCTGCAAATTTCATTATTTCTTTGTTTTTAATTGCTGAGTAGTATTCCATTGTGTAAATGTACCACAATTGGTTCTCTGCATCATGACTAGTTGTGATCCTTTTTAATGGTCCCTTCTACTGTAAAAAAAAAGCTTCTTTGACTAAGCATAAGGTCTCCATTTATTTCTGGGTATAAAAATAAGAATTTAAAATGCAGTTAAGAGTTTTTCTGGCTTAAGGGTAGTGGTGTCATGGTGGTAGCAGATTCTGTTCTAAGATTCAGGGCCTCACTAGCCATGTAAGTTGCCTAGGTTTATAGTACCAGGTGTAATTTCCCTCACAGTAATCTGACTTTGAATCCAATCACTAACAGCAAAGAAAACATTTCCAAAGAATAAGCAGGCTCTACACAAGTTCTCAGGCAGAATGTACATGTTGATTTAGTCTTGAATGATCTACTAAATGTACAGTTGTAGAATTCATAATTCACTTAAGGAGCAATTCAGCTTCTATCTAATGTAATACTTTAAACTGCCAATCATTTGCAGCAGCTTTTGTGCTACCTTAAAATAATTTTAATTTTAAAGTCATCCATGAAATCACAGAGCAGCCAACAAGGTAGCATAAGAGATACTTGTCATCTTAGGAATATTTCCCCTTCTCGGAATTGCTAACCAAAAGCCAGGGATGTTTCAAATATTTCTTATGTGATTTCTGTATGGGATGTTGATCATTTTCAAGAAATTGTAGGCATTTGATGTTTTCCTACTGGCCTATCGAAGGAATATAAATTTTGTAAAAAAAATGTTACATGGAGGGCTCAGGAGTAGCTTTACATTAACAAATCACTCAGCTTACATTAACTTACATTAACTGATAGCATAAAGTAGGTATATGTAACAGATAATAAATTTCCATTTGAATGTATGTTTGCAAAAGCCCAACCCTAATATTAGTGTATAACTTACTTTGCACAGGAGTTTCCTGGCACAAACATAAAAAGAATCCAAATTATAAAAAGGTAAAAATATTTCCTATGGACAATTAGCAAACATATTAGAGAAAAATCACTGATGAAACTGCAAATGTTCCTTTTGATATTGTTAATACACCCTGTCTTATCTGGAAGGTAAAAAAAAATTTTGAAATGATTTCTTCTTGAATGAAGATGGCCTACATATTAGTAACAGTTTGAGGGGGCTTAAAAGACCTAGAATTGCTCTCCTTGTGGAGCTCCTGTCGTCTCCAGATCTTACTATTTCCCACTTCTTTCATAAGATTGCATGCACTCTGCCCAACAGTTGGCCATAGGTCTCAGCCTCTGCTTTGATAGTCTGCAGGGCAGAGCTTTTCAGAGGCTCTCTGTGGCAGGCTCCTAACTTGTTCCCTGTTTTCTCCTTCTTCTGATGTCCAGCCTCTTTGCCTTTCTGGATGGGGATTGAGCATTTTAGTCAGTCCTCCCTCTTGATTAGTTTCTTTAATCTGAGCACAGGGGTCTTTCCTGAGACTGATACTCCAACCAACTACCACACATGAAGATAACCTAGAACCCCTGCACAGATGTAGCCCATATCAGTTCAGTGACCAAGTGGGTTCCATAGTAATGGGAAAAGAGACTGTCTCTGACATGAACTGATTGACCTGCTCTTTGATCCCCCCCCCCCGGGGGGGGGGGGGGGGGCAGCTTTACCAGGCCACAGAGGAAGACAATGCAGCCACTCCAGGTGAGATCTGATAGGATCAGAAGGAAGGAGAGGGGTCCTCCCCTATCAGTGGACTTGGGAAGGGGCATGTTTAGAGAAGGGGGAAAGAAGGTGGGATTGGGAGCAAAGGAGGGTGTGGTTTACGGGGGGATACAAAGTGAATAAAGTATAATTAATAAAAATTAAAAGAAAAAAGAAAAAAAGACATAGAATTGTGTTTTGTTTGTTTTCAGGACACCTATATAATTTTCCAAAGTGTTTCTTGAGTTACTACTTTATAAATCACATTTCTTTTTAAAAATTCTTTATAATATAATTTTATTGCAATTTATTCACTTTCTGTCCCAGCTGTAGCCCTCACCTTTGTCTCCTCCCAAATCCAATCCTCTCTCTCCCTCTTCTACTCCTATGGCCCTTCCACAGTTCAGTGATAGTGGAGGACCTCCTCCTCTGTCTGACCCTAGCCTATCAGGTCTCATCAGGACTGTCTTTCATAGTCTTCCACTGTGGCCTGGTGATCAAAGAGCCAGCCAATGAGTTCATGTCAGGGATAGTCCCTGTTCCTATTTCTAGGGAGCCAGCCCAATTGGAGGCTGAGCTGTCACGGGCTACATCTGTACAAGGGTTGAAGGTTATCTCCATGAAAGGTCTTTGGTTGGAATATCAGTCTCAGAAAAGACTTCTTGGCCCAGATTTTTGGTTTTATTGTTCTCTATGTGGAGCTCCACACCTTTCCAGGTCTTTCTATCTCCCCCTTCTTTCATAAGATTCCTTGCACTATGCCCAAAGTTTGGCTATGAGTCTCAAAATCCACTTTAATGCCCTCATGGGTAGAGTCTTTGTAGGCTCCTGTCCTGTTCCTTGTTTTCACCTTCATCTGATATCTATACAGTTTGCCCTTTGGAATGAGGATTGAGCATCTTACCCAGGGTCCTCCTTCTTGCTCAGCTTCTTCAGGTGCACAGATTTTAGTATGATTATCCTTTATTATATGTTGAATATCCACTTATAAGTGAGTATATACCATGTGTGTCTTTCTGCCTCTGGGATACCTCACTCAGGATGATCTTTTCTAGTTCCCACCATTTGCCTGCAAATTTCATGATTTCCTTGTTTTTCATTGCTGAGTAGTATTCCATTGTATAAATGTACCACAATTTCTGTATCCATTCCTCCTTTGAGGGACAACTGGGTTGTATCCAGATTGTGGCTTTTACAAATAAACCTGCTATGAACATGGCTAAACAAATGTCCTTGTTTTATACTTAAGCATATTTTGGATATATGCCTAGGTGTGGTATAGCTGGATATTGAAGAAGCACTGTTCCTAATTGAGAAAGTGCCAGATTGATTTCCAAAGTGGTTGTACAAGTTTACATTCTCACCAGCAATGGAGGAGGGTTCCCGTTTCTCCTCATCTTCTCCAGAATGTGCTGTCACTTAAGTTTTTGATCTTAACCATTCTGATGGGTGTAAGGTGAACTCTTAGGGTAATTTTGATTAAAAGAACCAGAAATAAACCCACACACTTATGGACCTGATTTTTGGCAAAAAATGCCAAAACCGTACAATGAAAAAAGGATGGCATCTTCAACAAATGGTGCTGGTCTAACTGGATGTCTACACATAGAAAAATGCAAATAGATCCATACTTATTACCCTGCACAAAACGGAAGTCCAAATGGACCAAAGACCTCAACATAAAATCAGACAAGTTAAACTTGTTAGAAGAAAAAGTGGGGAAGGGCCTTGCGCTTATTGGCACAGGAGACTACTTGCTGAACAGAACACCAACAGCACAGGCTCTAAGAGCAAAAATCAATAAACGGGAGCTCATGAAACTGAAAAGTTTCTATAAAGTAAAGGACGCTGTCGTCAGAACAAAACAACAACCTATGAATTGGGAAAGGATCTTCACCAACCCTATATCTGACAGAGGGCTAATATCCAGAATATATAAAGAACTCAAGAAGATAAATAGCAACAAATCAAGTAATCCAATTAAAAAATGAGCTACAGAGCTAAACAGAGAATTCTCAATAAAGGAATACCCAATGGCAGAGAAACAATGAAAGAAATGCTTAATATTCTTAGTCATCAGGGAATTGCAATTTAAATCACATTTATAAGTTACTTTGATTTTTAAATGACTTTCAGATAGACAATTAGGTAAGGGATTGTTGACATTATAATTTGAATTATGGCCAATTGAACTTCAGGGATACATTTCTTCTAAGAACAAAAATCACAGCTCTCTTTTTGTATAGTCATATCCATAAATGTTCAGAACCATTTATTTTTTAAAAATCACCAGTAATAAAAAACCTGACCATGAAGAGAAATGTCCTCCATCTAACTCTTCTTTATCCAAGTTTTTTTTTTTTTGAGCTCCTACTGAGACTTTAACAATCTTTTTATTAAAGATACACAAATGCTCTCAGCTGTTCCCCTTGAGTATAACTATGCATCAGTTTTGGCCAATCATTAGTCAAAAACAACAAGAAAAAGAAAAAGACCCAGAGGTCTCATAGCATAAACAACATAAGGGTTGGAGATCAACTATGCTTCTCAATGCTCTTACATGTTACTTTAGTTAATCTTATTTCTTTGCTACATTATATCATCCACATGCTAAAAATATACCTTAATTTCAATGACATTACTTAAGGTGTTTAACATGTATCTGAAATAAAATGTTATTTGAAAAATTGTTACCCTCTATGTTCACTACAGAGAGTATTCTTGCTGCAAAAGTGTATGATTTTATAAGAGCGAAACAAATGATTTTAAAATAATTTTATAAATTTGCATGACTTAGAATGAACGTGGCAAAAAAAATGGGATTTTTATATGGCAGCGTTGTCCTTAAGATGTATTATTAGTTTTTAGCTATATAAAACATCCTGATGTAAAAGTAAGTAGAGAGATCCAACCTGGCCGCTGCTCAGTCATAACCTGGATAAACAGGGTAGGAATTTGTGTCTAACAATCCATCATTTAGGCAAATCAGTTGAGCGTGGGTACAATATCTGGTGCTGACTGTCAACATTATGGCAGTTCTCACACTGTTTTAATTTTAATTTGAGTGTGTTGAAAGCCATAGCGCTGGGTCACCAAGGATTGGAGACAAGTATAAAAATGTTCAAATATCAGCAGTTTTGCAACAATTCACATCTAGATGCTTTTAATATCTCATCGTGAAACAGTTTTTCTTCTCCATTTCCGTGATGTAATTGTCTCTCCTTACACTAAATTTCTACTGTATTTTGTTATGAGTTCATTCCATTTATCAATGCCTGTCATGGCAATATGTATTCTTTATCTCACAGTTTTAAGCTCTTGGGAGTAAGATTACTTATGAGAACATTAGGTCTAATATTTTGCATACACTATTTTAAAATACATTTTTATTGAATGGATAAAATATGAAATAATTACCTGAACTGTGTCAGTATGAAGAAAGATGGTAATATTTTCTTCATCTCATAAGTGGCTCTTTAAATATTCAAATGCATTTAGTGTGCTATCAGTGCATCTTGGGACATATCCCACATCCATTGATGCTTTGATTGTCAGATGCTCAAGGTTTATTAAATCTGTATTTTATGAAATTTGAAAAGACAAGTTGCTAATGAATTTGCATATGTCTCAAAATCATTGTTTCTTATATTTCTCTCACTGAATAATTCATAAAAACATATTTGAAGCAGAAATACCAAGAGAAAAAGAAGTATGTCTATATTATAAGACAAGAAAACAAAGATGTAATTTGATTAAAAAGTAATACTTATTAATTATAAGTGTATATTATGTATAAATGAGCTTTGTGTATTCTTGCCACAAATATTTATGTAAGACTGCCATAAAGAAATACACCATGAAAGAAAATAATAGGTTGCTAACAGAATTTTCACTGTTAAGTTAGAAGATAGGATTATAAACAGATGATAAAAATGAAAAACATACAAAGAATCAAGGAGAAAATATGCAAACAGAATATTAAAAAGTATGTGACATGTGACCTTGTTACCATATATAATAACATTTTCCCAGAAAACTCACTTTGTGTGGAGAAGTGTGGTGAATGGTATCCCAGGCGCAGCAGAAATGAAAATGTCTAAGAAGATGTAATTTTAAAGAAGCGGGCTCTAAGATCTCATCAGTACAGTTTAATGTGGATCATAAATGCGTTTGTACCTACACAAACTGACATAGAAATAACATTGGAATTAAAGGACTCTAAAAGAGTATCTAAGTGTTCAATTTTCATCCCGAAAGCATGGAAAATGGTTAGAGGATTTCAGGTGGTAAAAGACGAAATAAAATTCATCACTTGATGAGACCTGATAAGCTAGGGTCAGATGGAAGGGGAGGAGGACCTCCCCTATCAGTGGACTTGGAGAGGGGCATGGGAGGAAGTGAGAGAAGGAGGGTGTGATTGGGGGAGAATGAGGGAGGTGGCTACAGCTGGGACACAAAGTGAATAAACTGTAACTAATATAAAAATAAAAATTTAATAAAAAGATTTCATCACTTTACCAACAACTCCAATTGAAGTTTCAAATAAAATACAAAAATGTGCTTAAACATACATTTCCTCTTCATACAAATGGACTGTATCTGAAAGTAACTTTCTTCTATAATAGAATAAGACACATAAGTCACAATACAGTTAAAACATGTGGTCCTTAGGAGAGTGCAGCTAGGCTGATGGCAGATTTCAAATTATGATGTTCAATGATTTCTAACTAATGACAGAAAATGCAGTATGTATCATTAAGTTTCCCCATATCAAAAGTTATCTGATAACTAAGAAAAGTCTGTGAGCTAGTTTAAAAATGTGTACTAACTGTACAAAAGGGTTTTTTGTTATAATGTTTACAAACATGTGTGTGTGTGTAATGTAATTTGGTCACCTCCCTCTTTAAAGCCTTTTCTCCTCCCAGTGTCCTCAATTCACAACCCCAATAATATCCCTTCTACATTTGTGTGAGCATTAAAAAAAAAAAAAATCTAGACAGAGAAAACACGATCTTTCTGACTCTGACTTACTTTTTTGAGCATAGCAATCTCCTATCTGACTGAATTTCCGGCAGATGATATAACTGTGTCCTTTGATGGAGAATGTTATGTCTTGTGAATAAAACACACGGTAGCCTTTCACCTGCTTATGGGTACTTAAGCAGAGTCCACAACTTAACTAATGTAAGCAGCACTGCAACTAACGAGGGTGTTCGGTTATCTCAATAAATAAAGACCTTTATTCTTAATCCATAATGGAAAAGCATTTTTGTGTACAAGGCAGTTTTTGTTTATGTGCTTGTTGCGCGCCAGCCACATATTTTCAGCTGTACTTATGATTCTGTCATTCGGCTTTCAAACCGGGTATGTTTAGATGCAGACTCTTAGGCCAAGAGGCACTGAGCATTTTCCCCAAGTTCATCACACTAGTAAGTGGTAGAACAACCTGACTTCAAAAACAAATTGTTTTGCCCTGTAGAGATGGCTCAGAGGTTAAGAACACTGGCTGCTCTTCCTAGAGGACCTGAGTTCAATTCCCTGCAATTACATGATAGCTCATAACCATCTATAATGAGATCCAGTGCCCTCTTCTGGCGTGCAGGTGTATATGCAGACAGAACTTTGTATAAATAAATATTTTTTTAAAATTTTTTATTTTTTATATTAATCACAGGTTATTTACTTTGTATCATAGCCGTAGCCCCCTCCCTCATTCCCTTCCAATCCACCCTCCCTCCCTTATCTCCTCCCTTTCCAAGTCCCCTGATAGGGGAGGACCTCCTCCCCTTCCATCTGACCCTAGCTTCTCAGGTCTCTTCAGGACTAGCTGCAATGTCCTCTTAAAATAACAGAAAAAAAAAACATGTTAATAACAACTAAATTTCAGGTATATTATATATTAAATCTGCTGTGTTGAGGGAAGTTAGAAAGTTTAGTATTGCAAAACACTAGGCTACAAACTCCATTAAACACAATTGAATTGTTAAGAGAATATATCTTTCACCTCTGAGAGCAGGTGAAGTTTCCAAACTGTCAGCTGTCAAAACAAATCAGGGGTGGTTCCAGAAAGGTCAGCAAAGGACTAGAAGCAAATACAAATACTGATGAGTGTCAGCAACACTGTTAAGCTCGTGGGCACAGTGAATAACTCTATGTTCTCAACCAAAAGAGCTGTGAAAGACAAGGACAACAAAAGGCATGCGTGCAGAATGTGCGCTGTCTGCTGCCCAGCCAGAGCATGCTGTGCAGTCTGTTCTCTTAGAAGTGGGGCCTCTACTGAAGGCTTTGATGGTGGGCCTTGTGAACAATCTCCATTTATATCTGCCCTCCATGCAATGCATCAATGTACTTCCTAAGTGAAATGAGATAAAATCATTACCCAACATTGATGGAACAACAACAAAAGGGGACTAATGAAGGAATAGATGATAGATAGATAGATAGATAGATAGATAGATAGATAGATAGATGCATACATACATACATAGAAGACAGGTAGGTAGATAGATGGATAGATGGATAGATAGATAGATAGATAGGGAGGTAGATATATAAATGATAGGTAAATTATTGAATGTTAGATGGTAGTTATAGGCAGACAGACAGATAGATAGAGGATAAATAGATAGATATAAGGAAGTTGTTAATAAAATGAAATCAATTAATGCTTTTCTAGTCTACAATGCAGCACAGAGAAGTTTTTCTTTCAAAACTGTTGTTATGGTATATTTGTAAATGAAGTTATAACAGATTGGAGAGTTTTTGTAGTTTTTCTAATTATGTAAACATGGTAAAAAAAAAAAGACTACTGAACAACTCCTAGCACTGACTCCTTAAAAGGAATAGATGCATTCTATGACTTTCTTCAGAGGCTAACTTAGCCAGGGGTGCAGGGGGATATCTTTAATTTATTTGCTGTGCTGATCACTACAGGTGGAAAAGGATACTATTACTTTAGGTAGAAGCCACAAGACAGTGTCATAGCATAGTTCCATCACGTGCAGGCAATGGAAATGAGATATGAAGAGATTCAAGTCGTCAGTATATAGATAGATGGTGCAAATTTGGAAATTTTTAGAATTATTTAGAGCCCCCCCCAAAAATTAATTATAAAAGTGGAAAACTTGAAAATTACTAACAATTTAATATTATCCAACATGCAATAAAGGCAGCTTCAGTAAAGGCTGAAGAAGCATTGATATTGCAAGGAGGAGCCAATGCAACCGATATTAATTGCTAAGAGATTAGCATGGAGCAAAATAAACTTAATTTCCCTGGCTGACAAAAAAGAAAATGATTAAATATCTGGAAATTTCTTGGAAACTGTTCTGTACTGTGTAAGAAACATCCGGACAGTTGTGGTAGCATGTACCTGCTGTTCTCACTACCCAAAGGGATAAAGAAGAAATAGTGTGAGTTCCAACCCAAAGTTTGGTAGGCCCAGTCCCAGAACAGCCATGTAAAGTATCTTTCTTGGTGATGTACTTAGCCATTTCCTCAAATATCTGTTCCCTCAACCATATATGGAATCAGCTTAACTTTTTTTGTAAATATGTCTAGTTCATATTGGAAGTGTGCTGGATGGTGTTAATGCTTCTTAGGTCTGTTTGATCTAATATCACTACACTTGACATTTCAGAAGTTTTTTTTATGTAATGTTGTATATAATTTCTCCATCTTGAAGAATGCACAATTACTTAGAGCGGGCACTGTATTGATTTTTATTTATCACTGTTTTCAAGAACTTATTACTGTATGTGTCATGTTTTACATTATATTTTTATATTATTCTGAGTCAATAAAGAATAAAAGCAGTCTGATGTTGAAACAGGAGTCATAAAAATATTTTGGGTAGCTGTTTGTAAAATATAAAGCAGTAAAAATAATGTTGAAAATCTTTCCACTTCAATTTTACATTCATGGTAAGAGGTCTATGAAAATGGCAAGGATTGCCTTTTTTCAGTATTATAAACGACTACATAGGTGACAAAGGAATCCATATATTATGGAAGAGAAAATACAGTTTGCAAAGGCTGTAAAGTCTTTGGAAAATGTAGAGGAAAGGGTCTGGCAGTAGCAGGACAAGAAACTATACATGAAGAAATGTGGTAAAATCCATTACAAAAAGGGCTGGCCTTTGCACCTGCTTGCTGGTGAGGGCTGTCCATCTGTGGATACAATGTGCTTGTGTCCTTTACAGTTTTAAGCTGTAAAACATGATATCACCATGAGAATGTTCAGCTGGGTGATGGGCAGGGTAGTCCCTACAGAGGCAGAAAATGACTGCATAATGTACTCTTCACAGCCAAAACAGAATACATAAAAGCCATTGGCTGCAAAGAAGACCAAACATTACAGCTAAGGGCCACTGGCTTTCCTGTCAGTAGCAGGACAAAAACTCCTTTGGGTGAAGTGAAAACACAATGATAATTCCAGCACAGCTGTATCACTGTTTTACAGTTGTATTCATTTCTCTTCTTTCAAGAGTAACATATCATAAAGACTTAAGTGGAAAACACTGTTGTTTCCCCTCTTCTCATGGCCATGTTATTCCATTCCTACTCATTCTTTTTTCATAATTTTTTATTTTTATATTAATCATATTAATATTATATTAATTATTTACTTTGTAGCCCAGCTGTAGCCCCCTCTGTCATGCTTTCCCAATCCCACCCTCCCTCCCTC
>REGO01000084.1:5199304-5243962 GCA_010120015.1 Rhombomys opimus
TTCCTAAAAGGAACTCAATGAAGATACCTGATAAAACAGGATCAGATGAATGGGGGGAGGTCCCCCCCTATCAGTGGACTTGGAAAGGGGCACAGTAGTGATGAGGGAGGGAGGGACTGGGAGGGAACGAGGGGTTGGGGCACGGCTAGGATACAGAATTAATAAAATGTAACTGATAAAAAAAATAAAAATAAAAAAATAAAATAAATATTAAAAAAAATAACTTATGGTTGAACACCCCATGGTCAGTTGTTCTCCGTAGTTTTTCAGTTTCAGACATCTGTATAATGCAGTTAACAATTCATCATTCTTTCTTAATATTTGAGATGGTAACACATATATACAACGAATTATCATCACACAGAACCTCCAGCTACACCTTCAACTCCTCTCAGACCTTTCTGATATGTCCCCTTTCCAAATTTAGGTCTCTCTCTCTCTCTCTCTCTCTCTCTCTCTCTCTCTCTCTCTTCCAGCATATTGAGTCTAATCATTGCTCCTTATTGTGGGGGAATCACGTAAGTTGGCCTGATTTAGTTACCTTTAGTAGCATGTCATAGGTTTTTTTGTTTAGAATATAACTCCAGAAACAGTGTGCCTTTCAGTTCCTGAGAAACCAAGGCACCCCCTCAGGCCATGGAGCATTCAGGCAACCTTGTGTTTCTCTGTGTTCCTTAGATGAAGCATGACAATTGGTCTTAGACATGATTCTGTATACACTGTAGAGGTTGCAAACATCACAGTATTCTGGCAAATACCATTGTGATGAACCTGGCAACTGCCATTATATTCTGAGTGTAAGGGTATGAAGGGACTGGTCACTCAGAGCAAACTTTTCTCCAACACAGTCTTGCTGATACCCCTCCATTCCAGCATGGGTAAGATTCATTTCTCATCAGCCATGTCAGGTAACCCTGACCCAAAAAGTAAGCACTGGTACTTACATCTTATATGTACACGAGTATAAGGCCCCACAATGAAGCATGAGGAACATAGCAGTGGCCACACCTTCAAAGAAGAAATCTCATCCTCCACAAACAGTTATCAATTGCCAGTAGTCCCTTAGCAATGGGCATAGAGAACATCTATGCTAAAATTTGCCTGCATTGATCTTGTTCAGGTAACCATGGCTATTATAAATTCGTAAGTGTATAGGCCAAGTTGTGTCCGGAAGATAGCAAGACACACATCTCATCCCCATCCACTCTTCCTTACATTCTTTCTGTCTAATTATCTGTAACATTTCCTGAGCAATGGTGGGCCAGAAGAGGTTAATAAAGTTGTTTCATTTATGGCTGAACATTTGCAGTCTTATTTTCTCAACACTGATTAGTTGTGAATCTCTACACTGGCTGACGCTTCTATAAAAGAAGGTTTCTCTAGTCAAGATTGAGAGGCCCCAGGTCTGTGGGTATAAACATAAACATTTAGATGGCGTTTTGACATTACCACTTAAAAAATAAAAATAGTAGCTATTGTCCCAAAGTCTAAGACCCGCAATGCCATGAGTTTTTGACCAGGTTTACAGTAGCAAGTCATAAAACCCTTCCTGTGAAAATGGGCCTCAAATTTCGTCTGAAAATTCTATTCCATAGCATTCATACCACTGCTACGAATACTTGACACATCTACTCTCACAGATTTTTTACCATCATTGTGTAAGACGTTGGTGTCTTTTCTGCACCAGTGTATGACATCATAGTACAATTTAGTGATGTGAAATCTAACCAGTAAGGAGGACTTTCCTGGTTGCCTTGAGATTGATTTCCCTTTCTGCAATCCTAATGTATGATATCTACAAAAATAGATCTAACCATCTAGCTATCGTGAGCAAAAAGAGCCCTCTACCTAGGGATAACACCACCTACAATTTGGGCTAGACCTTACTACATCTCTCAGCAATCAAGAAAATACCCTTCAGACCCATCAGCTGACCAATATGATAACAGTGACCTCCTCAATGGATAAGCCCTCTTTCCTGGCATTTCTCAGTTTATGTCAGGTTGATACTCCCTCCCCCCAACACACACACCTATGATATGCCCCAAAGCCCCATTCCAGTTTCAAAGCATCCATTTCCAAATCATGCTAAATACTTAATGCCTCTGTAGTAAGATATAAATGTAATAAAAGCAAGGTATTGTGGAAGTACCAGGACATTGGTAGTTTGTAATGTGATCACACTCTCTCTTACCTTAACTGTTTTGAAATTTTCATAAAGCAGTAGAGAAAAGAACATGAATAATTTCACTTATGGAACCAGTGAAATGTACACAAAACAATATGGGTAGCAGATTTTTATGATGTGGCCAATTCTACAGAAATTGAAAGTAATACATTTATGATTGGTATTCATGTAGAGGCACAGAAGAAATCATATAAACTTACATAGAGAACAGAAACAATAAAAACTATTGATAGGGGCAATGTGAAGAAACGGGTAAATACAGAATGACTTTCACAGACGATTTTATATTTTATTTCTTTCCCTTGATGTTGCTTTGCCTTTTGGGATTTTTGGTTTTGTTTGTTGTTGTTGTTGTTTAATTTTTTCCAGACAGTATATGTTACCTCCCTCCTATAACTTCTCCCAGATCCTCCCAACATACCTAATGACCCAATTTCATATTCTCATTCCTCTCTCTCTTTCTGTCTCTTTCTATTGATCTGTCTTTCTGCCCCAAAAAAAAAAACTTAGACAAAAAAATACCAAAACCAAACAAAGTAAAACAAAACTCTCTCTCTCACACACACATAAACACACACTAAAAATAATTAGAAACTTAAAAACAACAAAACCCATGGATTTTATTCTGTGTTGCTGACATACTTACTGAAGTGTGGTAGATATATCCAGTGACAGTCCACTGGAGATAACCGATTTTCCATTTGCAGGTATCAGTTGCAAATAGTTAGGGATGAGATTTTGCATCCACTTTATCTTTTCTAAGGGGATTTTGGCGTGAATATGCACAGATCCTGTATATGCTGTGGTGGTCTCTGTGAGTTCACTGCTTTCTTGGAGTCATCCACAATCTCTGACTTTCACAGTGTCTCTGCCTCTTTTCCATGTGGAGCCCTGAGCCTTAAGAGGGAGATATTTAATGATGACATCCCATCTTTGGAATGCGTGTTCAAAAGTATCTCACTCTGCACGTCTTTCAGTTGTCGGTCTCAAGGTTAATCCCCGTCTATTTCAAGAAGTTGCTTCTCTGATGAGGACTGAGCAATGTCCTACCTTACAAGTATAACAAGGAGACATTAGGAGTTATTTTATTGCTGTGCATCTTTAGCAGAATACCAGTAGTACGTTTTCCCTGGGCCTATGGCCAACTTGTCTTAGGTTATTGGCCACATTAGCAGTGTCAAGTATGAGGGTGTAAGATGTCTCCTTATGCATTGTCTCCCCCACTATATGGTGACTCCACTTAAATTTCTTTCATATATGTATTTTATAAATCTTCGAAAAGGGTAGATTTCCATATGATTTTCAAAATGCCCTTAGTATTAGTCATTACTCCTCATTTTCTCTCCTTTACCCTGCTCTCCCACACCCCTCTCCATTTAATTCTCCTCCTCTAGTCTCCCGTTCACCTGTCCATAACACTGTATTCTATTTCCTTGAAGCTTCTTGTCAACACTGTCGATTCTCCTAGATACAGCACCTTTTCTTGGCCGGCATTCATTTTTCCATGCATAGCCTCTGACTGTTTTTCTTTCGGAAATGCAGGAGAAGCAATCACATAAACAACATCTTGTGCCTTCGAATGCAACTACACATAATCTGTCCTGTCGGTCCAGCCATGCTTAGGTTGTTCTCATTAGCAACTCCTCTAAAACAGGCAACGGCAAATCCCCAGCGTCTTATTATTTCCAATTCATCAATTGGTCCTTCCACGAAGATTAAAAACTAGAGCACTAACAGTAAAACTTCTTGTCAGTTTTTCTTCCTTCTTGGTGATAAAATTGACATCAAGACATCAATTAAAATGTAACATTTATCAGCCAACTTGCTTCTTAGCTAATTCTCTGGAAACTGTCTCTCCAGTTAAAATGTCCCAAATGACTGCATCTTATTTCTGATCTAGTAGGTTTTTTTCTATGTCTCTGTTTTTGTGAGAATTTATCACTATATTTATGTCCATAAACACATAGATATTCATGCAAACACATGTCATAAATATGTTAATTATCTTCATAACCATTTTTTTTTTGTTTTCTTTGGTGTACTACACCAATGTGTCCAAAATCCTGAAGTATAACTTTTCAACATAAAACAAATAATGAAAGACAACATTTTTATCTTGGAAATGCAACATTTCTTAGAGTTTCATTAAGTTATAATTCTTAGGTGGGGGGGAGTGGAAAATATTTTAATATCATCCTTATTTTATAGGTCATTTAAAGCACAAAACAAGAGATTAGATAAAAAGCATCTGTGAATTCAGTGTTTTGGACTGGACTCTGCAGTTTAATTTTGGACACTCATTATGTACCTGAAGGCATGTTTCTAAAGTGCCAAAGCTTTTATGAAACATTTGTACTATTTTGTATGTAGTGATTTCAGTTTTAGGTTTTTTTAATGCCAATATCTTAATATATAAAATTTCACATATTGGTAGGATGCCATTATGTCTCATTATAAGTGTGCATTGTATAATGTGTAAGCATATCTACTAAGACATTTAGATTATATTTATGATAGAAATACTAAATAATCTCTTCTAGCTTTTCAAATTTACAATCTATTGATTTTCATTTTTTATCACCATAGTATAGAGGGGAGTGGACTTTTAATATCATAAGCTTTCCGTCAGATTGGTACAGATTTTAAGACATAAGAATTTCTAGTCCTTCTGAAAGAGGATTAAGCATCTTCCCTAGGGTCTTCCTTATGTTTAGCTTCTTTAGGTGTATAGATTTTAGTATGTTTATCCTATATTATGTGGATAATATCCACTTATGAGTGACTATATACCATGGGTGTATGCAGAAAGACTTCTGCTTCTGGGATACCTCACTCAGTATGATCTGTTCTAGATCCCACCATTTCCCTGCAAATTTCATGATTTCCTTGTTTTTAATTGTGCAGTAGTATTCCATTGTGTAAATGTACCACAATTTCTGTTTCCATTCCTCCGTTGAGGGACAGATAGGTTGTTTCCAGCTTCTGGCTATTACAAATAAATCTGCTACGAACATGGTTGAGCAAATGTCCTTGTTGTATACTTGAGCATATTTTGAATATATGCCTAGGAGTGGTATAACTAGATCTTGAGGTAGCACTATTCCTAATGGTCGGAGAAAGCACCAGATTGATGTCCAAAGTCGTTGTACAAGTTTGCATTCCCACCAGCAATGAAGGAGGGTTCCCCTTTCTCCACAACCTCTCCAGCATGTATTGTCACTTGAGTTTATTATCTTAGCCATTCTGATGGGTGTAAGGTGAAATCTCAGGATTGTTTTGATTTGCATTTCCCTGATGGCTAAGGACATTGAGCATTTCTTTGAGTGTTTCTTTGCCACTCTATATATTTATCTACAGAGAATTCTCTGTTTAACTGTGTACTCCATTTTTTTAATTGGATTACGTTTTTTGTTGCTTTTTAACTTTTTGAGTTCTTTATAAATTCTGGATGTTAGCCCTCTGTCAGATATAGGGTTGGTGAAGATCCTTTCCCAATATGTAGTCTGTCATTTTGTTTTGATGACAGTGTTCTTTGCTTTATAGAAGCTTTTCAGTTCCATGAGGTCCCATTTATTGATTGTTGATCTTAGAGCCTGTGCTGTTGGTTTTCTCTTCAGGAAGTTGTCTCCTGTGCCAATGAGGTCAAGGCTCTTCTCCACTTTTTCTTCTAACAGGTTTAGTGTGTCTGGTTTATGTTGAGGTCTTTGATCTACTTAGACTTTAGTTTTGTGCAGGGTGATAAATATGAATCTATTTGCTTTTTTCTACATGCAGACATCCAGTTAGACCAGCACCATTTGTTGAAGATGCTTTCTAATTTCCATTGTATAGTTTTGGTTTCTTTGTAAAAAATCAAGTATCCATATGTGTGTTGGTTATTTCTGAATCTTTATTCAATTCCATTGATCCACCATTCTGTTTTATGCCAGTACCATGCAGTTTTTATTACTGTTGCTCTATAGTACAGCTTGAGATCAGGGATGGCGATATCTCCAGAAGATCTGTTATTGTACATGATTGTTTTAGCAATTGTGGAGATTTTTGTTGTTGTTGTTTATCTATATGAAATTGAGAATTTTCTCTTTGAAGTTCTGTAAAGAATTGTGTTGGAAGCAGGAGGAGACAGGGAACAGGACAGGAGCCTGCCAGAGATGGCCTCTAAAAGACTCTGCTGATCAACGTATCAAAGCAGGGGTATCAAAGCAGAGGCTGAGAGTCATAGCCAAATTTTGGTCAGAGTGCAGGTAATCTTATGAAAGAAGAGGGAGATAGAATGACCTGGGTACTGGGGCTTCAAAAGGAGACCAGCAGAGCCATAAAAACTGAGCCCTGGGGTCTCTGAAGAGAATGATACACACCAACCAAGGATAATGCATGGAGAGGACCTAAAGCCAGGCTCAGATGTAGCCCATACACTCAGTTTACAAGTGGATTCCTAGTAAGGGGAGCAATGAATTTCTCTGGCATGCACTCAGAGGCAGACTCTCTGATCACCTCCCCCTTGTGAGGTGCAGCCTTACCAATCCACAGAGGAAGACATTGCCACCAGTCCTGATGAGACCTGATAGGCTAGGGTCAAATAGAAGGGGAGGAGGACCTCCCCTATCAGGGGCTAGGGGAAGGGCATAGGGGAGAAGTCGGAGTGAGGGTGGAATTTGGAGGAGATGAGGGAGAGGGCCACAGCTGGGATAAAATTTAAATAAATTATAATAAATGATAATAATAAAAAGGAAAAATCGCTAGTAATCGTACAATGACAAAGTGAATGTAATATTCTTAGTTTTCAACAGAGATAAATTATAGTTCAACTGAACTGAGAGGAAGTCTTCTGACATCATGCACTATTAAAAAAATCAAGTAAACCTCAAAAGTGAAAGCTCAGTAGCTGGCTCTTTGATCACCTCCTGCTTAGGGGTGAGCAGCCTTACCAGGCCACAGAAGAAGACAATGCAGCCAGTCCTGATGAGACCTAATAGGCTAGGGTCAGATGGAAGGGGAGGAGTACCACCCTATAAGTAGACTTGGGGAGGGGCATGGGAGGAGAAGAGGGAGGTCAGGTAGGATTGGAAGGGGACAAGGAAGGAGGCTATAGCTGGGATACAAAGAGAATAAAATGTAATTATAAAAAATAAATTAATTTAAAAAAGAAAAAAATAAAGAAAGTATTCTTTAACCCTAGTCAAGCTCATCCATTGTCCAAAAGTAAGACAAAGAAAATATGGCTGTGATCTGAATATGTTGTGGATTACATTAGGACTCAGAATGGGCTATCAGTGAACTGATCTCTTGACAGTGGGATATCTAAAAGGACTCTAATGTCTGCCACAATGCATGCCTTTTAAAACATAGTAGATTTCACCAGTGCATCTGGGATTGCTCATGAATTCCTCCATTGTTTCCTTCATGAAGACTGGAAATAACAGGGCCATCTGTAGCCCATTACTGATGTAAATATCACATCTATAACTGGCACCACTCTCTCTTGCTTTATAATCACCCAAACTTCAACCTAAACAGCTCTTGCTGTTTTCTATAATTGTGTGTTTCATATCTTTCTTCTGAGGGTCTAAGTCTATCAGAGCTTCCTTACTCTGTCTGTCAGTATTATGTTTAAGAGCTTCACTGCCACCTTCATGCTCGTTAATTAATTCCCCTGCCCCAGCAGCTATTCTTTCTTATTTCTAAATTTTAAAGAGCTCACTATGCTCTCGGGGCTTATTCTGCAAAACAATGCATCGCTTTCTAGAATCCAAGCTCCTAAACTTAAAGATCTGAACCGTATAAAGAAAGAAATAAAGGCCTCATTTGTTGAGAACTATATTCAGGGAAGCTGTTTTTGCTTCCACTTTGATTCTTGTACCCAGGTAGAGTCTTAGGAGACAAGCTTCTGGCTACAGTTATATGTCACATTGTGAATTGTAGTATCCCCCTTTTGTTTAGATGTTACCACCCTAATGTCACTTTACTTACACCTTTAGAAGACATTTCCATGCTCTAACATATCCACTGACAATAGAGCACCCATGTGTTAGTATATCACTCTTTCACAACCTGCATCAGTTGCTTTTATTTTAATAAGATGTCTGAAAGAAGCAACTTAAGGAAAAAAAGACAAGTTTTGGCACAGTATGTAAGGCTATACAGTCTTTTGGGACAGGAATGTCATGGTGGTTGGTGTTACTCAAAGCTGTGATGGCAGAAACAGGAAGCTGTTTGTGCATGCTTTGGTGGACTAAAAAAAAAAAAAAAACACATAAAAATATTAGCTCATAATCACTAAAACCTACCTCCCAGTGACTCTGTTTCTTCATCATGGTTTGAGCATCTAAAGAATAAAAACTTCCCAGCATCATCAACTGGAAACAAAGTGTTCAAACACATGAGCTTTTGGCAGATACTGAAAATTTTCTCATATCATAGCATCCTCTTTGTTCTCAAGGGAATGTGTTGGCTGTATGGCATTTTACACCAACAAGTCATGGATCCCGGAAATTCTGATCGATTGGTAGACCAAGAATCTGCTGTGTGACTGATTTTCTCTAGGCAACACCTAAATCCAAATTACAATACTCTTGGACATTAAAGGAAACCAATCAGAGACTCACATTCAGTAGAATTTTCTTAAGCTAGCACATAATAATCTGCTCTTGTAATGGCAAATTCTTGGAGGGTAGCTATATTTGTGTTGCCATGTCCATGTAAATTCAGGCCCTCTGTCTAGGGATCCTTCAAATACGTAGGTCTTGTCCTGCTTCTAGTGGAAAAGGACCTTTTCAAATAAACACAGCTCCCTTTGGAGGAAGAGTAAAATATATACACACCACATTATAGCAGGATAATTCCACCTATGGACACAGCTATTCTTTTATTAAAAATATATTTTTAATTTATATATTCACTTTACATCCTGATCATCGTCCCCTTCCTCCTTTCTGCCTGGTCCCTTCCTCTCACCCTCTTCCCTCTATCTCCTTCCCCTTCTCCTCAAAAAGGGGCAGCCCCCTCACCAACCCATCCTAGCACACCAAGGCATGTCATGACTGAGCTCTTTCTCATCCACTGAGGCCAGTTAAGGCAGTTCCAATAGTGGAAAGTGATCGAAAGTAGGCAACAGAGCCCATTTCATGGACAGAACCCACTCTGCTTACTAGGAAACCCACATGAAGATCAAACTGTCCAAAGATTATATATTTATAGACAAGGGTCTAATCCATACATCTTCTTGATGGGTGTTTCTGTCTCTGTAAGCCCCCACGGGTCTATGTTGGTTTTAAATGTAAAATAATTTATTTGATCAAAAATTGAGCAACATATAAATAGATTTTTTTTGGAGAGATTTACCTCCACTGTTTTCTCCACATTTAACTTTGTGTGTGTGTGTGTGTGTGTGTGTATGTGTGTGATAACTGGCAATTTCCATTTTAGATGGCTATCTGGTTTGTTACAAAGATAACTTCTCTATAGAACTTCTCCAACTCTATTGAACTTCCTAGGGAGCAAGCCTCCCATACTCCAAATATCCCTTTGCCTTTATAATCCATCAGAGTGACTGTGGTCTTGTGAAATGAGAGTGTTATCACTGGCACCTAGTCTCAACTCCTGAGAGAAAGGGTTCATGTGTCCATCATGTCAGTGACCCCAGGTCTGTGATTGCTCCTCTGGGCATCATCCCTACCTTGCACAGTAAATCACAGTAAACTCCACGGTGCGGCTAGCAGTTCTCTTGAGGTCTTCCTTGAGTGTTGTGCTCTATGTAAATTTCTGTGGACTAAATCCTCTGTCGGATGCTTCAGTCTAGCAACACTTATCTAACCCAATATGTTCAACTCCCATAACATTTTTATTAATTATTCTAGTATATTCTAGTGGAACACAGACACTTCAACTCTCCATAGCATGAGGCACGGACTCTATGAGAGCCATGAAAAGAATACATTTAATAATCCTTCGAAAATGATACCAGAATCCATTAAGAAACCATAAGCCCTAAAAATGAACCTTGATCTGAATGAATTATTCTTATTATTTTTATTTATTCTTTATTAATTACACTTTATTCACTTTGTATCCCCCCTGTGGTTCCCTCCCTCCTCCCATCCCAATCCCTCCCTTCCTCCACCCTCTGCATGCATGGCCCTCCCCAAGTCCACTGATAGGGGAAGTCTTCTTTTCCTTCCTTCTGATCCTAGTCAATTAGGTCCCACCAGGACTGGCTGCATTATCTTCTTCTGTGGCCTGGTAATGTTCCTTCCCCCTCAGGGGGAGGTAATTAAAGAGCAGGCCAATCAGTTCATGTCAGAGACAGTCCCTGTTCCTATTACAATGGAATCCAGTTGGATACTGACCTGCCATGGGCTACATCTGTTCAGGGGTCTTAGGTTATCTCCATGCATAGTCCTTGGTTGGAATATGAGTCTCAGGAAAGACCCCTGTGCGCAGATTTTTTGGTTCTGTTGCTCTCCTTGTGGAGTTCTGTCCTCTCCAGATCTTACTGTTACCCACTTCTTTCCTAAGATTCCCTGCACTCTACCCAAAGGTTGCCCATAAGTCTCAGCATCAGAAGAAGGAGAAAAGAGGGAACAAGTCAGGAGCCTGACACAGAGGACCTCTGCAAGGCTCTGCCCTGCAGACTATGAATGAATTATTATTAATCATGCTTTTTTTTCTGTGTTTAACAATCAACCTTAGAATTACTTTCTTTTTCCCTTTCAGTAATGAAATCACTTAAATCACTTGCATAAACAATATATTTCTTCCCTCAGTCAAATCCCTGACTGGATAATGTTAGCTTTAATTCAGTGTAGGGAAAGGAAGATGGGGGCAAGCTTTGAGAAATTTGCCTGTTTCCTTGTGTAAAATGCCCCTGCAGGGTCTTCTAGTGCAACAAATTTCCCAACTCCAACTATAAAGAGAAGAATCTGTCCATTAAACGCTGATGCTCCAGTGTCTTCCCAGCTCAGCATCTTCCAGAACATCAGGGACCCACTCTCCCATAAGAGAAATAAAGTAAGCAAAGAAGTAAACAAATACAAAATACATAAGTAAATAAAGAAATTAAGTAATTAAGTAAGTAAATATGTAAATCAGTAAGGAAACATCGCAAACTACCCTATAAGAAGCTTGTAGTTCTCACAACTTAGACTTTTGTTTTCCATAAAATCTCTTACTTCCTTAGCCACCTGTAAGCATCTTACTCAGTATTTATCTGTCTTACTTCCTAGACAATATCAGTCAACACGCCTTTTTTTCCCTTTTTTGCCTCAGTCTTGGAGTCAGTTGTTAGTTCAGGTGGTCTGAGAATTAAGCCAGCCAATCAGTCATGAAAAAGGGCATACACATAAAATAATTAGAACATACAAAAAGAAGAAAAAAAAGACACCATTTGCTTCATGGTAAGAGGCTTGAAATATAAAGAGAAGGAAAAAGAAAGATCTGAAAGACAGATACACGGACATCATGTCCTCTGCACAAGTGCCTGCCAGGCCAACTAGGATAAACAGAAAATGACCTAGGAAAGCCCTGCATCCCACATCCCACGGTAGCATAACATAATATTTATTTCAGTGCTATCCTAGTGGGGATTGGGACAAGGTGAGGGTAGTGTGACCTTCATGTGAGCCAAGAGGTGAGCCTCAAGGGAGATTAAGGAGGACGTCAGTGAATATTGCATATGAGAATATCTGAGAAGAACATTTTCTCAGTCAGTGGAGAGTTGAAGAACCATTCCCATCATTTTCTGACATTTACCCATAATTTAAAATTTACCTTAGTGTTTATTTCTACTGGGAAACCATCTCTTCCTGCTTCCTTTTCTCTCTCCTGTATCTTTACAGTACACAAGCTTTAATCCATCCCCCAGGATCACAATGTACACAACTGTCTGCTTGCTTTGATCTTTTAGGTGAGCATTTGGAAGACAGGATATTTTTTTCCCATTATTAAAATCCAAGTTCTTACTGTATAGTGAGTTCTAAAAGCAAGTCAAATAAGTGTGAGTAAGTGTTTGCTTAATGGATAAACACATGCCCAGAGGAGAGGCAGAGGTCTGCTTAGGTTAGACACTGAAAGACTTATAAACCATAATGTTAAAAACAAAGTACAAAGAAAACTTTAAAATTTTTATGTGAGTATGATTTAAATTCAACATATTAAAAATTTCTAAGAGTCATATTACCTCTCTTCATATAATTCCTCTGTCTATTCTATTTTTCCTTCTGAGTGAGATTCAAGAAACCTCTTTTGGGCCTGCTTTGTGGATTATAATATGGTTATCCTGAACTATATGGCTAATATCTGCTTATAAGTGACCACATACTGTGTGTGTCTTTCTGGGTCTGGGTCACCTCATTCAGGATGATCTGGGTCTTGAGACAGAGCAAGTCTCAATTTTCTGAGATAGTGCCACACTCATTTGCACAGTGGTTGTACAAGTTTGCACTTCTACCTGCAATGGAGAATTGTTCCCCTTTCTCCACATCCTTGTCCACATGTGTTGTCACTTGAGCTTTTAATCTTAACCATTCTGAAAGATGTAAGATGAAATCTTTAGGTCATTTTGATTGGCATTTCCCTAATGGCTAAGAATGTTGAACATTTCTTTAGGTGATTCTCGACCATTAGAGATTCCTCTGTTGAAAATTCTGTATTTAGTTCTGTCAGGTCTCATCAGGACTGCCTGCACTGTCTTCCTCTGTAGCCTGGTAAGTCTGTCCCCCTCCCCCCTCAGAGGGAGGTGATCAAAGAGTCAGCCACTGAATTCATGTCAGAGACTGTCCCTGTTCCCATTACTAGTTCCCATTACTATGGAACCCACTTGGAGACTGAGCTGCTATGGGCTACATCTGTGCAGGGGTTCTAAGTTATCTCCATGTATAGTCCTTGGTTGGAGTACCAGTCTCAGCAAAGAACCCTTTGCCCAGAATTCTTGGTTCTGTTGCTTTCCTTGTGGAGCTCCTGTCCCCTCCAGGTCTTTCTATCTCTCCCTTCTTTCATAAGATTCCCTGCACTCTGCCCAAAGTTTGGCTATGAGACTCAACATCTGCTTTGATACTCTATTGGGTAAAGTCGTAGAGAGGCCTTCTGTGGTAAGCTCCTGTCCTAGTCCCTTTTTCTCCCTCTTCTGATGTCTGTCCTGTTTGGCTTTATGAGTGCTCTAAGATCAACAATCAATAAATGGGATCTCATGAAACTGAAAAGCTTCTGTAAATCAAATGACTCTGTTATTAGAACAAAACTTCAGCCTACAGGCTGGGAAAGGATCTTCACCAACCCTCTATCTGACAGGGGGCTAGGATCCAGAATAGACAAAGAACTCAAGACATTAAAAAGCAACAAATCAAGTAATCCAATTAAAAAAGGGGGTACAGAGCAAAACAAAATTCTCAACAAAGGAATATCGAATGGCAGAGAAACTTAAAGAAATGTTCAACATCCTCAGTCATCAGAGAAATGCAAATCAAAACTACTCTGTACTCCATTTTAAAATTTACATTATTTGTTTATTGTTTTATTTCTTAAGTTTTGTATATATTTTAGATATTAGACTTTTGTCTGATTTAGGGTAGGTAAGGATACTTTCCAAAACTCAAGGCTGTCCATGTTTTTTTCTTTCGGAAGTGGATGAAGACAGTGAATTGTGTAGGAGACAGTGTGGGAAGGGAGGTGAGATTTGGAATCAGATGTAGGCAGAGCAGAGGCCGGAGGTGAGAGGGCTAGGGGGAGAGAAAAAAAATGAAGGGAGTGCTTCTCTGAGACAAGCTGGAGACCTCTGATAGGGTAGGCTCCAGGGAGGAAATGGAGTGACTCTAGCTGAGACTCATAGCAGGAGGGGACATAGAAACTGAAGTGGCCACCTTCTAGCCAGGCAGGAATTCTAGTGGAGGAAAGGGAACACCAAGCAACCTACAAAACCTTCCACTCAAAATTTACCCTGCCTACAAGAAGTGCATGGATAAAGAGGGAGCAGAGATTGAGGAAAAGTCCAAGCAATGATTGACCCATGGTAGAGAGCTAACTGTTGACACTATTTATGACACTCTGCTATGCTTGCAGTCAGAAGCCCAGCATAGCTGTTCTCTGAGAGGCTCCACCTAACAGTAGATTGAAACAGAGGCTGAGACTTGTAGCCAACTATGGTGCAGAGTTCAGGAATCCTTGTGGTAGTGTGTGGGGAATGATAAAAGGACCTGGAGAAGACAAAACTCCACAAGAAGAGCAACAGAGTCAACAAATCTGGGCCCATGAGGACTTACAGAGACTGAAGCACCAACCAAAGAGCTTGCATGGTCTGGACCTAGACTACCTACATATATGTAACTGATGGGTAGCTTAGTCTTCACAGGGGTTCGCTAGTAGGTGGAACTGGGCCTGTTTCTAATATGGATTCCGTTGATTATTATTAAGTCACTTCCCCTGGGGGTGGGAGAGCCTGCCTTGGCTGGCCTCAGTGGAAGCAGATGCTGATGAGACTTGATGTGCTGGAGTGGGTTGATTACAAAGGGGAGGCGGTTGCCTCAGGGGAATAGGGAGAAGAGGGAGGGAGGATGGAATTGGGGGGAGAGAAAAGAAGGGGTTACAATAGGTATGGGCAGTGAATAAGCAAATAAACTTAATAAAACAAAAACAAAGACAAACAAAAGAGAATAAACTTACTGAAAGAATAATAGTTTAATAACAAGATGTACATGATGATCACAAAGAAGTGACCCTGATACTATCATGAACAAAATAAAATTCAACAGAAAAAAGAAGTGACAAGTGAGTTCAAAGAATGGATAATATCATCTCAAAAGGAAAGAATTTAGCAAGATAAATACGTTGAGCTCTGACCTTTTGTTACATATCTGATGTCTGAGACAGAGTGGTTGTCAGGAATTTTTTGTTCATTAAGGAAGAAAATGAAATGGGAAAAGAAAAAGACAATGAAATAAGTGTCATATGCATTTGATTAGCTAGGTAGGGTTAAGACCTTCAGTCTGAAAGATTAACTTGGCTTTCTGGTGTTTGCGTTCACTGTTAAGTGGTGTGTGTTCAAAAAATATTTTTTCTTAACTAAAGCAATATTAATTTTAAGAATAATTCCATATACTTGTATTTTTATTACTAAGAAATTTGGTAAAAAATTTATGAAATGAGTTATGTATATGCAATTCTATGAATTCCTAAAGTTATTACTTTGCACATTGAAAAGAATATCATTTTTATGAGTTCATTAAAATGTAGACACAGTTACAGCAGCCATTTGTATTCCCATCTAAGTACTTCATTTGAAGTAAAACGATGCTTAGCACTTATGTTTTTGTTTTCTAGCTCTCCACAAATTTGTATTATGGCTCATAAATGCCATATTATCTTTAAGGAACTGGATGTTATTTCAGTTATAATCAATACTGTAATCAAAAGTGTGTACTGATCAACTTGTTCCCATTTAAATTAGAACATTCATCCCATTGAAAGTGTTCTATGCATCTTCCCTAGGGTGCTCCTTGTTATTTAGCTTCTTTAGAACTATAGATTTTAGTATGCTTATCCTCTACTAAATGGCTAATATCCACTTATAAATGAGTACATACCATGTGTGTCTTTCTGCTTCTGGGATACTGCACTCAGGATGATCTTTTCTACTTCTATCATTTGCCTGCAAATTTCATGATTTCCTTGTTTTTAATTGCTGAATGGTATTCCATTGTGTAAATTTACCACACTTTCAGTATCCATTTCTCCAGTGAGAAACATCTAGGTTGTTTCCAGAATCTGGATATTATGAATAAAGCTCCTATGAACATAGTTGGGCATCTTTCAGATATATGCACATGCTCATTCAGAAAGACAAACAGGATAGACATGGAAAGTGGGAGAAGACAGGAGCCTACCAAAGAGAACTTCTGAAAGATTCTATCGAGCAGGGTATCAGAGCAGATGCTGAGACTTATAGCCAAACTTTGGGCAGAGTGAAGAAAATCTTATGGAAGAAGAGGGAGATAGAAAGAGCTGGAGGGGACAGAAACCACACAAGGAGACCAACAGAGGCAAAAATATCTGAGCCCAGAGTGTCCAGCAGATATTGATAAATCAAGTGAGAATAACTAATGGAAAGGACCTAGACTCCCTGCTCAGATATACCTCATGGGTAGCTCAGTCTCCCTGGGGGTTCTCTAGTAAGGGGAGCAGGGGAAGTCTCTGGCATGAACTCAGTTGCATCTCTTTGATCACATCTGGCTGGTTGGTAACCTTACTAGGTCACAGAAAAAAGAGGATTCAGACAGTCCTGACGAGACATGATAGGCTAGGTTCAGATAGTAGGGAGGGAACCTCCCTATCAGTGTACTAGTGCAGGGGCATGGGGGTAAAGAAGGGAGTGAGGGTTGGACTGGGATATGAGGGAGGGTGCTACAGATGGGCTATAAAATAAACAAATTATAATAAGCAATAATAATATTTTTTTTAAAAATTTGTTCTATGTAGTTTTTGTGAAGGAAAAATTAAAAGTGTAAAGAGAAACCAAGATTGAAGAAAATTTATCCCAGTTATCTGTATCTTTAAGACCAAAGTTCAAAATGGATTCTGTTGTTATTTACATAATACAAAGTAATATCCTTACATGGTGTTTGGATTTTTCAAATATTAATAAAAGAACACAAAACCAAATTGTTTTTCTAACAAAGATTATGTTCTACATAAAAATGTTAATTGTTTTTACCAGTCTTCTGTAAACTTTTCCCAAAACTACTTGAAGTAACATTTGACTGACCACGGCGAAAATTTAACTTGGAAGACATACACAGGGATAAAGCTGCCAAAACCATGGAGCAAATGCCTATCAAAGACAATTATTTTGTTTTTAGATTTATTTATAACTTAAGTGTATGTGTGTGAGCAAATGTGCAAAGAAAAGCCTGTAGGGATTAGAAGCAGGCGTCAGATGTCCTGGAAATGCAGTTGGAGATGTTTGTGTTTTTGCTATATGGTTGCTGGGAACAAGACAGGGTCCTCTGCAAGAACAGCAAGCACTCTTAAATACTAACCCATCTCTCCAGACCTAAATGCACATTTACCATCAACAGTTAATTTTGAAATAGTGCAATATTACTTTTAGATGTTTTTTTTTTATTTTTTATTTATTACAATTTATTCATTTTGTATCCCAGCTGTAGCCCCCTCCCTCATCCTTTCCCCATTCTGCCCTCCTTCCCTCTTCTCCTCCCATGCCCCTTCCCTAGTCCACTGATAGGGGGGACGTCCTCCTCCCCTTCCATTTGACCCTAGCCTATCAGACCACATCGGGACTGGCTGCATTGTCCTCCTCTATGGACTGCAAGGCTGCTTCCGCCTCCAGGGAGGTGATCAAAGAACCAGCCACTGAGTTTATGTGAAAGACAGCCCTTGTTCCTCTTACTAGGGTACCCATTTGGAGACTGAACTGCCATGGGCTTCATCTGTGCAGGGGTTTTAGATTATCTCCATGAATGGTCATCGGGTGGCATATCAGTCTCAGCAAAGACCCCTCGGCCCAGATTTTTTGGTTCTGTTGCTCTTCTTGTGGAGTTCCAGTCCCTCCACATCTTTCTATCTTCCCCTTCTTTCATAGGATTCCCTGCACTCTGCCCAAAGTTTGGCTATGCATCTCAGCATCTGCTTTAATACTTTTAGATATTAAGTGGTAAATAGCTTTTCTCAATGACTAATTTCCTTGTTTGTAAATCTCTCTAATTTTCTTCTATTTGTATATTTACTTATTGAGCTGTTTTTTTATTCATCTAACAGTTTTGGGCATATACACTCTACTAGGCATTGCTTTGAGCATACACAGTAAAAAAAACATAGAACAGCTGCTTGAAACCTATTGATCACAACCCTGTGGGAGCACCATCAGAAATCATGTAAATCAGATGTTTATATTACAATTCATAACAGTAGAAAATTACATTTATGAAGTAGCATAAAGTAATTTTATGGCTGCGGGTCACCACAATGTGAAGAACTCTATTAAAAGTTAGGGAAACCAGATTAAAGAAATAAGTAATTAGGTTTGTGAACAAAATGAAGAAACCACTGTTTCATGTGCCATCTCAGTAGTAAAGCATGGGCAAGTATTCCCATAAAGTAAATCTAACTTTCAAAATGTAAGACTTAGAAAGCAAATGGAAATGCATTATTTCCAAACATGACCTGTTCATCATCTAAAAACGTCAGCAGGCTTTACTCAACAGGTTAGCTAATATTACTAATTAGTTCAACCAAATATAATCAATCCATAAGAACCAGTAATATTACTCTACATTAGCAATAATAACATGCACATAATGATAGATATTCATGATATAAAAGATATCCATCAATTATTCAGTGACTACTTGCATTGAGATTATGTTAGATAAGGCTCTTATAGGAAAAACTTTAAAATTCTAAATGTAAAGGATAAATAAATAATGTGAATAATTTTACAGAACTCTGGAATGTTGCAAATTCCTTACCAATGAATGCATAAGCACATTATTATCTAAATAATATGTTTATATATGGTTATGAAGAACAATAAGTTTATTCATAAACATATAATATTAGAATTCAACACATGTCCTAACTACTCTATTTTAAAGATTGAGCACTCACATGCCAAACACTAACATTAGTACAAAATGCTGGCAGTAGCCTTCACCAAGAGAGTACATCACTCTTTCATTGCTTGTGCCATTTCTCACTAGTCAAGGATTTATCAAGTTGTGTCAAATGAGTTCTGAAGTATCCTGAATACTCCCAGTACCTCAGAGCACAGTAAGGTGGGCCACATAAATACTTGTGCTCTGAAGTGCCTGAAATGCATCATGAAGGCGCTTTGGTTTGGTTTTTGTTTGGTTGGTTAGTTGGTTGTTTTATGATGTTGTTGTTTTGTATTGTGTTCTTTTGTTTCAGTCTAATAGTTTAGCCTAACTAAACCATTGGGTTAATAATTTAGTCTAACTTTCCTAATCCTAGACAAGTAAAACAAAACCATTTACTATATGTCATAGATGGCACATTGTCCAGATATGATGAGTGTACATGCTAAATTCAGTAAAACAACACTTTATCTTTCATAACTTACAAAATGGCAGTCATATAGTTCTGACTAAATATTAGTTTGAGAAATTAAATTGTTTTCTTATTTTTATAAATACAAAGTCCCTTTGATTTGTATATATGTAAACAAAGTTTTATGTATTTTCTTTTGCTTTTATTTTAGTGGTACAAATGTAATTTAAGACCATACAGAATGGTAAATACTTCTTTTAACAAACTCTCCTAATTAAAAAATTAATAATTTGTCAACAATTGTTATATTTAGCAACTTTTATATCAGTAGCACTTTTGTAGGTATTAAGAAATATTTAGATTTCATGGCATAATGTTTACAAATTATGACTATATGATATATTGACTTTGGTGTTTTATGTATCAATAAAATAATATTTTCTAAAACTTCATATATATTTCATATTTTAAAAATAGAATTGAATATCTGGGAAGAACTTATTTGCTTTATTTTTTGTACTGATGCATATTTTCCAACCCTAGAGTACTGGCTAGAATTACCAGTCCAGTATATTTCAGATGTACTGATAGGCATATCCTTAGCACAATCCTAATCTCACAAAAAGTGTTTCACAATTTTACCATCAACTGTGATGTCTGCTGTAGACTTTTTAATACATTTAATATACTAATATTCATTTGTCATTTAATTTTACTTGTTAAGACAAGTTGTTTTACTTGTTAAAAACAAGCAAATTTGAAATTTGAAGTAATAAAATAGTGCTTTTCATTTTAAGCTTATCACCTGCACTGAATGCTATGTTATCTTAAAACTTTGGTGAATTTTGAAGAATTCAGTAATACCATATGTGCAAATGTACCTCTAGCCACTATATTCATAAAGTATTCAACAAAGCATTGTTTTTTCACAAAACAATTATCATTTTGCTTTCATAACTTACAAGCATGCATTTCTCTGCTTTTTGATGTCAACTTGTTTCCCAACACAGGGGATTTTGAACAGTGTTGGAGGGACATGTCTCATTCTCTTTCATTAGGGTAAAGTAGTCTCCCTTTATGTTGAATCTTTTGTTATGTTCTGTCTGTACATTAAAGAGCCTACCCTTTCCATTCCCTTTTATTGTCATTGTAAGTCAACTTCAAGCTCTCTGGCTATCTTTTACAAGTATATTGCCTTCATGTTGCTAACATAGTTTAAAATTCACCTTCGTTTTTCCATGTTATTAAGCTGATATTTCTTGTCTGTCCACACAGACACACAGGTACATACACACAGAGGAAGAGAGAGAGAAAGAGAGAGGAGGAGAAGGAGAGACAGAGAGAGATGGGGGAATGAGAGAGAACAGAGAGAGAGAACTACTAATCAGGACTCGCCACATACTGGACTAATCACATTCATGAGGGCTCCACTCTGCCCAAGGTCTTAAACTCTTGAATTTCCACTTGATCCATTTGTATTAGTTTCAGTTTTATTGAATGTCTAACTAGAAGGGTTACTTTAAATGTCAGCATTATGATTATGCTATCCAAATACATACATAGGCCACTTCCTTGTCTACCTTATTTCTGTTTTCTTTTTCTGGTCCTTTGAATTCTTGTAACATTTTGTACAGTACTGCCCAGTCTATTGGAAAATGCACAGCATTTCTGGGGGTTGCTGTTTTCGTTCTGAGAAAATTCGCTATTTTCTTGTACAGGCAAAGAACCAAAGCAGCTTGTTCGAGGCAGTCCATGGGTGAAACTGTTACAGCATTCTGCTTGGTGGGTGTTGAGCTCCCCGTGAGCATTTTAGGACTTCAGCAGAACTTTTTTACTCATTTTATAATTGTTGGTTTGGTTTGGTTTGGTTTGCCTTCTTAAATTTCTCATTTACAAAAACAAGAAAACAAAACCACAACAAAAACAAAAACAAAACAAAACAAAACAAAAAAATACCCTTGAGAGCCAAAGTAAATAATCCATGCAAAATCTGGAATGTTATTCTTAGTCGTGTTTACCACCCTCATCCACCCCCCCTTAATCTTGGCATGAAATTCTGGCTCTTGGTGTTTCTGGATCCCAGTTCTTTCCTCTAGAGCACTATAATACTGATGAGTGCCCCTCTAGTCTTCCTGCCTGTTGGCTGCTGTCCAGCTTCCTGGCTTATTAGCAAAATCTAAGCCTAAGTGAATGCCTGTGGGAGTTAGTATGTGAAGTTTTAAACTCACTTTAATGAGATGATTTCTTTTTCTCAGGGCATTTCTCTCTGTGTGTTTTTCTCTCTGTGTCTCTATATACAGATATACATACATTACTTGTGTTTCCGGCTGTTTGGAACACCTTCAAACACAAGCTTTTGCTATTATTTTAATTATTATTATTGGATATTAGCTGTACAAATTAATGAGATTATATTTTACACAACATGCTTAAATCACTTACATGCACTGAACGTGTCCATCAATCTTTTTCCTGCCAGTCATTTCCATATATGAAGTAGAGTATGCAGCACTTGTCCTTGTGTTCCACCTAGGTTTTTTCCTTTTGTATTATTATTATTTAATGTATTTAGTATCACACTTAAATCCCCCTCCCTCAGCACCCTCCTTCCCTCTCCATCCCCTATTCCTCTTCCCTAGTCCAATGATAGGGGAAGTCCTCTTGTCCCTTTCAGGGCCTTTTATATCCTCCTTCATCCATAAGGCTCCCTGTGTTCTATCCAAAGTTTGGCCATGAGTCTCAGCATCTGCCTACCTAGCTTTTAACCAAAATCCACTGACTGTTCTCTGTCATTATTGGTCTGCTAATGGATTCCACCATCATACTCCAAGAAGGAAGTGCCAACAATATTTAAAAATATTTTGTCCATATGCAGTTTAATAATCAGATGAAGGGCCACATTATCTAGAGCTGGAGAAAATATTAGCTACCTTTCTTCCATATTAAAAACTAACTTACAGAATCCAATGGTTTATGTATCTCCCACATGTACTCTGTTACATAGACTTTAATTAAAAAATAAAAATAATTTAGCTTATCTTTCATTCAACTAAAATATGCTGAAACTCCTTTAAGGTCCCAGTTTATAACCTCTGTGTCCATTGAACATGTTAGCACAAGGAATATCTTTTCACACTAACAGTTTTTTAAAAAAGTTAAAACACTTGACTTTTGCCTGCTTCTCCGGCATTTGTACTGTGAAATGTTTTTGCAAGTGCTAACGTCTTTTTTTTGTTTTTTTTTTTTTTTTTTTTTTTTTTTTTTTTTTGAGTTCCAGTGATTTCAAAGGAAAGGAGCCTCGCATCCAGTAGGAAGATTAAAAATGGTCCCATGAAATCCAGTAAAAAGTAGTAATAGAAACTTTATAGTATGCTGTGCCCCACTGGGAGTGTCTGAAGAGCACAGTGGTCAGTTTTGCTTCAGCTAAGGCTATTTACAAAATGATAGATCTGAGATTTCACATGCCCTCAGGCTTCAATTTGGGGGAAGCTATCTCAGAAATGTGTTTTAAATGGTGGCTGAGTTGTCACAGATTATGGCTACATGTGATGACTTCAACACTTGACATTTTAAGGCATCTGAGTTATCTGTTTGAAACAGTATATAACCCCTTTTGGTAGCCAGCTGCCTTCTTATTTGAAGTTCTGCTTTCTTATAAGTCATTCCTATGACTGCTGAAGTGTAATCATCATCAGTCCTCGGCATTTCTTTTTAATTAAATAATAAGTCTGTTGCTACAGACAGCAAAGAAGACACAGCTACTTAGATAGAAACTTAGGGGTTATTCCATCTAAACTCACTAGAGTCTCCAGGCTGCTTGTTATTGCAGGTTAAAATTATAAGTATGTGGAAGCAAGGGCTTTAATTAACATGAATTTAAGGATTTAAGGTAATGTGCATATAATTAATTATCTTCAGCATTCATCGACATCATTATCGAAACAACACAAAAGTGATGGTCACAGTCAGAGTAGGAAACATGAAGTGTATTCTAAAGAAGTTACCACAACTCAAAAATGATGTAGGTTACATGACTTTTCAGAACAGAACTGCTGAAATGGGAAATATACAAGAAATTACACATGAGCCAAACACAATGCCACTTTTAAAATCTGCCAGGCACATGTGTGATTTTATACTGCCAGTGTGATCAATTAGAGTGCCATTAACAGTTTGTACCATCCATTTCAACTTCTGTAAATTCTGTGTTTATAAACACTATAGAGTAAATTTTCATTGTGACTCTTGCTTTTAACAGTTACTTTTATATAATAGACACTAAATAAATGATTTCCAATAAATAAGTAGATAGCTAAAAAATTAAGCACATTATTTAATTGTATTCCATATGCCAATTCATGTGTTCTTTCTCTTTACAACTTGATTATATGCAACATCTATTTCATCCATGTGAAAAGGAAAGCCTTAAAACCATATAACAAAATGATACCTTTTGACCTGCTCAAAATCATAAATGTGATTATCCCATCTCTATTTACCTGTCATGTTAAAATAATCTATTATACAAAAACATACACATATCCAAGATAGTTTATTTAAGGAAACTTGGTCAGACATCTCTGAGTAGATTTAAGGTAATGACCCTCTGAACGATAGCAAATTGTATGGTCTTTTCCTAACTGATTTGCTCTTAGAAAACAGATAAAATCTATCTCTTGAAAAGCTGCTACAAAAGCCTCTTCCAATAGCAGGGCGTCTTTGGTTTGATTGTCTTCTATAGTATTTAAGAAGACTAGTATTTAAGAAGACTTAAAGTTTGTAATTTTCTTGCTACCAAATGGAAAGTAGAGTGATGCAATAAGTGAAGGATATAAAGCACAATGCCATGCAAAACGGAAATCCTCTCTTCAAGGACTTTATATTCTAGTAAGAAAAACAGTGCTAAATTAGAGTCAGTGTGGTATCATGGCCCCTATTCAAGATGGCCTGTAACAAAATGCTTTTACTGTTTTCAAATAAAAGACAGAAACCTAAAGTTACTGCTTGTTTTTAACATACAATAAAACCACAAACCTTTAGAATATATATTTGTATTAATCACATTTACTGTGTAAGAAACTATTGGAGTGACCCTTAAGTAGTGGCTAGCTAATATCTGAGCTCCGGCTATCCCCATTTAAATTCTACCAGTTTGGGTTATTCTTCGTTATTCACTTCTCCAAGAGCACAGCACAGATGTGGGATGGAAAACAGAGGCTGTTGAATCTTTTTCATTGTATCATTTTAATATTTTACTCATTGCCTGATTCTACTCAAATGCTCAAAAGTATTAATTGTGCATGGGTTAGGCTTTCTTTTTATTAAGATTTCTTTTTATACTAAAATCCTCACCGTATTCTCCTTGGACACATTACATATAACAATTTAATCATATTTTTCTTTGAATTTATTGAATATATTAAATTAGATTTCATGTATGAAAATTATCCATTCATTGAGCCAGATAGAAAATTAGAATAAGTTGAGACCGATATTACAAAGTCAATGAACCACTGTAAAATAAAATAAATATTCTAACAAAAAAGCTATTCTTAAATTATTTATAGGTTTGTTGTTCTTTAATCTCAAAAAGAAAGTTTAGTTTGGTTCTAGTCTAACATCCAATTAACTATTTAATGTAGATAAAACTGTTGGATGGAACTAGCTATCTTAAAAAGTCTGAAATAATTTTCCATTAATTTTAAGCTTTTTAAATTACATGCAGCTTTCTTTTGGAAGTGCATTGATTTATGTATTCACACAATGAGATTCTGTGAGCTGTGCCTGCTGTAAATAAGAGCATATGTAGGCTCATAGATAAGACAAATTACCCTTCAGATGAGCTAAGTGGGAGAGTTACAGCATAGCAGCCCGAGGCAACCATGATGAGACCCAGAAGTGGGAGAGAAAGACCACGGGTCTGGAGGAGTGCATCGTTAGGAGAGAGCCGATCCTCATGATGGAATCCAGAAGACAGACATCCTTCAGTTCCCTTCAGTTCCAAAGAACAAAGGGAGGTCTCCAAGCACACAGATTTCCAGAGGAGTCAGGAAAAGTTCCGCACCAGGTGACCTAGCCTATGTGCTAGGAACAGAAAGGTCCTGGTAAGTACTGGCTGTGTAACTCAGGACCACCTTGGATGAGTAACGGGAGTGAGGCTGAAGGGCAGTGAACTCTGGGAGAGTTGCAAATGCTTACCAAGTCTTTGGAGAAAGCTACAGTCGGATGGATATCTGTATGGCCTGATTTTCAGGAACTATCTGTCAAGAGGATAGCACATAGCACATAGTTCAAAAAGGGTGGCTCAGAAAAGGGGGCTTCTCTTGTCTTCCTGCTTTCACACTATGGTGTCTCATCCTCTTCTGTTTGCCTCAGGGGATATTTATGACTTAACTACCATGCTTTTACTCAACTAACCCCCCTCCCAGTTCTCTCTCTCTCTCTCTCTCTCTCTCTCTCTTTCTCTCTCCAAGGTCACAGTAACCCATCTTCAGATACATAGTGATTTCAAGTCCAGTCTGTGGTACGAAAACACAAAACAAACAAAACTCCTGTCCCCAAAGCAAAACAAAGCAAATAATCATGATTACTTAATCACATGCCTATGTATATCTGTGTATGTGTGCTATGAATTTGATATCTAGTTTATAATTTTGTCTTTGACAAAAGATGTCATCCACATATATGATCAAATACCATGTACTTCATTTGACATTTTGGTCTTTTAAATGATAGCTTTATTTTAAATCTTATCTTTGAAGAGCAGAATGACAGTAAATTATTTTATTTATTTCAATATTTGCATCTGGCACAGATTCAAATAAAAGTGAGATGGTGACCACTATGTAGCAGAAAACAACTACAAATCTTCTCCCTTAGATATGTTTCCTTCCTTTGTTGCATGCTATGTAGAAAATAACAAGTTTTGTGCCAAATGGGTCATTCTTTTTCAAACATTTATCATGCTGCTCTCAAATCCTTCTGTATAGTTTTGAAGTCATTAAACATTTAATTTTCAGCATTCAAGTGCTGCCCTTTGACATTTTACATTCCTCCACATTCTCTAAACATCAATCAGCAAGAATCCAGTGCTTAAAATATGTTCGTGATAATGACAGTTTGGAAGAATAAAATGTTCTTGGCAGGGAGAAGTTTGAGTTAAAAAGACACTAAAAATTGTTCAATTTGGATAGTTTCTTCCTCGCACTTCGCCTAAGTAACCTAGATTAGTATAAAAAGAATTGTGCTGCTGTTTTTTTCTTTCTTAAAGAGCTCTGTGTTCACTCTGAATGAGAAGTATAGAAGGAAAATAATAAATGAAAACTAAAATAAAAGTAGTGGGGAGCAGATTAAACAGATATTGGAATTCAAGGGCAGCAGACTTAGAACAATCAGACAGTCTCTCAACTCACAGATTGTCTCTCTATACATCAAACATTAACAACTTATATGCTAACTACATTTTGAAGACATCTCATTATAACGATGTATTTTCATTAAATATATTATATGAATTATTTAATTTAGCAAAGTGCTATAAGAAGAATGATATTTGTACACTGTCCCTATAGATATGCCCAGCCTTCTCTTGACATTTTATTAGCCTGTGTGTCCACACATTATGTTATATATGGAGTAAGTAGTCAGAAGATGAGTGAGTGTATAAGCCAATGGCTGGGACCAAAGATACAGGTATAAAACAGACATCTAAAGCCAACTCATTTTTCACATGTAGCCAAAAATGTGCATTGGAGAAAATTGTCTGGAAATAACTAGAATCCTCACATAAAAGAGGAAATGGAATATTATAGAAACTAAATTAAAAATACATGAAAAACCTCCATATAAGACTGAACATCTAAAATTTCCATGCTCATTTCCATAATATCAATTTGATCATACATGAATGTGGGAGGTTTTCATATCTTAGGATCTTCCTTATTGTATTCCTTCTGAGATTTAAAGTTTTCATTGCAGAATTCTCTCAGACTTAAAAGAGTTTATGTTCTGAGGTTGTTGTTGAGGTTATTGTTTCAGAGCTATTAGGAATAGAATCATCTCCCTGATTTCTGACTCAGCATTTTTGTTTATACATTAAAAAAAAAAAAAAAAAAAGGTGACCAATGATTGTTAGTTCATTTTATTGGTGGAGTTGGTGGGTGATTGTGTGTTCGTGTGCTTGTTTCTTTTGCTTTTTTGTTTTGAAGGTACATTTATCCTTTGTTTTCTTGGATGTAGTTGATCTTATTGGGTTGGAGTTTTTCTTCTACTATCTTCTGTAATGCTGGGTTGCTGAGTATATATTGTTTACATTTAATTATGTTATGTAATATTTTGTTTTCTCCATTTATGTGGATTGAAAGTTTTGCTGGCTATAGTAGTCTGGGTTGGCATCTGTGGTCCTTTAGTGTTAGCATGATATCTGCCCAGGCCCTTCTGGCTTTCATATTCTCTGTTGAGAAGTCTGGTATGATTCTGATAGGTCTGCCTTTATATGTTACTTGGCCTTTTTCCGTGGCCGCTTTTAATATATTTTTTTCTTTGTCCTGTAGATTTAGTGCTTTGATTATTATGTGGCTGGAGGAATTTCTTTTCTGATCTAATCTATTTTGTGTTCTGTAAGCCTCTGGTATGTTTAAGAGCATCTCTTTCTTAACGTTGGGGGAATTTTCTTCTATGATTTTCTCTAAAATATTTTCTGGGCCTTGGAGCCTGGAATCCCTTTTCATCTATTCCTATTATTCTTAGGTTTCGTCTTTTCACGGTGTTCTTGAATTCTTGGATGTTTTGTGTCAGGACCTTTTCAAACAGGATAGACATTGGAAGTAGGAAAAGACAAAGAACAGGACAGAAGCCTACCGCAAAGGATCTCTGAAAGATTACCCAGCCAGGGTATCAAAACAGATGCTGAGACTCATAGCCAAACTTTGGGCAGAATAGGGGGAACGTTATGGAAGAAGGGGGAGATAGAAAGACCTGGAGGGGACAAGAGCTCCACAAAGAGACCAACACAGCCAAAAAATATGGGTCCAGGGAGGCCTGCAGAGACTGATGAATCAACCAAGGACTATTCATGAAGAAGACCTGGACTGCCATGCTCAGATGTAGCCCATGGGCAGCTCAGTTTCCCTGGGACTCCCTAGTAAGGGGGACAGGGAAAGTGTCTGGCATGCACTCAGTTGCCTGCTCTTTGATCACCTCTCCCTGGCAAGGTGGCCTTACTAGACCACAGAGAAAGAGAATCCAGACAATCCTGATGAGGCCTGATGGGCTATGGTCAGACAGTAAGAGAAGAGGGATCTCCCCTATAAGTGAATTAGGGGAGGAGCATGGGAGGAAGAGGGAGGGTAGGACTGGAAGGAGATGAGGGACAGGGCTACAGCTGGAATACAAAGTGGGTGAACTGTAATAAATAATAATTTTTAATAATAATGATTATGATAGTGATAAGAATAAAGAGAAAAAATGAGTTGCAAGTTAATTTTGTATCCTTTCACATTATTGTACTCTGTTCCAGACGTTTTTTGGTGGAATCTTTGTGATGTCTTATCTCATGGCATATCATCTTCAAACAGAAGTAACTGGATATACCAACATACTTACAGATGAGTGTTCCCCTTAACTCTCATCAAAGAAATTTCCTACGGCAGTAGACAGTAGTTTCCATAGAAATGCACAGCTACTCAAAGTAAAGAGAATAAATGATTTAAAGAGTACTCAGGTCCTGTGTTGCCCGCTCCACCCAAGCTGAAAGAAAATAGTTGAATGGGCAACTGAAGGACTCTAACATCTAAAGATTCAGGACTGTTGCAAGATAGTTTTTCTAGACTTGTCAGGGCTTGAGCGCTCAATAGCTTAGGTAAGATCTGAGCATGACAAAACCACTTAATATTCCAGAATGGGGGAAGGTCACATGGCCTCAACACTATCTCAGCAGTTGATGGCTGCTAAGGGAATCAATCAGTTCTCTCTGGGATGTGGTCTCTAATAGACTGTGGTCTCTATTATGTGGTGCTACCTGTGTGTGCACAGAAGCAACACTAATTGAACTTTGTATGTTTAAAGGAGAAAAAGGAGGATGGAAAGTTGATGGGGGAGATTATATTGGGATTAGGGGAACTTGGGAGGGGCTTGGAGTTAGAAATAATTAATATACCTTGTGTGTTTGTCTTAACTTCTTAGAAAATTGATAAATAAAATAAAACTTACAAAAACACATATGTTTCAAGATGTCACAGGCCATGACTTTCTGCATAAAACTCTGAACGTTCATAAAAATAAAAAATAACTAATAAGCAAAATTATATAAAATTAAAAGTGCCTTATAGCATAAGAAAAAATAAGCAGAAGCAGTGTAAAGGTAAATCAGAGGAAGACAAGCTCTGTTAGATATATGTGTAACTTGGTAATTAAGATGTATGTATATATATGTATATATATATATAATGTATAACAAGTAATTATATATATAATATATATAAAATGTATAACAAGTAATATATATATATAAAACATATAACAAGTAATTAAGTGTGCATATTTAGCTATAACCAAAGAAAGGCAAACCAAAGCTTCATATTACATATTACCCCAGTCAACAAGTGATGCAGAGGAGGCCAGACAAAACAAAGACTTACACACGCTCTGTGAGAAAATATGTTAGTCTGTCTCCTATGAAAATCGGTATGGGGATTCTAAAATAAATAAATACATAAACAAAATATCACTAACACCCGACATAGCAATGCTAGGTAAACACCTGAAGGAATGAAAGGCAACGTACAACATTTTACAGGAAGACTTAATTTTGCTTCAGAACCCTTCACGAGAGCCAGCCTATGGAGACAGCGCTGCTGCTCACCAAAGGAGGAGTAGATGAGACAAATGTGTTATATCTACGCGATAGGGAAATATCTCACCACATGGAAAGACAAAAATCACATTTTATTTTTACAGGAAAATAAATGGAACTGAATTAAGCCAACCTCCAAACAAGTATTGTAAGTTGTCTTTCATCTCCAGAATATAGCCAAAATGCATGAAAGTCATGACTGTACAAAGCAGAACTACATGGGGAGAGGAAGGACACAGGAGCTCCAGCAATAAAGGGTAACAGGAGGGTCTGTGCGATCAAAGTACAATGTATGAAAGTATGGGAATATCAGAATGAATTCCATTTAGCTACTCTACTAATCAAAGCACACTGACTTAAAGATCCTAAGCTGCAGTTATAAATGTGAGAGAGGAAATACTGCATTTGTAGGGGTTATATGATACAAATAGCCTGTTCTTGTCAATTATTGCAGACTATGTCTTGCTTGACAAAGAACAGAATTTGAAAATATGTTCTCATCTCCAATTTCACATTTCACCTTTGGTTGAGATAGAGGCATGATGTTACAGTACAGTTGTGCTGTATCAACAACATATATGGATGAAAAGGAATAATTGTGCTAAACCCAAAAAAGAGGGTTAACTGATGATATGAAAAATGCAGCCTGGCATCACATCAAATTTTAGCCGTGTTATTCTTTCTGCCTTCACATCTTGAGAGGCCTAAGAGAAGTGTTTTCTGATATCCTGAACTAGACATCCTAAGATTCAGTTGTACATAAAATGCATTAACACATTTGCCCAATTCAAATAAGAGATATTCTCATAATCAAGCTATAGATTTTGAGCTATTTTTTTCTGAAAATATCAGATTTTCTCTTTCAACTTTATTTGATAGCTTATTAACCTTAACATTTAATAACTGAAATGTTTCTTAACATGTATATGATAAAGAATCAGGCCAGTTCTTCTTACCGAGAGCACAATTTGAAACTTAATTGGAAGTATTTCAATAGCATAAGTTAGCAACACCCGGGGAGGCAGAGCCTGAAGTTGAGAGCAGGGTTTATTGATGGGCTTGTAAGTCACAGGGGAAAAATAAAAGACGGTCATCTTCTCATTTCCTGCTTCAAGCCTGAAGTTATAAAATCAATGTTCAAACATAAATGTGAAATTACTTTTTTATGGTTATATTTCTGCTGGTTGGCTTAAACAGTTATTTATTCTTTTCCGTGTGTTTCAGTCAGTACCCTGAAAGTCTCAATGTATACCCCTGGACACCAGAAGCCCCTCTGCTTAAACTGATAGCATAAGATTTAAAGCTCCCTTCTAAATAAATGCTGCACATTCCCAGTGAATGTAAACTCCGGAGGCTCTACTTTCCTTCTACATTTGCCTCTCCAAAAGGTATTACAGATATATCAGTTAACTGCATTCCAGGTCACCACGCTAATGGTTCAAAGCTGCCTTTGTGGACTTCAGCCATTCACTGAAGCCTGCTGAGTATTAGTTTCTTCAGTTATATAATAAAAATAATAACAAAAAAAATTTTGCAGATATTTCATTTGCTTGTTTAGGATAAATAGGTTAACACAGTCTGAAGAATTTTTTTTTTTTTTTAGTATTTATTATTTGAAAGTGTGCGATGCCCCTCCCTCTTACCTGTTTTTGGTAAGTTATAAGGAAAGACAGATTCGGTTGCATAACTGGGTATATATACGTTGAATGCCCCTGGTATAATCAGACCTGAGAAAGTAAATGGATAGAGACATGCTAGAGATATCAAGTCCTGTAACTGTATCTGTGCTTGTGATAATAGCGAACAAAACTGAATATGATTTTCTCAGAAACTTGTTCAGTCTTAAGCAATTTAATCATTCTCTGTCTTCCCATCTGTAAAGTGATGCTGCTAATACTGGCTTGTAGAGTGTATTCAAATTCCAGCTACAGAGAATGAATAATTGCCAATAAATATTAATAAAAGCAACATCGTCACTATCATTGTCATCCCCCAGGAGAACATTTACCCAGGCTAATCTGTTTCAAGATCCAGATAATAAGGCCTGGAAGAAACTGGGTAGAAGACTCCCATTATTTTTGTGCCTTTCCTGCTAAATCATGCAAAGATTTCACTAACATGCTGAGTGTGATGTCCCATGCTTCTAGCCTTAGTACCTGGGAGATAGAGGCAGGAAGATTGAGGCAAGTTTGAAAGCCCAGTGGTATACAAAGTGAGTTCTAAAACAACAGTGGCTACACTGCATAACCCTATCTCAAACGCAAAGCAAAAAGAATAAAAGAAAAATACTACTTGGATTTTATAAACACAGGCATGAATGAATAGAAAGAAAAAAAAAGAAAGAAAAACATGGTCATTCTTTGTTCAACACAAATAATAAGGTCTGAAATATTTGGGTTGTTTATGAACCTTAGAATACCATATCCCATATTCAAAAATCAGTGGCTCTAATTATTACCGTGTGTCTATTATCTGCTTACTACCAAGCTTCTAAAGCTGAAGACAATGGAGCTCCTCAAACAGCTTCAATCTTTGCAACAGCAGTTTCCTTGGCAGGTTGACAGTTGCAATCACTTGGGCTTAAAATAATGATACAGTGTTGTAGTTCTGGCTGCTTAAGGAAAATAAAGACAACCACAAATCCTGTAGGATTTTCTGCTCCGTCAGAGCAAAGAAACAAGCCAACGTACATTGGACACGCAGGATTCCTGTATTTATCACTACGCCCGGAACTTAATATCTCACCATCTTGATGGATGTGTGGGGTTTAAGTGGGCCTACTACATCGCATTCTAGAAGAAAGTGAAAACAAAAGTAAACCACAGAAGAGACAAAGCGAAAAAGAATTCACAGACATCTTGCAATCCAATTTGTCTGGGTCTAACTCTGGGAAGGACATAAGGTGTCTGTACAGATGGTTAAAGTGCATTCCGAACTTGGGTGAAAATGCTTTTGAAACTCAGCGCTGTGTAAAATGAATATATGGAAATGAAAATTTTTAAAAACAAATAGCACACTGATAATTAAATGATGAAACGGTATTTAACTATACAATGTCACTATGTACAGAGGATAACAAAGAATATTTTGAAACAAACATACTAAAATAAGTGGGAAAACTTAGGATAAAATGAACACATCTCTACAGAGGCATAAGCTAAGGAAACTGGATTATCATCATATTTAATGCAGTATGCAGGACTCAGGAAGTACTCCTGTTTTTTTCTCATGTGTTTTCTGACAGAAAATCTTCGTGTGTATTCACAGTTTTCCTGAAAATCATGCATAAGAAAATAAAAATTCTATATAAATATTATTACCGTGTATATAATTGTACCTCTTTCTTGCCAATTTACATTCCTTTTTAATTATTCTTATTTCTTGACTGTCTCAGTTAGAACCGCCACTTAATACTGAGTAGAAGTTAGCTACAAGTTTTTTAAGCTCATAATCATACATGGCTTACTACAAGAATTTAAGGGCTAAAATGTGATTATGTTTGTAACATACAATAATATCACAACATCAATTAAAGTAATATATTTTATAAGAAATTTAATATAGGCATATAAATTTATTTACGTAAAATAACACATACCATGCAAATATGGGAAAAAAAGAAAAGAAAAGGCATTTAAGGAAGAGGAATGCTATTAGGGAAAGAACACATGGTAAAAAGCAAGTAATGGCAAAAAAATACTATAAAAAATTTTATGCATGTATCAAAAGATCATAACAAAACCCAGTATGTATAATTAATAAACAAGGCATACATTGATTTATACTTAGTTTATTTCTATTTTTGTATATTAAATTTGTATATTTTCTTTTTATTATTAGTTACATTTTATTAACTGTATCCCAGCTGTATCCCATTCCCTCATTTTCTTATTTGAATTAATTTTATATTTATCTTGGTTTGTAGATATGTCTAATATGAATTGGAGACCAGTTTAAATTTTCTGATTTAAGCATTTATTAACATAAATTTTCTTCAAGAACTACCTCCTAAGATACATGTTCATTTTCTACTACTTACATAAGATTCCATGCACTCTATCCAACAGTTGGCCATAAGTCTCAGCATCTGCTTTGATAGTCTGCAGGGCAGAGCCTTTCAGAGGGCCTCTGTGGCAGGTTCCTGGGTTATTTCCTGTTTTCTTCTTCTTCTGATGTCCATTTTCTTTGTCTTTTGGCATGGGGATTGAGCGTTTTAATCAGGGTCCTCTCTCTTGATTAGTTTCTTTAGATGTACAGATTTTAGTAGATTTATCCTATGTTATATGTCTATATGAGTGAGTGTATACCGTGTGTATTTCTGCTTCTGGGACATCTCACTCAGGATGATCCTTTCCAGGTCCCACCATTCACCTGCAAATTTCATGGTTTCCTTAGTTTTCATTGTAGAGTAATACTCCATTGTGTAGATGTACCACAATTTCTGCATCCATTCTTCAGTTGAGGGGTATCTGGGCTGTTTCCAGCTTCTGGCTATTGCAAATAAAGCTGCTACAAACATACCTGAACAAATGTCCTTATTGTGTACTTGAGCCTCTTTTGGATATATGCCTAGGAGTGGTATGGCTGGATCTTGAGGAAGCACTATTCCTAGTTGTCTGAGACAGATTGATTTCCAGAGTGGTTGTACAAGTTTACATTCCCACAAGCAGTGGAGGAGGGTTCCCCTTTCTCCACAACCTCTCCAGCATGTGTTGTCACTTGAGTTTTTCATCTTGGCCATTCTGATGGGTGTAAGGTGAAATCTCAGGGTCGTTTTGATTTGCATTTCCCTAATGGCTAATGACGTTAAGCATTTCTTTAAGTGTTTCTCTGCCATTCGATATTCCTCTACAGAGAATTCTCTGTTTAGCTCTGTACCCCATTTTTTAATTGGATTACTTGGTTTGCTGATTTTCAGCTTCTTTAGTTCTTTGTATATACTGGATATGAGTCCTCTGTCAGATAAAGGGTTGGTGAAGATTCTTTCCCAATCTGTAGGCAGTCATTTTGTTTTGATGACGGTGTCCTTTGCTTCACAGAAACTTTTCAGTTTCATGGGGTCCCATTTATTGATTGTTGCTCTTAGAGCCTGTGCTGTTGGTGTTCTATTCAGGAAGTCATCTCCTGTGCCAATGAGTTCAAGGGTATTCCCCACTTTTTCTTCTAACCGATTTAATGGGTCTGGTTTTATGTTGAGGTCTTTGATCCACTTGGTGGGAAATAGTAAGGAGAGGACAGGAACCCCACAAGGAGAGCAGCAGAATCAGAAAATTTGAAAACAGGGGTCTTCCCAGAGACTCATACTCCAACCAAGTACCAGGCATGGAGATAACCTAGAACCCTTGCACAGATGTAGTCCATGGCATTTTAGCATCTAAGTGGGTTACATAGTAATGGGAAAAGGAACTGCCTTTGACATAATCTGATTCGCCTGCTCTTTGATCACCTCCCTCTGAGGGGGGAGCAGCCTTACCAGGCCACAGAAGATGACAATGCAGCCACTCCTGATGTGGTCTGATAGACTAAGATCAGAAGGAAGGAGAGGAGGACCTCCCCTATCAGTGGACTTGGGGAGGGGCATGAGTGAAGAAGCCGGAGGAAGGTGGGTCCGGGAGGAGAGGAAAGAGGGGCTTATGGGTGTATACAAAGTGAATAAAGTGTAATTAATAAAAAAAATACAATATCAACAAAAAAAGATACATGCGCTTGTTATTACCGTTTATTATCAGCTTTGAAAATAAATGTTCTGAAACAGAGTTTCTCTGTGCAACAGTCCTAGCTACCCTAGAATTTGCTTTGTATACCAGGCTGGCCTTGAACTCACTGAGATCTGCCACTTTTGTCTCCCAAGTGCTAAGATTAAACACATGTGCCACCATACCTGGCAAAATATTATAGTCTTCTTGTGTTGTTTTGTTGTTTAGAAATTTTAGCTTTCCTAACGAACAGTTAACAATTTCAGGAATCTTTTTTTTTTATTTCTGGTTTTGCTTTATTGTACTAAGATACCATATTTCATATGAATTCAATCACTTGCTTTATACTCATGATTTGCTTTGCAGTGTGTGTGTGTGTGTGTGTGAGTGTTTAAAGATCATGGTTTGGGAAAGTATGTGCTAGAGATGTCAGATTGAACAAATGGGCCAGCATTGTTCAAGTGTTTTGTATGTTCATAGATATTCCTTGTACTAATCTGATTGATTACCCAACAGTAATTACAAGAAATTCTCTGACTGCCTTTTTCTCATTACTCATGTCTTTTGCATCTATAAGAATTTCTCCGTCTTTTGATAAATTGGGTGTTTAATTACACAGTGTCTCATTTTACCACTAAAAAATCTTCCTTATTATAAAGCTATGTACCACTCATATTAATGCAGATGCTGCTTACTTTATTTTCAAAGTTTACGGTGTTCTATTAATCTACATTTTATCTCAGTTATTTACATTTTAAGCAGTTTCCCATTAGATGATCATCAATTGTTTTGCTTATTTGCTTAAATTAAAAGATTTTTTTATTTGTAATTATGTTTGTGTGGGGAGGCTAACTTCAATGCCTGTAGAGGTAAGAGGATGGCATGAGATCACGTGTAGCTGTAAATATCTTGTTACAATTTTTGTCATAAATATTTTCAATGTAATATTTTTGTAGGGGGTATTGTGAAGCCCAAAACTCCTTAGTTCTCAGAAATTTTTTAAGTTGGTTGCCAAAATAGCATTGGGTTTACCTATTTTTAAAATTTACCTATTTTTTAAATATGTTATAGACACATCTTCATTTCTTGTTAGAGACACAGTTCCTATTAGTTTCTAATTTTCACCTATTAACCGTGTTTCTCTAAACTGTAGTGCGAATGCGGGAGTAGGAAATGAAGAGGCTCCTGGGAGTCACTGATTCGTGTGTTATTTTAGCAATTTACCCAAAATTTACTTCTACATAAATGCTCAAAAGTATTACTGTGAAGAAGTTAGGCTAGAACATCACTTAGGATGCTATCATACTGAGCTAGTTTTCATTTCATATACCATCTTTTTTAATTTTAATTTTTATAATTTTATTCACTTTAGATCGCAATTGTAGTCCCCTCCCTCATTTCCTCCTTGTCCCACTCTCCCCCATTCTGCCCCCTATCCTCCTCACCTAGTCTTCAGAAAGAGGGAGACATCCTCCCCTACCAACTGACCCCAGCTTATCAAGTCTCATCAGGACTGCCTGCATCCTCTTATTCTGTGGCCTGGCAATCTACCAGCAGAAATTGATCAAAGAGCTGGCAACAGAGTCAATGTCAAAGACAAAGCTTGTTCCTCTTACAAGGGCACCCACATGGACACTGAGCTACCTATGGGCTACACCTGAGTATGGTGGTACAGGTCTTTTCCATGAATGGTCCTTGGTTGGTTCATCAGACTCTGCTGGCACCCTGGACCCATTTCTTGCCTCTGTTGGTATTCTTGTGGAGCTCCAGTCCCCTGTGGGTCCTTCACTCTTCCATAAGAGAGATTCTTCACTCTTCCATAAGAATCTTTGCCTTCTTCCTTTCAGATTTGTATACATTTGATCTCCTTTAGTTGTCTTATTGCTCTATATAGGACTTCAAGAACTATGTTGGAGGTAAGAAGAGAGTAGGCAGCCTTGCCTTGTCCCCGATTTCAATGGGACCGATTTAAGTTTCTCTCCATTTATGTTTATATAGGCTATAGGCTTGAATTGGCACAGGCTCTAAGATCAATAATTAATAAATGGGACCTCATGAAACTAAAAAGCTTCTGTAAAACAAAGGACATTGTAATCAGAGAACAAAATGACAGCCTACCGACTGGGAAAAGATCTTCCCCAAACCTACATCTGACTGAGGGCTAATATCCAGAATATAAAAAGAACACAAGCACCAACAAACGAAGTAATCCAATTAAAAAATGGGGTACAGAGCTATACAGAGAATTCTCAACAGAGGAATGTCGAATGGCAGAGAAATACTTACAGAAATGCTGAACATCCTTAGTTATTTGGAAAGTGCAAATCAAAACAACCCTGAGATTCTACCTCATACGCATCAGAATGGCTAAGGTCAAAAACTCAAGGGATGATGCATGCTGGAGAGGATGTGGAGAAAGGGGAATGGTCCTCCATTGCTAGTGGGAATGTAACCTTAAACACTTTGGAAATAAATCTGATGCTTCCTCAGTAAATTAGGAATAGTGCTACCTTAAGATCCAGCTATACCAGTCCTAGGCATATACCCAAAAGATGCCCCAGCTTTAAAAAAGGACATTTGCTCAACCATGTTCATAGCAGCTGTGTTTGTAATAGTCAGAATCTCAAAATAACCTAGATGTCCTTCAACAGAGTAATGGATACAGAAAGTATGTTACATTTACACAATGGAATACTACTGAGGAATTAAAAACAAGGAAATCATGAAAACATAATCCTGAGTGAGGTAACCCAGAAACAGAAAGACACAAATAATATATAGTCACTTATAAGCAGACATTAGCCATATATTATAGGATAAATATACTAAAATCCATAGTCTTAAAGAACTTAAAAAACAAGGAGGATCCTAGGGAATTGCTTAATCCTCATTCAGAAGGACAAACAGGATAGACACTGGAGGTAGGAGAAGACAAGGAACAGGACAAGAGCCTTCCACAGAGGACCTCTGAAAGACTATACTTACCAGGGTATCAAAGAAGATACTGAGACTCATAGCCAAACTTTGAGCAGAGTTCTGGAATCCTTATGGAAGTAGAGAGAGCTAGAAAGAGCTGCAGAGGGGCCTGCAGAGACAGATACTTCAACTAAGGACCATGCATAGATAGGACCTAGAACCCTTGTTCAAAGGAAGCACATTGGCTGCTCAGTTTCCAAGTGGGTTCCCTAGTAAGGGGAACAGGGCTGTCTCTGACATGAACTCAGTGGCTGGCTCTTTGATCATCTGCCCCTGAGGTGGGTGCAGCCTTGCCAGACCATGGAGGAAGATGATGCAACCACAGAGGGAGATGATGCCTCCAGCCTTGATGAGACCTGCTAAACTAGGGTCATATAGAATGGAAGGAGGTCCTCGATAGATATCAGGGGACTAGGGAAAGGTTGTAGGGAGAGAAAAGGGAGGTTGTGTGGTACTAAGAGGAGACAAAGGAGGGGGCTTCAGAGGGTATACAAAGTGAATAAATTATAATAAATAAATATATAAATAAAATTTAAAAAATCTATTCTTGGCACTCTGCTCAAAGTGTGTCCGCGTCTGCTTTGATCCCATACTGAAAGAAGTCTTTCAGAGGACTTCTATGGTAGGTTCTGGTCCTTTCCCTTTCTTCAATCGCTTCACCCTTCAATTCTGTTTGCCCTTTTGAATGAGAATTAAGCATCCTCCTTAGGGCCCTCCTTGTTACTTAACTTCTAAGGTTTGTGAATTGTACTATGGTTATCCTCCTTTGTTTGGATATAAATGAGTATATACCATGCATGTCTTTCTAGGTCTGGATTACCTCACTCAAGATGATCTTTTCCCGATTTATCTATTTTACTGCAAATTTCATGAGGTCCTATTTTTTTGTTTGTTTGCTTGTTTTTGTTTTTGTTTTATGAGAGAGGAGACTTTTTTAAAAAATTTATTCACTTTGTATCACAGCTGTAGCCCCCTCCCCTCCCAATACTGCCATCCCTCACTCTTCTCCTCCCATGCCTCTCCCCAAGTCCACTGATAGGGGAGGTCCTCCTCCCCTTCCATCTGACCCTAGCCTATCAGGTCTCATCAGAACTGGCTTCATTGTCTTCCTCTGTGGCCTGGTAAGACTACCCCCCCCCTCAGGGGGAGGTGATCTAGAGCCAGCCACTGAGTTCATGCTAGAGACAGCCCTGTTCCCCTTACTAGGATATCTACTTGGAGTTTCAGCTGCGATCGGCTACATCTGTGCAGGGGTTCTAGGTTATCTCCATGAATGGTCCTTGATTAAAGTATCAGTCTCAGAAAGGAACCCTGGGCTCAGTTTTGTTGGTACTGTTGCTCTCCTTGTGGAAATCCTATCCCCTCCAGGTCTTTCTATCTCCTTCTTTCATAAGAATCCCTGCACTCTGCCCAAAGTTTGGCTATGAGCCTCGGTTTCTGCCTTGATACCCTGCTGGGTAGAGTCTTTCAGAGGCTCTCTGTGGTGGCTCCTGTCCTTTTCCCTGTTTTCTCCCTCTTCTGATACCTATCCTGATGTCCTTGTTTTTAATGTTTTTAATGTTTCCAATGTGTAGATGTACCACAGTTTCTTTATCCATTCTTTGGTTGAGGGACATCTGGGTTGTTTCCAGTTTCTGGCTGTTATGAATAAAGCCATTATGAACATAGTTGAGTCAATGTACATGTTATATGGTGGAGCATCTTCTGGGTATATGTCCAGAAATGGTATAGCTGGGTCTTGAGGTAGAGTTGTCCCCAATTTTCTGACACATCATCCATTGTGTCTCTGGTTTGGGAAAAATTCTTGAGAAAATTGGCTCTGTACATGAAGTCTATGATCTCTTCTTCTTCTTCTTCTTCTTCTTCTTCTTCTTCTTCTTCTTCTTCTTCTTCTTCTTCTTCCTTCTTCTCTCCCTACCTCCCTTTCTCTTTCTCTTTCTCTCTCCCCACTTTGATGCAGACTCCCAGTGTACCCTCCAGAATGACTTTACAGATAATAGTTATCATTGTTAATTTCCCCTTGACATTTAATTTCTTCATTTGTCATTATTTGTGCAATTATCCACTTGCAACAAATAGCTGTCCTCCATATTTTATTTCACTTTCTCGCATTTCCTTATGAAGGGCTGCTGCTGTTCATGACCCACTCTGTCCCACTAAAAGCCATTTATTAAGATGGTTCAATATTTAAAGAAAATTTCACCATCATAGACTCCCTCAATTGGACCTCACCCTATGTTCTATGCAGACCTTAAATATGAGCCAGAGTGTATTTGTATTCCATCTTAACTGGTTGAATGCTCCAAATATTCTCTCAGGGTCTCTCCTGAAGCTCCTTCATCCCAGCTCTCTGTTTGAAGAAGTGAGATCAGCTGATACTTCTTTTCTATCATATGTTCCTTGATATTAGGGACTGTGTTTTGCTTGGATTTAAATTCCCCATGCCTCATAGCTCAGGGCTCTACAAATAGCAAAAACTCAATAAATATTTGATCATCTCAGTTGAATAGCCTATACTTAGTGTTTTGGTAGCCTTTGCCCTTTCTGTCTGTGACCTCCTAATCCAAGAAAGTTAAGTTCCAAATAAGTCTTTTATTAGTTAGATTTTTTCCAGGCAAAATCATCAAATTCTGAGCTCTCCAACCTTTGGGTTAGCTACATAATACCAGATAAGCAGAAAATCTCGTATCTTAATGAATTTTAGTCAGTGAGCAAACTACTGGAAAAGAAATCTTAATCTTTCACATATTTTCAATTTAATGACTGAGTTTAGATTATAACTTAACATTTGGGTATATTGTTCTTTAGAATGACCATAGGACCCCAGGTAGCTGTTTTCTTGTTGTTTTTTATTTATTTATTTTTTTGGGTCAGTCAATAAAAGGAGATATTCTTCTAATTTTATCTGTTCTTTTGTTTTATAAGTTTTATTATAGGAGTAAATAATACTTCTACTGATAGAAAGTCTACAATTAATATTCACATTAGGTGCAGGCAAGGCTATTTAATGTTTACCACGATGGGTGGGATGTTGTTTTAAGCAACAAGTTCATCATCGTGTGCTTTTGCAAAACTGATTAAAATATTGAAGAAATGATATAAAATAGAAACAAATTTGCTGATGATGCTTATGATGTTGGTATCATTGTAGTATCATTGTAGTAAGCATTTGTATAGATTATATTTTATTAACCATTCACAGTAACCTCACGAGATCTGTACACACTCTTACTGTGCTCAATTTGTAAGCAAGGCTTAGAGAAAAATAGTGATCTGCCTAACAAATGCCCAGGCTGTTTCAGCATAAATGTTTCAGCGGATTTTATTTAAAGTGATAAGTCTGTGTGCTTTTGATATTAAGAGTCTTTAGTTGTCTGTTCAAGTCGTGGAGTCAGCCACAATGGCTTAATAGGGAAGAAACCAAACTGAATCAAAATGATATAAATAGGGTGTCTGGAAGTTCGAGGTATACTGAATTGATAGAACAAACTTTAACCTTGTGTGAAAACTCATATGTGAACATCTTACTTAAAAAGTAAATCTGCCACGGAGGGCCTCTGAAAGACTCTGCCCTGCAGACTATCAAAGCAGACACTGCGACTTATGGCCAACTGTTGGGCATAGTGCATGGAATCTTATGTAAGAAGTGGGAAATAATAAGATCTGGAGAGGACAGAGACCCCACAAGGAGAGCGACAGAACCAGAAAATTTGAACACAGGATTCTTCCCAGAGACTCATACTCCAACCAAGCACCATTCATGGAGATGACCTAGAACCCCTGCACAGATGTAGCCCATGGCAGTTTAGTGTCCAAGTGGGTTACATAGTAATGGGAAGAGGACTGCCTTTGACATAATCTTATTGGCTTGCTCTTTGATCACCTCCCCCTGAGGGGGGAGCAGCCTAACCAGGCCACAGAAGATGACAGTGCAGCCACTCCTGATGTGATCTGATAGACTAAGATCAGAAGGAAGGTGAGGAGGACCTCCCTATCAGTGGACTTGGGGAGGGGCATGTGTGAAGAAGGGGGAGGGAGTGTGGGATCGGAAGAGGAAAAGGGAGGGTCTAATGGGGGGATACAAAGTGAATAAAGTGTAATTAATAAAATAAAATAAAAAATAAAAAGGTGAATCATTATATCATAACAAACTAGATTCCTACAAACAAATACGGCATTTTCTGCATTATATTGAATTGTGTGTTCATGCATGTGTGTGAGTGTGCATGTGCATGTGTGCCTGTGCCTATGCCTTTGTGTGTGTGTAAAACATTAAAGTAGATAGGGGACCAGGAAACAGATGACAATAGAATACGTGTGACATGAAAACAGGTGACACTATCGTGGAGAGAGAAAAAAATAACTTGCAATTGCAGGGCTGGGGAGATGAAAACACAATTTTAAGAATATTTTTAAAATAAAGTGAGTCTGTTAATACATAGAGACTTTTTTTTTTCTTGAAACTATTTCCAGCGGGGAAAAAAATGGTAAACATTAGGAAATAATATGAGTAAAATAATGTAAGAATTTTAAAGGAAATCTAGTGTGTGTTCACTGCTATGTTCTCAGCACACCCAAGCCACCATTCCAGTCTCATGGGAGTAGAAAGCCTCATTACATCCGTGTTAAACATTGTTACATCATTGATAAATGTTGTGTGATGGGAGAGAATTTGGAGAGGACACTTGCTTCCATGATAAGCCATCATTTGCTGAGGTGGTGATGATTCTGAGTAAAGGGGTCAGAGATGTGAGATTGTAAGTTAAAGTAGCTCATGGCTACTCATGAGCATAAGGCAGTCAACTAAAACACACAAAAATATATGGAGAAATGCAGAGTATTATTGGCCTCACTTGTACTAGAAGCTAGCTAATTTACTGTGCCAGGACAGCTTCTGAGAATGGTACATCTGGACTGAAAGGCATATTAAAGGAGTGGGTTCTCTTCCAAAAAAAAAAAAAAAAATGAAAATCAGCTATTCTCAGTAGACATGGTATAGAGGGTAGAAAAATCAAGAATGAGTGAGAAGAACACTAGGAAATCAGCCACACTACAGAGCTGGCAAGAAACTTGGCTTAAATGGGTGTGACATTCATCTTAGCTGTGATTAGCATGATGCACCAGGAACTCCCATAGGAGAGTTTTTAAAATCAGCATCATGGTCCTACTGCTGAAGACAATATGCACCTTGGCTAAATAACATAAGAGAAATGAATGTCAAACTGACCAGGAAAATATCTCTAAGCTTTTGAAGTGCTGAAAAGTGTCATGCCAGAGAAAAGATATCAATGATCTTACCTGGACCAAGACCCAGCATGCTACAAGGCCTACCAGGCAAGATATGCTGACTAGTGCAGCATGGAGTTGATGTTTTGGAGTAGCTTACCACTTTCTGGTTAGATTTTGTGTCTGCTCCACAGAAAGGATTATGTGTCTCCTTGCCAAGCTTTGCCATAGCTCACGGCTAGGAAAGTAGCCCCTAAGGGAGAATCTTCTACTGTTTTACTAAACAAGCATGCTCACAAATTGCTGTCTAAATACATATGTTTATTTATTTTTATTTTATTTTATTTTTTTCTTATCAGTTACATTTTATTCACTCTGTATCCCAGCCGTGTCCCGAACCCTCATTCCCTCCCAGTCCCTCCCTCCCTCCCTCATCACCACCGTGCCCCTTTCCAAGTCCACTGATAGGGGGGACCTCCCCCCGATTCATCTGATCCTGTTTTATCAGATATCTTCATTGAGTTCCTGTTAGAAATAGTCCTTGTTCCCCTCACTTTGGGAAACCAATTGGTTACTGAGCTACCACAGGCTACATCTGAGCACAGGTTCTAGGTTATATCCATACATGGTCCTTGGTTGAATGTCAGTCTCAGAAAAGACCCTGTGCCCAGATATATTTGGTCCTTGTGGAGCTACTATCCTTTCCCCAT